>JAKOGI010000275.1:20000-292500 GCA_029747015.1 Carnegiea gigantea
TCAAAGAAACGCACAAAACACAAGTGAGGCATTTTACCAAGCACCTGGCGTGCACTTGAAAATCAGTGACCAAATGCAAAATTTCACACGAATGTGAGCCAAATGAGGGCAACGCAGCACACACGAAGCAAATCAGAGGGAGGGGGAATCAAAGAAACGCACAAACCAACCCTAGATTCCTCAAATCGGCTACAGTAATGCGGCAAATTACAGATATGGGAGTCATACCAGATTGATTGCCGGTGCGTCGACGAAGAAGAAGCAGCTGAAGGCGGAAGGAGGTGACTGACTGGAAGCTTCAAGTTGAGTGAGCGCGACGGTGGAGTGAGGGAGATGGCAGACACCAGAGGGCAGGAAGAAGAGGGCGGGATGATGGAGGAATGGGGGCGTTTGATTGAGTGAGCGCGACGACGGAGCTACAGACGTCGTTCTGTTTATTTCCCGAAAGTAGAGACCGAGCACTGTTGGTCTCAATTGGAGACCGAAACAAGCAAACGGTCTCTAAAACAGAGACCAAAACCTAGTTTCGTCTCTACTGGAGACCGAATTTGAATTTCGGTCTCCAAACCAGAGATGAACAGTACACTGGCCGGAAGTTGTTTTGCACTCTAAAATTAAAGCGGAAAATTTAAAAGGTATATGTGGTTGGAGACCGAACATGAAATTGGTCTGAAATGGAGACCGAATATCAATTTCGGTCTCTGAACTAAATACTTTTTGACACCAAATACGGTATTTTGGTCTCTGAAATGCCCAGATACTTCTGGACTCCTCCGCCATTTTGGAGATCGAAATACTTTTGGTCTCTAATTGAAACCGGGTCAGCGTTTCGGTCTCGAAATCAGAGACCGGCAATGAATTCGGTCTACAAAGATTACAAAATTGAGACCGACATTTTTGTTGGTCTCCAACTTCTGAGACCGAATATTGTTTTGGTCTCTAAGTGAGACCGCATAATGTTTCGGTCTCCAAAATCGGAGACCGAAAATTATTTTGGTCTCAAGTGGAGACCGCACAGCAAGTTTCGGTCTCCAAAATGAAAATAAATTGATACCACATGTTTCGGTCTCTGATTTCGGTCTCAAAACTTAATTGGAGACCGATTTTCATTTCGGTCTCCAATTTTCGGTCTCAAGTGGACCGGATTCTTGTTGTGACAATAGTTGAGACTTGATAGTTTTGCCTGTCCAAATAGCTTTCCATTATTAGCCAAAACAAATTGAATTTGGAATTGTATCCTCAATAATAAGGGGATGAGGAACAATCACGGAGTCCATATACAGCTGAGAGTTTTGCATATTGAAAAATTTCTCATGGATGGTGAAATAATGTCACCATCATTTGTTAAAAATGAATAATAATGTCCATAAAGTTTTAACCATCATTTCAGATGCTTAAGATAACAAATCGCTCTCCAGTTAAAACGAATCTCAATGAGTACCTAAAATTGGATATAGTGTATAACAACTCTACTTCGCAGTGTGGATCCTTCTTTGTGTGGCTTATCAAAAATTTAGATTTTTTTTTTTTGAAGTGGTAATTTGGCCGCCAACAGGGCCCTTTCTATAGGGTGTAAGCCAGCAGATTAGAGGCGAGGAGGAGAGTTGCACAATCATCAAAAAATGTTCAAAAAAGGCTTAACCCTATCACTAGACACGCAAAGGAGTCCCATTAGTCCATGATTCCCCCCAAAGAAATTGTAGTTGATTAGGATTTGAACTCTAATGGGGAATATGAAACTTCACTCATATTCTATTGAAGCACAAGTCTTTTGATGAAAAAGTAGATATATACAATTTTAGCCTACAAACATTTCTTCAAACAGATAGACTGCTTCCAAGAATTCAAAAAAATAAAGTAAAACTACAACAACATTTTCAATGCAATTAAAATAGTGACATAGTCACGTGTTATCGAATAATTCATAACATCTAGTCGACCTCAAGTCCATCTCAAGAATGTTCTTCTGAATTTAATTGACCATTTAATTTTGGGTCTACTGGTCTTCATGATCCTTTACCTGAAGGGTTTCCAATATCCATATAATATGAATGGTTCGTTCTGTTTAATTAATCTGCACATGATTTAAAGTGAAATTTCTAACCACCTCCTTTGTAATAGCCTTGGCCCTGGGATAGGGTTGGGGGAGGGGGTATTACCCCCCTCCTACCCCCCCAAGCCATCCATTTTACCTTGCTAACATGGCACCTTGTCTAGTTTAGTGACTTAGTCTCCTATTTTCATTGAACTGATGTCCCCTTTCTTAGTTTGGGGATGATTGGTTAATTTGGGTCACCTTTTACTTGAAGTAAATACGTCAATTAAGAAAATAAACTACATTGCAAAGAAAAGTGCTACAAATATTCACATACAATGCATGGTTTAAAAACCAAATCTCTAGATAAACAAATTCAAACATTCTAAAAATCATTGCAATCATTAATTAATTTTGATTTGTACAACAATACTAGCCTATGTCGCCATTGGGCCTCATTTAAAAAAATATAAAAAATGTTCTAGAACTGATACAACTCATCGTTCCAATCATATTACTAACAACAACAACTACTACTCCCAGTGTGGGTCCCGCTTTCGCGAGGTCTGGGGAGATCCACCTGTAGGCAACCTTACCCCTACCGGTATTCATACCCATAGAGGTTGATTCTAAAGACCCACGAAACAGTTTTTGAGAAAAAAGTTTAAAGAGGAAACGATTGCAAACCAATTACCAACGGGGGGAAAGGGTACGAAGAGCAGATAAACAAGGAGCAGAGACAAACCTCAACAAACCAGGGGCGCTAGATGCCGTCACATCCCAGACAAGTACGACCTGTAGACAAGCACACCAAGAACCCGCCCCACCCCACCGAAGCTACTTCCACCTACGGAGCCGGTCCCCTACAATCAGAGACCTTAATTCTATCCCGCCACAGCCTTCTATCCTGAGTCATGTCCTCCGTCAGACCGATAACTCTCAGGTCCTCTCTAACCACTTTCTCTAGACTCTTCTTCGGTCTACCCCTCCCTTTCTTTCCACTGGGGGGGACGATCATCTTGCACCTCTGCACTGGGACGGCTACACTTCTCCTCTTTACGTGGCCGAACCATCTAAGCCTCGATATAAATAATTAACTTTGCATCTACATTTTCTGCAAATGGGATTTCAGACGGATGCATGGAACAAAGAAGAGGAAGCGATACTGGTGGAGTCCTACAAAACACATGTGGGAACAAAAATGGCCACACATTGCCAAGCAAATTCCTGGAAGAACTGAAAATAACATCAAGAAACAAGGAAATTTGTAATCGAATACCCTACACTGTTAGAAGAGTACATCAAAAAGCATTCGCCTCAATGAGTCCACCATCAATCAAGTTGACTGGCAGCCCTAGCTAGCCCATTCTGTCCGGTCTTAACAGCCCTCGATCAATCCTACTGGTGCAAAGATTATTGGGGTGGATCTGGGTAGGGATGGCGATTAAAAAGGGGTCAGGTCTTGGTTAACTATTCATTTTTTTAAAAAAAAATTAAATCTAGATCAATTGATTAAAATTCAGGGGTCTCAGCCCCACACTCTTCACTGTTACTGTTCGTCCTTGTGCTATGATTATTTATTTATTTAAGGTGATATTCATTCCCATTTTTCTCTCTTTTTCCCCCCAAAATATAAATCATCATTTTTTTGAGTTCTAATCACAAAAACAAAAGAACGACAAGGTTGAATAACTGAACAAAATAAACAGGGTCATGAACTTTAATTTACCCCCAAAATGAGCCTCCAGGCCCTCCACCATTGATCATGTCAGCCTTCAAGCCTCCATCCCACAAACAACCGATCCCCTACTTCACCACACACATGCACAGGAAATAGAAAAATAGGAATTAGCTCACGGGATTTTTTTTGGGGGGGGGGGAAGAGACACAGAGAAACTTAGCAACTACGCACCCACATTTGATGATGTCAAAATTAGGTGATTTAATGACTTGATGAGAAATAATACAGTGCTTGTTAGGAATTAATATCAAAGTAACAGTATAGCGGAAGCGATAGGATGAATTAGAAATTCAGAAATCAAGTGAATAACAGAAAACAGAAATAAGAAGACAAAAGATTTAACGTGGAAAACCCAAATCGGGAAAAACCACGGACAGCGACAGCACACCGACAAATTTCACTATGAGCAGAGTAGTACACCACAATCACTTCAGTGATTAAGAGCAGAATTACAATACTCTCAATTATATTCTCTCACAAATAACCTCACTCTCTCAATGTGTTTTCTATACTGGAGTCATTTGAAACAAGGCCCTAGACCCCCTTTATATAGGGTCTGTGAGGCAGGGTTTCCCCTTGAAAACCCTAGCTGCCGCCTTCTAAAAACCGTCACCAAAGTGCAACCCTAGCCGCCACTTTAAGGCGGCAGAAAATTTCCCCTGGCACGGGCACACCGTGTCACTTCTCTGTCTGCTCTGTTCTTCGGTCTTCTGTGTCGCGGCATGCAGCATGGTCACCCCGTGCCTAAACCCGAGATTTTGGGCCATAAAATCCAACAATCTCCACCTTGGACCAAAATCTCCAGTCTTCAATTACCGTCGTCGTCGTCACACCCCAAGGGGTGATGGCCCCTATGGGGCTATGCCCCGCAGGGCTTCTCAATGACTGCGAATACCAACTGAGTTCAAGCAATGCTTGAACTTAGCTCTAGGAGATGATTTATATGAGCTTTCCTTCATCTAACCTGTCACAGTAGATGCCTGCAAGACATAGAGGCCTCCTTGCCTCAAACCCTTCAGCAGAATCCTACTGTCCTTTGAGACCTTCAGAACTCCACCTTCAGCTGAATATTTGCACCCTTTGGATTCAAGGGTGCCCAACGAGATGAGGTTACGCTTCAAGTCAGGAACGTGACGAACATTTGATAAGGTCCTGACAACACCATCATGAGTCTTGATTTTAACAGTACCAATTCCAGTTACATTACATTGAGCATTATTGCCCATGTGAACAACAGATAAATCAACTGGATCATATGTTGAAAACCAGTCCTTGTGAGGACACATATGATAGGTACACCCAGAATCAAGAATCCAATCAGAACCGCTCCCCCCTTCAGTAGAGGTAGCAAACAGAACGTCCCCATCAGAATCAGATTCAGCAAATGAAGCTTCAGCAGGCTCCTGAGAATTATCTTCCTCTTTCTCCTTCTTCTTTTGCAGTTTCCAGCAGTTAGCAATAATATGACCCAATTTACCTCAGTAATTGCAGGTCTTTCCAGCATGAGGATTTTTAGACTTAGAACGGTTCTTACTCCTATTACCGTTCCCTTTTTCAGTTATTGTACCCCTTACTGCTAATCCCTCAGCAGAATCAGCATGAATGTCAAGATCAAACTTCTCCTTAGACAACAGGTTTGACTTAACATCTTCAAACGATATAGTATTAGAATTACTATATAGCATAATCTCCTTAAAGCGTTTATAAGAAGGGGGGTAACGATACAACAAGCAAAATAGCCTTATCTTCATCCTCAATTTTCACATCTAGACTCTCCAAGTCAACAAGAATAGAGTTAAACTCATTCAAATGTTTTTGAATAGGGGTACCTTCAGCCATACGAAAGGTATACAACCTTTCCTTCAAACGGATCTTGTTGGCGAGACTTTTCGTCATGTAGAGTTCCTCCAGCCGAGCCCAAAGGCCCACCGCAGTTGTCTTATCAAGCACCTCTCGCAGGACATGTGGTGCTAAGCACAACTGTATGGCTGAAACCGCTTTCAGTTCCAGTTCCTCCCATTCGTCCTCCGTCAACGACCCACGTCTCTTCTTTACATCTTCAGCCCACCGTTCTTCTGTCATCTTCTCGGGTTTTACGTGAGGTCCTTTCAGAACCTTCCACAACCCGTGCTGAATGAGAACTACTCTCATCTGTACCTTCCAGAGATTAAAACTAATCTCCCCATCGAATTTCTGAATATCTACCCTCATGATAGAAGACATCCTATAACCAAAGCTCTGATATCACTTGTTAGGAATTAATATCAAAGTAACAGTATAGCGGAAGCGATAGGATGAATTAGAAATTCAGAAATCAAGTGAATAACAGAAAACAGAAATAAGAAGACAAGAGATTTAACGTGGAAAACGCAAATCGGGAAAAACCACGGACGGCGACAGCACACCGACAAATTTCACTATAAGCAGAGTAGTACACCACAATCACTTCAGTGATTAAAAGCAGAATTACAATACTCTCAATTGTATTCTCTCACAAATAACCTCACTCTCTCAATGTGTTTTCTATACTGGAGTCATTTGAAACAAGGCCCTAGACCCCTTTATATAGGGTCTGTGAGGCAGGGTTTCCCCTTGAAAACCCTAGCTGCCGCCTTCCAAAAACCGTCACCAAAGCGCAACCCTAGCCGCCACTTTAAGGCGGCAGAAAATTTCCCCTGGCACGGTGTCACTTCTCTGTCTACTCTGTTCTTCGGTCTTCTGTGTCGCGGCATGTAGCATGGTCACCCCGTGCCTAAACCCGAGATTTTGGGCCATAAAACCCAACAGTGCTCATAGCCACAGCCAAGAATCTCTTCATCGTGATGATGATGAAGAGCATATCATTATAATCAGATATAATTTGCCTGACTCTTTCTATGATGCTGAGTGTTATGTGATGAGGAGAAAGGGTAGTGGCATCACATGTATATAGGACATTTGGAAGAGGAGCAATTAGGGTTATGTAATGCCCCCAATTGTTACTACTGGATTATGCTAACTTCATCACCTATTTACTATTGGCTTGCAGCGGAAGTCTTTGATTGGAGGCATTACTGCCGTTCCATGATGAAACATATATATACAAATCTATATATAACTAAGTACATGAAAGTTGCACATCATTTGGGAATAAATGGTTGTAAGATATGTAGTTTTGATTATTAGCACGTTCGTCACATAAATAAGGCTTACCTTTTAGTATCATTACGTTGTCACTGTTTTTACTTATACGGTAGTATTATCATTGTTAACGTTTTTCAAATTGGTGATTATTTAGAAGTATAGTAAAGCCCTGTTCGAGGCCACGTGGTCGTTTCAACCTGCAATGTGCAAAAAAATATATATATATATATATATATATATATATATATATATATATATATATATATATATATATATATATGTATACATATTGAAAATGCTGAATTGAAATACAGGGTCCAACTTGATTAATTTGTAGTTAAGATGATTCAATGTAATTTAAAATACATATTAGATTTGGACCGTTACAGGTTAGGATTAGGGTTAGGGTTGGTGAGGTTTGAATTGAACGGAGGCGGCGGGTGGGAGAGACGAGCGGCGCATTAGTGTGAACATCTGAGGATGATATCGCTCTGTAATGGATAAAGTAATGGTTGATTTCTTTCCATCTTTCCCCCCTTTTCTGTTAGGATTATTAAATTTTTTTATTACCATGATTTCAGTAACCCCTTTGATCGAATCTAGAGACTTCGATCTCCAATCAAAAAACAAAAAAAAGGTAAAGAATATAGGGACTATTTTGATCACATCAGTCCTCTTTAATTTGTTCATATTGCAAGTGACCTTTTTGATTGAATTTAGGGACTGCTTTCATACTCACCCGTCATATTTAATACTTTGAGTGATTATTTAATTTGATTGAGTATAGGGAATGTTTTAATCCTCATCGGTCATTTTTCTTAATATTCCATGTACACATTAGAAGACAAAAGTGACTTTTAATTCTTGTTAATGTTGCACGTATGTTGACCAATAAAAATTATGTTTAGTAATGTATATTTTGATCATTTTACGACACTAACAATAAGTCGAAATCGGATGTAATTCACATAATATTATGAATGCAAGTTTGAACAAATACACATACTAAAGAAAAATGAAATAATCCCTCCAACCCCCCCCCCCCCAAAAACCAAAAAAAAATGAAGTATCTAAAAGGTTGTGTTGGTTTACTGGCATGAGTTACATATCAATATGCATTTTAGTGCCAACTATAAACCTATAGATCGGTTAGGCTGATATCATTTTGATTTTCCACTTATATTTATATCTATGTGAATCCCTATTTTCAAACTTATTTTTCTTTTTAACACATTGAAATTAGTTTGCTATACATGCATCTAAAGTATAAACTTGTCAAATTCTAGTCTCCCAATCATTAATGCGAAATGATATCTTGTTGATTCACCGTATGTACTTTCTATACACCAGTACAAATGTATTCGTAGTCAACATTGTCGATCCATTTCTTTTTTTTTGGGGGGGGAGGATTGTCGATTTCTCACATCTTGAGAAACACCTGTTGTTACTTAAAAAGGAAAGTTAGGTGTTAGGATTTTAGGAATTATCTTGCACGTCATGCAATGCTGATTTCTTATGTTTTAAGAGATATGAGTTGATACTTTAAACCAAAAAAAAAAAAAAAAAAAAAAAGTTAGGCCTCATGAATTATCCAACATATTTGGCAACTGGGGTGAAAAACTAGAATATGTATACTATAAGTGGTTACTGCTTACTAGTCATGTCGGCAAAGAAAAATTATCTACCTTTTCTACCTAAACAATGAAAGATGAAAAATAGAATATATACTTGATACTTAACGGTTAAACAAAAAATGTCATTTTTTAATTTAAAAAATCGCAATGGATGCTCTTATAATTAATGGTCGATTTTGCATCTTATTATCTACCTTAATATTAATTATTTTCAAAAAAAATCATAATTATAGCTTCATTTATACTACGTAGTTGCCTAGGTTTCTTTTTCTTAGTTTTTTTAAAATAATAAACCCAACTGGTTTAGCTTTAGCCCCAAACAATAAATTCAGTCGTTTCCTTCACAAGACCACGGGCCTCCTTCAGGTGGGCCTGACAATTCTTCTCTGTCCCCATTCTTGCCAAACTTGACTCAGGAGACTGCGTACATTGCCTCTGTATCTTGGCTCAATTTGGGTGTACCGATGAACCATGAAAGATCGAAGTATTAGCGGTATTTGGTTGTTGGCTTTTTCATTGACTTTTTGATAAAAAATAACTTTTTGGAGGCTTTTAGCTGTTTTGACCAGGTCAAAAAGGCCAATTTGATGTTTGATAAATAGCCTTTTGTAATGGCTGTTTTAGCCTAAAAAGCCAATTTTCAAAAAGCTAAGATAGGTAGCTTTTTATAAATGGTTGTTTTTATAAATGAGAAAAATGCCCAATATTTTGTTAAAATTACAAGATATCCCATTAGCAAAATCAAAAATCATAATTCTAGTTATTTAAAATTATGAGGCATAGCATGAGTAGCTAAGATGAGTAGCTTCTTGGATTAATTTTAAGTTAGTAGCGACATTTGATATTAGGTTTATGTGAATATAATTTAATAAAGATCAAATCATTTGAAATTCAGGCAAATTTTAATTTGTAAAAGACAAAGAAAAAGATATTGAAAAGACAAAGAAAAGGATAAAAAAAAATCATATAAATTTCAATTCACAACCAAAAAAAAAATTCTTAAAGGAATAATAAAATACGATTGTAAGACATAGGTATCACATGAATACATATGAATTAGAAAAAAAATAAGATAAATAATGAATACAAAATATGTAGAATTAACATGAAAATAAGGTTCAAAGCATTAAATTAATTTTTACAAATGACATAAATTTAATTATTTTTGAACATAAAATAAAATGGCCAATAAATAAAAAATTATGTTTAACTACAAAGTGATGTAGAGAAAGGGCATAACTGGAATTTTAACAAACAATATTTTCGGAAATAATTAATTTTATCAAACATCTTTTCTAGAAATAATTGATTCAAACAGCTAATGTGAATAGCCAATTCAAACAGCTAAGATCAAACAGTGAATAAAAACAGTTAACAGCTAACAGTTAACAATTGATTGTCAAATAGGACCAAAAATTGAACTATTGGGAAAAACGATTCTTAATAATGAAGCATTTTTTGATATAGAAAACATTAAGGACCATGGTTTAGGTACCTTAGTATTAATCTGTAACTACTTTGATTCAAAAGATGTAAGAAGTAAACCAAACAAAATCATTTTTTAGTATTTAAATGTTCACCATTCAGACTTGTAAAAAGAAATAATTTTTACACCCTAGAAAATGTATCACGACTGCAATATTACATGTTGTGTAACTATGTACCTTATTAGACGACAAAAACAATGCATGAATGTTAAATGACAAAAACGATGGATGAATGTTAAATGATAAAAACTGCATCAAATAATGTATACGGTAATCATAATCTGTGCACTAGTTATACATAGGAATTAATGTAATAATGATATCCGCACTATTATCAATGTGGGCTCATACTTTCTTTGCACCAGCACATTTTTTACTTTCTCATTAAAGAACATATGTTGATTCTTGAATAAGAAATTTAGGTGTTATGGGTGATCCTATATATCAATCAATTCAGGCGAAGAACAAGGTATGTGCATAACTAAAATTACACGTTATACCACCTTACAAAACTATCTTCAGCATATTTATAAAACTATACATTTCATGACAAACAAAAATATGGAATGCGTATCTTAATTGATTTATCAATTACATAACTTTTCAACAAGTTACGTCTATTGATCTGAGTCTTAAGTAGTTATTACCAACTTTTATTATTAGATCACACAGTGGATCCTTCCATAATTAATGTGATCTTCAATCATAAATCTACCCTAAAATAACAACTTGATTTTGTTTTGTTCGGGATTTTATGTGGTTATTTTTGCAAAAGAATAACTGTATAATCTGTTTTTAAGGGGGAAAAAAAACTTATACCTTTCTTTCTATGATCTAGTGGCTCAATAACCTATCATTTTGATAGAATGATGAACCACTAGCTATTAATATTAAGATAATAAAAATAATAAAAAACAATAATGATACTGGAATACCAAATGTAAAAATTGTGACTGGTAAACAAAGGACATGAATGGAAAACACAGCAGCCAACAACTTTATATGCTACCCCACACCCCCCCCCCCCCTTTCAAAAAAAGAGAGGAAGTAATAAAAAATAGCTGTAGAAATCTTGAATTATTATTATTTTTTCAACATTTACATTTTTGAAAAATTTATTTTTGACCGTACAATTTTATGTGGGATTATTTGGAGCTCTAAGTAAGCAACAACTCCTAAAGTGCTACTTTCTGCACATTATATAGGAATTTAAATGTTTAGGAATACTATTATCCCTGTTAAATCATTTGATGAAAAACAAATTAGTATATTTACTCTTATAAGTAAGTAAATAAATAAATAACATCATAAGAACTCACAAATTGTTATAATTCAAAATTCATACCTGTATAACATTACATCACTATACAGAGTCTAGTCTCGTTCAAAAACAAGTCTCATAGGGGATAGTTTATCTCATTTAGAATGTCATAACAAAAGGCTTTCACAACACTGCATAGAACTTAACCTAGTTCAAAAACAAATCTCATATGGGGTAGTTTATCTCCTTTAGGATGCCGTTACAAAGGGGGTTTTATCAAGGGAATTGCTTTTAAGAAACAACTGCTCCTACGACTGCAAAATAAATGATGATGAACAAGATCAGTGGTAGAAAATAACGAGGAGTCTCAACATTTGGTTGAAGCTTTGTCCTTGATCCAAAATAAGCCTAGTCTACTCAAGATTAACACCCGACCCAAGATCATAATCAGTGAAGGAGTTCCACGATGATAACGCCCTGGAGTATGAGTGCGGCACATTGAAGGTGCAAAAATATGGATCACACATACATCAAGAAGAATACTACAGCCACTTGTGAATTGTGATCCATGATTGCAACTTCAGGCGAAAGTGCTCGAGAAGATCAACGACCACATCGGAGCAGAACGTCTCACGTTTGCTTGAGGTTATGAGACCCCTGGAAAGCATGGTTTCCCAAGAGTTTTCCAACTCCACCAATGCTGGACCCCTATTTCGCACAACACACATTGATTACAACCAAAAAAACAAAAAAAAAAGACAAGGGTTAGCTCATAGAGTGATAGGATTTTGCCCCCTTTTTTTAGAGGGTTTTTTTGGGGCGGGGTTTAGAAATTACTATATGTACCTTTTAATATGAAAGAACCTTAGGTAATTTGTTGACTTGATGTAAGATACATTGCAAATTGCAAGAAATAAATCGCTCATTTTCAGATCTCCTCCCCTTTCTTTTAAAAATGATGAAGATTATATCATCATTATCATACATGTTCCTCCTCCCTTTGTACTCTCTAATTGATTGACTGTGATGAGAACAAGCCTCAGCGTAACAACATATTTATAGGGCATCTGCGGTGGGGTTAGGGTTAGGATTAGGATTAGGGCTGGGATTGATGAGGTGTGAACAGGATCAGGTTTAGGATTAGGGTTAGGGCTGGGTTGGATGAGGTGTGAACAGGATCGGGGCTAGAGATGCCGCCTAGCTTGTGTCTGATCATGCATCCTGATATCCGCAACGGATACAGATGCAACGGCCAATTTCTTTTTTTTTTGGTTGCTGAAAAAGGGCCCCATTTCTGTTTGCATTTTTTTTTTTTCCCCAAAGAGTAACACATCGTTGATGGAGGAAGAATTATATGAATATGGCTTACTTTAATCATGAACTCATGGATACGTCAGTTATTCCTTCTATGATAAACTTTGGAACATATCCATTGTTTTTCATTTTTACTTACAGACATATTTAAATTATACGAAATTAACAAAAAATAACATATGTATCTGTCTGGTCACTTTAGCGCAATGTCAACACGAAGTGAGAAATGTATATAATTAAACTACTTGCACACTCTATTTCTTATCATTTAAGTTGGAACACTTGACTAAAAAGCGAAAAATAATATATTGATATTTGTACTTAAAATGTGGTTGTAAGCCGCATGTTGATACCATTCCAAGTAACTCCTCAACAAGGAATTTCTTCGAATCAAGATCACATTAACTACAGGTACATTTATGAATAGTAGGTAAAAGGAAGCGTTACATGCATGCATGAGTTGCATGAATATTTATGTGCACTTCTAACGTAATTTAGAAATTTAAGATACAATGAGGTTGAAACAAATTTAGTGTACATCTGTACTATTTTTTGATCCATATGAATTACAAAGAGTAATACCATATGACTACAATGCAATGAAAGATGCGGGAACCGAACCTGAGACATAATGTAATTAGACATCGTATTGTTAGGACTTGTTTCATCGCCTTACTCCTACCGTCTAACAAGGCTACTTGGCTAACGGGCCTTCAATTGCTAATTAATTCAGATACTGGGTTAGGCTTTTTTTGCGGGGGAGGGGGGGGGAGTCTTTATACTCCATTTTACTCGATTTAAGTTACTGTCGGTTTAATCAGGGGTAAAGCTCTCCCATCACATATTTTATCCATTCACAATACTGGAATCCGAGACCTTACTTATAGAGAATAAGTGACAAACTACTTAAACCAATTTGTATTGATAATTAGACTGAGTCTATAGGCATGCTGCTATGCATGGAGGAGTTTTGATGTGATATGCAATTGTTATTAAAGCTTATTACCCTATGACTATGCTTCAATATTTTTCGATGCATTCTATATTTATGTTTATTGCTACATATTCTTGAAATCTTTGAAGAAAATTCCTTTCCTTTCAAAAGAATTGAAAGAGGTTAACATCGGCTTCAAAGATGATAGGATGCAAATATTGAACTATTGTTGTCGGCGACAAATTGTAAACTAACTCTAATGACATTGAACTAACGTACTTCATAAAGATATTCAAATCTTACGTACATTGATAAAGTAACAGTGAAGAATTTCATATCCACTGCTGGCAAAGATTTGAATCGTGTATGATACTAAATAAGCAACCTTCTTTGAGTCAGGTGTTCTATTGATTCCTTCAATCAATTGGTTGGCATTGAGTCTTTCTGAATCGACATTGAATCCATGCTTAGCATTTTCGCTCTAATTTTCTACCATTTGTGTCAGATATAATCTAATGCCAAAGACTTCTTTTTTTGGGTAAGAAAATATCATTAAATCGTTTGCAAATATACCTGTCGATCTAGATGGCAAAAACTGCCTTTAGTGCATGTTTTAGTTGCTTTCAGAATGAGAAACATGAGTTTGTGCGTAAAACAGAGAAGCAGTTGTTAACTTGTAATAGAAATCTCAGAACATATATATATATATCAAAAAATGAACAAATGTCAAACCATTTGGACCAATCTGTATTAGTTTTTTTTTTTTTAAATCTTATTATGTATGTTGCTTGCACATGAAAAATTGTAGAGTTTAACAATAGATTATTAATGCCATCTAACTTCAATTTTTTTATGCTATGCCACTGAACTTGTTTTTTGTTCAGCACATGCATCGTTTAAGTTCCAGAATTTGTTAGATTTGCCATCAGTGGCTATATGAAGTTGTCACTAATTGTCGTTGCTGCTGCTCCGTACTACTACCGTCGTCATTATTCTTGTTATTAGAAAATCAGTCTAAACTAATTCATATGGAAGCCAAATGTGAAAAACAATTTGAACTATAATTTTTACACCAACGCATGTCAAAATTTTAAAACAATTAGTATCATTACTGTCAGATTAACAAAATCGGCTCAAATAAAATCATCGAAACAACTAGTATCATTACTGTCCTACACATTATATGAGAGCTTTTGACTGTTTCACATTATATGAGAACCTATATCAATAAGTTCTCCCAACTAGTGTAGCAATCAGTACCTGCTCATTTGACCAACAATACTGTTGAGGATTTCTAGGACCCGAATCGGGAATGGAAATGGGAAGTCTTTTCTGACTTACTTCCCAGTGAAGTTCTCAAAAAAATTGCTAGCTTTGAAGTCTCACCTGGTACAGAGAATGAAGACCAGTTTGTGTGGGATGGATCTCCAAATGGAAAGTTCACCATTAAGTCTGTAATGAACCTCATTCATCCTGTTAATAAAGGAAAAGAAGATCTCTTTTGGCAACTTATTTGGAAATGCCCCGTCCCTCAAAAAATTCATTTCTTCTTGCGGCTTGGGGCACATGATAGGCTCATGTCAAACACTAATCACTTTGCTAGAGGGTTGGCTGACAACCCCAAATGCAAGAGTTGCTTAAACATGGATGAAGATGGTCTACATATCATGCGGGACTGTCAGCATGCAAAATCAATTTGGAACAGGTTCGTCCCAGTATCTCAAAGAACGTTGTTCTTCTCCCTGCCCTTGAGGGAATGGTTGTCGGCCAATCTAGGGAATTCTAATTCTTTAGATGAGACTTGGCCTTCTCTATTTGCCACAACAGCTTGGTAGTTGTTGAGATGGCGAAACACTAGATGCTTTGAAGACATGAATTTCACTCGTCACAAACCTTATGACTTCATTAGAGCGAAGAACTTGGAAGCAACTAAAGCCTTCAGCTCTGAACAGAGAGGTATCCTAGTCTCCACAGGTTTCAAGAAGGAGATTCTAATTAGTAGGAAATCAACCCCAGATGGATGGTTGAAATTGAATATTGACGGAGCAGTTAAGGGCAATCCAGGCCCTGCAGGAGGAGGTGGTCTTCTTCGTGACTTTAGTGGAAAATGGATTAATGGCTTTTCAGCCAATCTAGGGTGGTGTTCTTTTGTCAAAGCTGAGCTCCTTGCCCTTCTAAAAGGACTTCAATTAGCTTGGAACATGGGTGTGAGTCATCTGGAAGTAGAGATGGACTCTCAGGTGGCATTAAAACTCACTCAAGAACCGTGCAAAGCAAATCAGGCCCACTGTTTTGTCATACGAAAATGCCAATCTCTCTTACTGAATAGAGAATGGTACGTGAAGATCAAACATTGCTATAGAGAATCCAACAAGGCGGCTGATCTTCTGGCCAATTTTGGAGTTTGTCAAACAACTCCTATGATTGTGCACAACAACCCCCCCAACCCCTGTTTTGTCCATCCTCTTTGAGGATATTTCTGGTGTATTCTGGCAACAGTTTATCCGTAATGGGTAGTAATATTTCCTAGGGGCCTAGCCCCTCTTTCACACCCAAAAAAATATATATATATGAGAACCTATATGTTCAAGAACAATATTATCATTGTTTAATCAATTGATAGACATTAATAAACAAAGTAAATAAAGAAATTGAATGAATGAAATCATATACATTAGAATCCATAAATTAATTAGATTGAAAATTCATACGCCTACAACAATACAACATAACTATATATATAGAACTTCAAACTATTTTTTGATTTTTTTTTTAAAAAAACCCTCTCCTATGGAGTAATTTACCTCCTTGAAAATGTCATGTTAAGAGACTTTTATCAATGGAATTGTCCTTGAACAACAAGTGCTACATCAATCGAAAAATAAATGATAATGAACAATAAGATCAAACAGTCTAAACATGAATTTGAAGCGTCTGTATAAGTTCCCCGTGCAGAACATATGGGCTGTTCTCACATTAGAAAACAGCCATCCAAGTTTTTTTTTTTTTTTTTTTAACGAGACAACACACCCCAGTTAATAATGGCTCAAATCAACCGTGGCATCCATTGGACACAGGAACATGGTGCCCTTCTAAATGAACCCATTGTCTATAAAGCCATATATTTACAAGCTATTTGGAACCATGCACCATCCATCCAAAACAACACCACAACCATTAAAACCAGCGACGATCCATGTTTGTTTAATCTCAGCCACGTGCTTCTTGAGTTCCATATCCCTCATGCATAGCTAGGACGAACAGGTCTGTCGGGGGAAAAAAAAAAAAAAACAAAAGACAATTTAAGTGCATAAGAAATAATAGGGGTATATACTCAAAAAAAACGAGGAAGAAGGAAGAAAAGAAATTTACAAATCCTTGGATTAAGATACACGGGTCTGGCTATAATCACGCTAAAAATGTTAGGGAAATTGCTGACTTGATTAGAGATACTTCGCAAATTAAATTGCAAACTAATCCCTCTTTTTTTCTTGTGCATTCTTCCTCGATCTCTTAATTTCTCTAGCCTTTGGAATGACCGAGCAAAAGCCTTACTAATGGAACATATTTATAGGGGAACTGGCTAGGAGTAACTAGCGTTAGGGCTAGGGTTAAAATTAGGATCAGGGTAATCAAGGTTGGTGAGGTGTGAACAGGAGCAGGGGATCGGATCGGATCGGATCGAGATGCCACCTCCTGTTTGATGCATGCATCGGTCCTGGCATTTGAATTTTGAAATGGCAGTTTCTTCTTTTTTTTCCTTTTTTGGGGGGGAGGTCATGTGAAAAAAGCTCCGAATCTTAGTCATTATTTACTCGAAAGGGAACACATGGCTAATAAAGATTCCAACTTCACGTGCTTTAATCCTGAACTTATGGGTATGTTAGTTTTTACATCTTTCTTTTATCATATAATTTTTTAAATCTTATTTAGAGTATGTGGTAAGGTAATTGCTTCTATTTGACGTAATTTTGCCATGTATATGAACACCCTTACATGGTGCAATTTGGCTGCTCTCCTAGCTGGCTTGCTCAAGGATCACTTTGCATCTGCTCCATTTGAACACCCTTATATGCTAGATCCTTTATGAGGTTTTCAAAGGTTGTTGGCTTATTGCTCGCCCTATGGTGATGAGCTTGATTGATCCTTAATTAGTTGCAAGTTTTATTTCTGTTCAAGAAGCTCGTTCTCTTATTTGCATTAAAAAGATAATAACCGTTATCACATCATAAAAAAGGAAAAAAGAAACTATGTTTCTATATTAGTTAATTACTTAAGTTTCAAAAAACAACATACATCTGTTAAACGACGTGGTTTGAAATAGTTATCGCATTTTTTCGCTTGTGAATACCAAAAGAACTAATTAATAAAAGTGTACGCTCTTGTAATTAATTTGGATTTTCCACTATCTATCCTAGACCTTTTTTTTGGGAAGGGAGGAGGGATAGATCTACCCTGAAACTTTTCTTTCTTATCTATTATTGATACGTAGTATGTATTTTGAATTTTAGAAATGTAAATCGCTCAAGATATTGAATAATAGGTAGGATGTACATGTATTTTGAATTTAAAAAAGGTGAATATATCGCTCAAGATATTAAGAAGCACTGTGGATGTTTAATACGTCACAATATGACTTATTGCTAAGTTGCTTGTGTCAATCAGGAACCATTTTCAGCGTACAAGTGTGTCATCAGTGTTTGTTTCCCTAGAAATCATACTCCCTTCTCTCTCTCTCTCTCCTCGCCACCACATATTGCAACCAAGACACCAGCCTGCGGCCACCCACAAAGACCAGTTGGTCCTCAACGAGGTCATTGGGCCAGCCACCGGAGACACATCCCCACCATCCACCTTCCCACCTATCTTCTTCCCTTCCTGAAGTATTCCTAAGATGTTAATTATTGCCTGCACATTATATGAGAATCTTATCAGTTCTTTTCTTTTTTGTTTGATATGGGGGGGGGGTGAGGGGGTTGATTCTCATTATATGAGAAATTATATACTTAGGAGCATTGATTTTCTCCTTTAATGGATTGATTAATATGTGATAACAAAATTAATGATCATTACAAATGAGTGATGCACGAGTGCCAAAAAAAGTAAAACATCATATCTCATCAATTATCTTCCAAAATGGTACGTACAGAATAAGCTTCTCATTATTTCCATATTATTCTATATAATGGATATTTCTTGACTTGACTGGCTAGCGCAAAAACAAGTCTCTATGTGATTTTCTATCTCCTTTTCCAATGCCATATGAGGCTTTTATCATCCTAGGCGATATCAACAAGAACCAACATTGACAATGGAGATTCTTTGGGATTGACAACAGAGAGGCACGTATCAATCTTAACATGAGTTCAGACTTTCTTCTCAGAGGACATGCTGGAACCCAACCTTGTTGAGAAGGACAGCTGAACTTCATATATAGAAGAGGTCTTCCGAGTCAAGTCTTGGAAGTGGTGGCGACGTCCATTGACATGGGGAAGGCATATGGATTGTTCCCTTAAATTATTTCCCGCTATTAAATTATGGAGGATCCACTGGCCAACTCCCTTGCACATAAGATGTTATGGAATACAGTAAAAATTTTGAATCTAAGTCCAAAGAAATCATTATGTATCACCAGTTACCTGAGTCAAAAAAGTGTCTTTGCTAAACCTTCATTAGATATCAATTATACATATATATATATATATATATATATATATATATATATATATATATATATATATATATATATATATATATATATATATATATATATATATATATATAAAAAACTATCCTTCCCCAAATCCTTTGCAACCTCGCTTTTCTCTCTCGTTCTCAAGGGATTTGGGTGCCAACGGTTGTGAAATGAAGATCACAACTGACAAGGGTGCCAAAAAGAAAAAGAAAGATCGAAATTTTGCAGTTCATATACCTACAATTTAAGATGTCAATCTTAGGTGATTTACTGACTTGATGAGAAATACCATGGTCATAGCACAGAATTCCATCTTTTCTCTTACGCTTTCTTTTGATGATGATGAAGAGTATATCATAAGACATACCTTCTTCCTGTCACTTCTTACTGATTTTTTTTTTTAAAAGAATTATCGGAGTGATGTTGAGTGTGATTGATGAGAATAAGCCTCAATAGCAACACATATAGGGGATTTGGAAGAGGAGTAATTACGCTTAGGGCTGGTGAAGTTTGAAGGGGGAGAGTAGGAACGACGTATTGTGTGAACGTACATGTGATGATGGTTAGCAGCTGTAACGGATGAAGCAATGTCTCCTTCCTTTCTGCCTTTTCTGTACCCCTTTTTTTGTTTGGATCATCAAATTTTTCTTGTTGATGATTATTTTTTTCACTTGGTTTCATTGAAAAGAAGACAAATGGGTGATATTGATGGGATTTATGATATCCTAATAAAATATACGCCCTTTATTATTGTTCAATTTTAAACGTAACTTTTGAGTCTTTAGCTCTATTAATCTTCTTTGTTAATGTTGCATGTATACATTTCAAATGAAAAAAAAATGATGTTCATAGATTTTGTTAATGTTGTCTGTACGCTAGACAACAAAAACTAGATTTAATAACGCATACACATTGTTTGGTCATTTTACATAAACAAAATGCACGTGGAAATTGCATGTAATTTGCAAGCTATTATAAAAACATGTGTATGCACATTGTTTGATCATTATACATAAACCAACTGCACGTGAAAATTACTTGCAACATGCACTTCACACGCTATTATTAGAGCACATATATATATATATGCATGTTGTTGTGGAATCAAACTTAGGTGATTTACTGACTTGTTGAGAAACACCATGCTCGTAGCACAAATTAATCTCGTCTTTTCTCTTGCCCTTTCTTTTGATGATGATGAAGAATATATCAGAAGGCATAACTTCTTCCTCTCACGCTCTTAGTAGGGTTCTTTTTTTTCCAAAAGAACTCTCTGAGTGGTGTTGCTAAGCCTCAACATCAACACACATATATAGGGGATTTGAAAGAGGAGTAATTAGGGTTAGGGTTGGTGAAGATTGGAGAATAAGGGGGAGGGGTAGAAATGGTGCATAGTGTGAATATATGATGATGATGATGACATTTGTAACGGATACAGTAACAACTCCTTTCTTTCTGTCTTCCGTCCACGTTTTTTTTTTTTTTTTTTTTTGTGTGTGTTTTGTTTGGATTGGTTAGTTAAATTTTTTCAATTATCATGATTTCTATGACCTTTTTTTATTGAACATAGAGAATATTCTAATCTTTACCAATTGTTTTTGTTAATATTACATGTATACATTAAACAACAAAATGCTTGTTAATTTGCCTGAACGTTAAACCAAAAAAAAAAAAAAAAAAAACTACATTTAGTAACGTATGCATGAGATGTAAGTAGAAATAGGATGTAATTGACTTGCACATGCTATAATCAAGGTAAGTTTAAACGAATACATATACTAGAGAGAAATGAAACGCGCACAATGACAACAAAAGAAAACATGCAAAAAAACTAATTAAATCTGTAAACTTAAATGTTGTGCTAGGATTCAAAACAAATGTTATGCTAACCTACCCGCGTGAATTGCATGATCAACATACATGGTCGATAGAACATTGGACATATATAGTTATGGACATTCGATTGTATTCAATATAACGTGCTTTACTACGAGTCATTGATATTTGAGTTGCTTCCTGTTACACTATTGTAGTATAATTTTTTTCGTAGAACTGCAATAATTTTTGCTCTTATTAAAAGAGAGTGTGTGTGTGTGTGTGTGTGTGTATATATATATATATATATTTAATAGGGATGTGATGATCGATCATGCATATTGTTTGAACATTTACATACACACACATATGCATAAATTGGAACCTTCCCTTTTTCATAATTAGATATGTTTATTTTCTTATTTCTTATCTTTTTCCTTCGGAGACATCAAATAACATTAGAATGAAATAGGAAGGACAATGTATTACAACAAAAATTAGTAACTTCCGGAATTATGTGAAACAATTAAACCTTTCAAATTCTACAAAATGGCGATAAAAAAAAGCAAACGATAAAACATAGGCACCAAGCATGTTTAGTTGGATTTCAAGAATGAAAATGATACAAAAGATAGTGACTATTGAACAATTGACTGTGTAGCTTGAAAAAAAATTACATATGGACTAACGATAAAACATAGGCACCAAGCATGTCTAGTTGGATATCAAGAATGAAAATGACACGAAAGGTAGTGAGTATTGAACAATTGACTGGGTAGCTTGAAGAAAAATTACATATGGATTGATTTTTATCGTAAAATTTACTATCAGTATGGGTGATATCACAAATTTGTGCATTTGGACTAAACATTTTTCTTAAGTGTAGTTATTGTTTTTTCTTTATCCTAATCAGAACGCAAGAAAGCTGATTTTTATAATTGAATTAAGCTTTGCCTAATAACTTGCTAGACAAATTAAGGCGACCAAAAGTACAAATAGCAACCCTTGCAAGAAACTCTTAACACAACTACTTCAAGAAAACTATGTACAATTTCACTTTGTGTACTACTTATGCAAAAGACTACTTAAGTTGTGTGCATCATGTAAGTATTTACGATATGTAAAAACATTCTTTATGCATGCTTTTTTTGGTAATTTCTATCTGCATTTGTTCAATTGATGGTATGCTATAGCTTGATTTTTTTTTTTTATCTAGGCTACTAGTTAAACAATAGTTTTTCACTATGTAAACTAAAAGAGAGACACTGATGTATGTAGATCACACCCGATGTTTAATTTCTAAAGTATGTGTGTAAATGTAAACCCCCCCCAGCATGGCCAGTAGATTTTATTGCACTACAAAATAGCTAGGCATAATTTTATACGAACCCAAGCATACTTGGGTAATAAACCCGTAATGATAATGGAAATGTGTACTCTAGATTACATATCTACGTATCAAGGATTGCATTCACTTGAGAAAGTTTGGGTATATTTTCTTGTTAAGGAAAAACAATCATAATGGATTCTTGCATGATTGATTTAGATTTTAATTTCTAGCTACTTTAAAACAATTGCCATAATGTTCTCTGGCAATTAATTCAGATTTTACAAATAGCTTTACCCATCACCTTCCCCTCTTCAAAGAAAAAAGGACTACAAAAGAAAACTGCAATGTACTTTCGTGAAAGGATCTATGTATATAGTTTTGTCGGACCGAGGAAAAATGCATCCGTAATTCATTGTAAATCCTTGCCATACTTTTCAAAAAAACATTGCAACCATTATTATAAGACTATTTGTACGTTTTTAACATGAAAAAGAAAACCATTATATAGATCCTTCTATCCCCCCCCCCCAAAAAAAAAACCATTATATAGTTTTTATAGCTAAATTATAAGCTTCGCCTAATAACTTGGTAAACAAATTAGGCAACCAAAAGTACAAATAGCACCCCTTGCAAGAAACTCTAACACACCAATACTAAGAAAACCATGTACAATACAATGTCACATTGTGTATTGCTTGTGCAAAAGACTACTTAAGTTGTGTCCATTATGTAAGCATTTACGTTACGTAAAAACATTCTTTATGCATGCATTTTTTGGTAGTTTATATCCATATTTGTTCAATTGATGATATGCTATATAGCTTGATGTTTTATCTAGGCTGCTAGTAAAACAATAGTACTATTTCACTATGTAAACTAAAAGAGAGACACTAATGTACGTAGATCACACTCAATGTTTAATTTGTAAATATGCGCGTCTAACGTAACTTTTTTTTTTTCTCCAGAGCATGGCTAGTAGATTTTATTGCACTACAAAATAGCTCCGCATAATTTTATATGAACTCAAGAATACTTGGGTAATAAAGCCGCAATAATGATGGAAATATGTATGATGGTTTATATCTATACGTATCAAGAATTGTGTTCACTTGAGAAAGTTTGGAATATTTTCTCGTTAAGGAAAAAAATCACAATGGATTCTCCCATAATTAATTAGATTTTTTTAATTCTAGCTACCTTAAAACTATGACTACAATGTTCTCTGAAAATTAATTCAGATTTGACAATGAGCTTTACCCATCCCCTTCCTCCTCCAAAGAGTAAAAGGACTAAAAAGAAAATTGCAATGTACTTTTCGAGAAAGTATGTATGTACGTATATATTTTTGTCAGACAAAAGAAAAACGCATCCATTATTTAGTGTAAATCCTTGGCATACTTTTCTTGAAAAAAACATTGCATCCATTGTTATAAGATAATTTGTACGTTTTTCAATATGAAAAAGAAAATATTATAGAGATCCTCCTATTTTCAATTTCAGTTTCTATTATTTCCTCAAATCTGTGGTCCTTATCCACACATAACAATTTAGCAATTTGAAGGAGCAGTAGCCTAAGCATATGTATAGATCAACAAACATATACACATTTTAGAATTCTACACTATACTGAACATTGTTTTAGTAACAAATTAGAACCATTCCCCTTACGATGCAAGGGTTGAGTTAAACAATATGTCAATATTCAAAATTACACATAATTCATTAACAATATTATTTTCATCATTCATATTTATTTTATTAGTTGAATAATCTTTGTATCTATTAAACTTTTTAGATTTACATATGTGTTATTTTGTATATGCAATTAAATATTTATTAATCACATTTCTAAGAAACTGATTAAGGAGAAGGTGAAAGATCTTGTGAAGTATGTAAAGAAAAGTTAAAAAAAGAGTAATATACGTGTAAAAGACAAAAAATAGATTAAACTACAAATTAATATGCTAACCAATAAAGTTATGGCGTACACTTGACCAAAATGTGTAAAGTTACTCAATTTTATATAAGGTTATATGGATGACACATCTTCAAAAGAATGGATGCTCAGGTAATTAGTTGGTAAAATACTCGAACAATACACTATATGTTAAGTTACACCATTTCACTACCCCACCAAATTAAAGCAAGCCAGTTAACTTGTGCTTTTAGGGTAAACTTCTTGAACTATTTTCTGTAACTTTATCGCGATAGCAGTATTTATTGTGTCCTGATTTCTGCGGGCAAGGCCTAATGTACATTTTATCCAGTGCAATAGCGTACATGATGGAAGGAGTTTATCAAAAAGAGTGACAGCTCTAAATTCTAAATACATGTTAATGGATGCAAGCTTTTATTATATTCAAAATAGAACTAAGAATCAATATCTTTTGATTTTTCTATGTACATGAAAACTTATCAATACTATCATTAAGGTTCAAGGTCTAACCTTACAAATTCTCCAAAAGGAGGGAGAAAAAACAGTATGTGAAAATCTTATATTAAAAGTGTTTCTCAACACTTCACAAGCTTTTAGATCAGGAAAGATTGATTAATTATTAATTGATGATTACACCACTTAAAGCATCCACGCAACAAAGATATGGAATTCTGTAAAATAAAAATACAACAAACAATACTACAAATCATAGTTATCTTTTCCAAATAGTACATGTATATGGTGACTTCTGGTCTCATAATTGCACTCTATTGACTTCCTGGACTTTCATCCCGCATTTCGAACATTGCTTCACATACTTATCCATCGAGTTATCGATCTTCCTTTCGTAAGAGTTATTGATCTTCCTTTTGTAAGAGGAACAAGTATGTTTTTTTCCCCCCACAAGGGAATTAATCCTCTTACCCAAAAAAAAAAAAAAAACCTCAATATTTTCCCAACCTTGTGACATAAAGAGCCATGTCTTGATATCCTCTTCTTGGCTTCCCGAAGTTCCCCACTAGCTGACATCTAAGGTCAAAGCTCGATTTTCTCTCTATCGAGAAAGAACGGGTTGGGGATGTCGAAGAGTAATGGGAATGGCGAGCGCGCAGAGCCAAGATATATAAATGGCCACCTAGAAAGTTCAATTCAAGAACCTTCCGGTGGTTATGGCATCATCATTTTCTTCCTCCTCACTTTTGAGCTTGAATGAACAAGTTGTCAACGAAAGGTTGACCATTAACAGCAAAAGTGGGCTCACGTGGCTGATCGGAAAATCAAATTTAGGTGATTTACTGACTTGATGTGAAAGACCTTGCAAATTGCAAGAAATCTCTCCCCTCTCTCTCCCTCTTCCATGAATGATGATGATGAGTATACCATGAACCATATTACCTCCCCGCCCCCCTCTTTTTTTTGTGTGTGCTGTGATGGTAAGGGAGGTGAGAAAATGGATTAACGGATGCATGTATATATAGGGTATTTGGAGGAGCTAGTGACTAGGGTTAGGGTTAGGGTTAGGGTTAGGGTTGGTGAGGTTTGAAAAGGGGGTGAGGATAGAGACTCCACATCATCACACTGTTAGCGCTATCCTCGATCGTATAGAGATGAAATGTCATTTTCTTTTTTTTTTCTTTTTTTTCTTTTTGGCAGCAGGGGTTGCTCTTACTTATTGGTTCAAGGGAGATTCATGGTGGATAAGAAGTTCTTTTCTAACTAAATTACTTTCTTTTTCTAGCAAAAATTATTTACCTTACTAGCTAAAGTTGCATATTATAAAATGACGTTGCGTAATAATGCTTGCAAAATTTCAATTTTACCTTGTTAACCAGTAATTAAAGCTGCATATCATAAAATGATGTCGTATAATAATGCTTACAAAATTTTGGTTCAAGACAACATTTTGGTTCGTATAATTAAAGTAAAATTGACATATTAATACATATTGGTTCAAATAGTTTGACTCTTAGCTTCTTAAATAAGATCTTCAATTCGAGTTTTATAAATGAAGAAAAATTAAGATGAGAGAATTCTGCCCGTCTTATATGATCCAATAATAGCTCAACTCCAGTACATAAAAGCTAAACATAAAAACGAGTAAAATTGAATTCGAGTTTTATAAATGAAGACAAATTATAATGAAAGAATTCTACTTCATAATATATGATCTAATAGTAGCTCAATTCTAGCATATAGACTTAGTAACTTTCAAGCTAGAAATTCTAATGGTTCGAAAAGTTTTTAGATCGGTGTAAAATTTAATTTCTTAATGAGCAAAAAGAATCATAACTAGTAAATGCTTTTGCAATTAATTTATGTTTTTGGTACGTACTCTCCCCTGTAGCTTTTCTTCTTTAATTTAATCACCATACCACCACGATTATATGTTATTTTAGAGCAACTTTAGCACAATATATTCTAAAGTACTTGGGATCTTCATTGTCTTTATAATTACTAAATCTAAGCCCATTGCTCCTAGCAGGGAGGGAAACTAACTTTCAATGTATGTATACATTTTTACAATATGCCTATACTTACATACACTCTGAGACATACCTCATGGAAATTTGTGTAGATCATCATAGGATTTTTGTTCCTCTCTATTAGTGTAGCTAAATTTAAAAAAAAAAAAAACCGTACTAGATGCTCCCATAATTGATTTTTTTTTTAATGATCCATCTAAAATTCTTCTTCGTTGCCGCTACCATAATATTTGTTTATTTATTTATTTATTTATTTTGAAATGTACCAGCATCTCAATATATAGTAGTTTAAAGTAAAATTTTACGATAGTCCTACTAGATTGGTCAAGTGTCAAAAGACATAACTTTCTTTTTTTTCTTTAATCCCCAAAGTTACTATATTTTCACTTGTCCTTGCATTCAAAACATAGATTGTATTTACATTCAAAGATAGATTATATTTATACGCCTATCTGGCAAGATGTACTAAAGACTAATACCACAATTGTCGTTGAAATTACGAGGAAACCCTTTTTTTATTTTAGAAAAAGGCAGGATGGGCCACCTCCTCCTGGGCCAACCCAGCGGTGAGTAAAGAGGGGCTCTTGATGTACAGTTCACTTTGTTACTCGGCCCATTGGCGAAGTCCAAAGGGCCAACTGCCATGTTTGTGTTAACGCTACTTGGCAAGACTGTTGTTGATGCAGCAAAAATGAACTAAATCAATATGTTCAACAATAAGATGGGCCACTACAAAAGTGTCTTTGAAGATGAATAGTTTGAGATCACTCAACTTCCAGTATAGAGTCTACTTTTATGAAATCTGGAGAGATTAAGATCTAGACAGTCTTACCTATTCAGGCATCTCCACCTTCAGAGAGATTGATTTGAGGTATAAGGTATAAATTTATAACTAAACAATTCTTAAATGACAAAGATATACTTGTTTCAAACTTCAATGAATATCGAATAAATAGTTGCATTTTTGGTGGCCAATTAAACGAAAAATAGGAACAATTTAATCATACACCTTTGATCCAATATTTATCGCTTAGTCATTGAGAAAAACTTTTCAGTTTAAATTTTCGTAATCAACCCAAAGCGACAAACTACAAAAGTCATCATTGATGAGTGCTAAAATATCACTGGTGAAGTACGTACGATTAAAGTGGAAGATATGTCCACATCAACACTTGAAGAACCACAACTCCTACTCCCTCAAAACCCCAATTAAAAAAAACAAAAGAAAGAAAAACTTGACTGATAGAGTTGTAAACGTGTAATCGATCACAAAACAAATCTTCATGGTGCTAATTGGTAAATGTGGAGAAATAAATAAAGGGTTTTATCTGGAGAGTAGGATCCCCGACTATAGACCTCTTTGCCCCCAAATTTAATGTGAAATGGCAAACCCATGTTTTTTCTTCACACTGCCAACCCGGTAGAAACCACGCATGATTAGAATTCAGATATGTCATTTGTACTTAACAACTAATTAATTAATTAGGGTCCTAATCTTGTTATTTTTTGATAACCAATTTTAAATCACCACACTACCCAAAAATCCCCCCAAAAAAAAACTCCTAATGTTTTTACAGATTTCTGCAGATTTTTGCATTTTATATTTCTACAAATTTCTGTAAATTATTTTCCTATTTTTTTGAACAAAATGGAACAGCATTTCTAAACAAAAAGAATAACTAAGGCCTCAAAAGTTGACTACGAATTGAAAAGAAAGAGAGAATTTGGGTAATATACCTGCTTCCCATGGAGAATAATTTAGGTAATTCACTGAATTGATTCACAAGGAGTCAAAGTGAGTTTTGGTTTCCCCCTTATTTTTCGCTTGTTCTTTGAGTAGTTCTTCATGGTAACACAATCAAAAGAAAACCGGGGGGGAGGGGGGGGGGGATGACCTAAACCCTGTTTAATTGCTACACTAATTCGACATCTGATATTCTAGAGCAGTAATAAAATGGGAAAATAAGAAGAGAAGGATGTGAAAATTTTTGGTGATATTCAGAGGACATGAAGGAATCCCCATATGACTGTAAAGAGGGGGGAATGGACAACGTTTATAGAACATTGGGCAACGACACGGCTAGGGTTAGGGTTGGTAAACTTTGGATAAGGATTTGGGACATACTGAAAAAAGTATATATAGGCGGGGATAGGAGTATATATGCTCCCGGAAGTATGTAATAATTTACCTCATTCTATAATGCTCTTGTTTTTTTTTTTAATTCCTTTTTTTTGGGTGCTTCAATATAAAGAAAGATGCGTAATCATGTCAAAAAAGAAATTAGATTATTGATATCTAGTATTGGACTACTAGGCTTCAGCAAGTAAGGACTTCGTATGACTTGATTGTATTGTTGATCATGGATGTCTTGCAACATTTAGATGTACATAAAGTAAAAGAGACATGCAATCTTTCTTGTGCGTCTTGAGACATATATGATATATCATTGTGTTGCAAGGAAGAGATGCATAATTAATGAAAATTTATAGTTTCAGGAAATATTAGCTAACTAGATAAAACTAAAATCAATTGGTGCACATTATTATATATCTGGCTTAAAACCCCTCTTCTTAAATGTTACATGCAAGTTGGTTATGCATTATTTACGTGCACTCTTCCGATACACAATAATATGCAAATTTAGTTGTACATATCTTGTCATTTTTTCGTAATAAGAAACATGAGTTGGGCATATATAGTAAAAGAGAATTTAAATCGTGGATAAATGTGTTATAAAGTGTTAACATAATATTCCTAATCAAAACCACACATTACGTGCATACATAAGTAAAAGAGAATGATGATACATATGCCACGACTATCAGCTTTCTCCGAAACAAAAGGAGTTATGGAGAGAGTATAGTCAGGATATACTTTTGGAGGTAAATACATATGTATAATCGTGTATGAACTTTCCAACAATAGGTATAAAATATGTACTAATTAATCTTAGCTATCAAGGGTTGCATCATTGGATAAGTTGTAGGATGACTTCATCAACAAAGAAAATAAATCATAATGGATTCTTTTCATATGTTGACACAACTGCACAACAATGTGTCGCAACCTTCGTTAGCCTCCACTATTTCTCATTTTAGGCCATTCTCAGCCACTAGAATGAGTTTCAATGGAACCCTCCCTGGTTCCACACGCGAGTTTTTTTTGTTGCTGTAGCCAACTTGTTTCATGGAATGATACTCATTGAGAAATGTGGTAAAATTCCTCCATACATTCCAATTCTTCCTTTGTTTTATTATTTCTTTTGTTTCAAAATTAGTTTTGTCTTTTTTGGGACTAAAAAAAAAGATATGTGTTATAAAGTGGTTCCATAATAAATATTTTATATGATAATTCAAGTAAGAGTTCCATGAGTTGAAAAAGTAAGGAATGTGAGTTCCAAAAAATAAATTTTTTGCTAATGTGGCAGGGTGGAGTTCCAAATTCTAGAATGTGGATTGTGAATTATTACAATCTTTAATTTATATTACATCAAGTAAACACTATACTATTCAATTCGCCCACTACAATTTCCATCACACCCTTTTTTCCAGTAAACCATCTACCCATTGGCTTTGACTTGCATTAATTTGGGCATTGAAATTTAAGCATGCATGTAGAGTCATCGCTCTCTATCATTATGGAGCTCTGGTAATTTCTTCTCTTTCTTATACTCCTCTTATCATGTCATATTCAAATAAAGATTTCGATTATCAATATCCAAAAATTGAATTCCGACCTCCATTTCCCTTCTAATTCTGTTTTCTTGCCCTAATTAATTTTATTGATTTCTTTACTTTTTAAAAATTTTCATCGAAGTTCGTAAATTTTTATTCATTTGTTTGATATTATTAAAATATTCTTATATGTCTTTAAAATTCCAAAACTCTAAAGTTTCAAGAATGGCCTTAATAATTAAAATATTAGCTAAAATTATCTTCCACCCAAAATATTTTTCATGTGCCAAAGTCTAGATCATTTAAGCCAATTTGTCATTCCTCGAACCATGCATGGACGCGAGATGCTGTACACCGAACTATCCCTTTTTTCTTCTGGAGTTAAAAAACCCAAATAAATTCCTCTTTTTTTCTCCTGGAGTTAAAAAAACCCAAATAAATTCCCTTTTTTTTTGGGGGGGTGTTTTCCACCAGTTGGGTCACCCCGAATGAACATATACCCGGCTTTTCAAATCTTTTTTTTCCGAAACCCTCACTTCTTCCATCTTCTTCTTCTTCTTCTTCTCTCCATCTTCCATCCGTGAATGCTCGATCCTGCAAAATCCCGACAATCTTCAAAATCCTAACTTTCCGTTGAAAATCTCCCCAGAACCGGGCAATCATGCCGATATTCCTCTCGTCGGAGGAATTCGAGGCGCTGAAGATCTCCGGCGATGTTTCGGCGGTGGCGGAGAAGGCTGACGCCTTCATTCGCGGCGTCCATGCCGAGCTCGAGACCGTCAGAGCCGAGCATGACGCCGCCGCTATTACCGCTGAGCAGACATGCTCGCTTCTTGAGCAGAAGTACCTTTCTCTCTCCTCCGAGTACTCTTCTCTCGAGTCTCGCCACTCGCAACTCGATTCTAATTTCCAACAACGCCTCTCTGAATTAGCGCAAGTTCAGGCCGGGAAGCGTCAGCTTCATCTCAAGCTCGTAAGTTCTCTGATTTTCCCATTCTAACGTTGTTGTGCTCTCTTCCTCATGATTTAGGTCGGTTACGATGTTGTTCTTGTATGCCTGCTATGTAAGAGTTTCAAATTTTAGGTTTTAATGATACTATTTACTTAGGGTTTTGGTAATTTCAGTGCCTTTTCTTTGTGAAATTTTAGGATGATAGGGTGCTTCGTTAACCTTGCTTAGGACGTGGGTGTCTAAATTTGTATCTATGTTAATGTTGGTTAGGACATTGATGCTTGTAAGTTCTCTGATGTTCCTAATCTGATGTTGTTGGGTTTTTAATCTGTTGATTTAGGTCATGGTGTTTTCTTCCGTATCTCTTATGTAAGAGTTTTGAGCTTTTAGGTTTTAGTGATGATTCATTGTGTAGGATTTTGTGAATGTCAGGTTGTAGGAAGATGCTTTTGAAATTCTGTTACTTTGGATTGTCTAAGTTAAATCCTAAATGATTATTCTTCTGCTTTGAGGGGGGGGGTTAGATTGAGAAAGATGCAGAGATTGAGCGGTTGTCGACAGAGGTAAAAGAGCTTCAAAAGTCAAAGAGGCAGCTGTTGGAAGTGGTCGGGGCAAAGGATGCGGAGATCAGTGAAAAGAACTCTACAATCAAGATATATCTTGATAAGATAACAGATCTAACGGAACGTGCTGCCCAAAGGGAAGGAAGGCTTAGTGAGCTCGAGGCAGAGTTGGTGCGCTGTAAGGCTAATTGTGACAAATTATCACAGGAGAAAGAGCTTATTGAGAAACATAATGCTTGGCTTAATGATGAATTGACGGAGAAAGCGGACGCTCTTCAGAAGCAGCGAACAAGAGTTGCAGAAATTGAGGCAGACTTGTCTGCGAAATTGACTGACATGGAGAAACAGTACAATGAATGTTCTACTTCTTTGACCTGGGAAAAGGACAGGGTTAAAGAGCTTGAAAAAAAGCTTGACTCCATGCATCAGCAGCTGTGTTCAGCCAAAGATGAAGCTTCAGCTGCTGAACAAAGATATTCAGCAGAGATCTCCTCAGCATCTAAACTTGCTGGTCTTTATAAGGAGAGCTCAGAGGAGTGGTCCAAAAAGGCTGGGGAGCTGGAGGGAGTTATCAAAGCTTTGGAGACCCACTTGACTCAACTCGAAAGTGAATACAAGGACAAGCTCGAGAAAGAAGCTGCTGCCAGAAAGGAAGCAGAAAAGGAGTCCATGGACTTGAAAGAGAAACTTTCTAAGTGTGAGGCTGAACTTGAGGCAAGCAGGAAGGCTAGCGAGTTGGATGTTCTTCCGCTGAGTAGTTTTACTCCTGAAGCCTTGATGCACATTGCTTACACTGACCATGTTGCTGGAGAGAGCCATGCAATTGTCCCTCATGTCCCTGCAGGTGATTCACTTTTGATGGTTACATTAGTGCTTCATTCATAACCAGTTTGAGTTCCTACCTTACCAGTCCCTGTGTGAGAAAGCCCAAAGTTAATCATGCTGCAAATGTTGTCTGGAACATAGGTGGAATCAGTCCACCTCATTTCTATTTCCAGATTATCAAATTATGAGAACTAATATCCATGAGGGCTTTTGGGTTTATGTTTGTGAAGTCATTTAGCTATATATGTTTCTTATACTGAAAGACAAAAATCAAGCAATTATGGAAGATACCCCTCCCCCTAAAAAGACAACAGATATTTCTTGCACTCTTTTTTCTTTTTCTTTGGGGGGGGGGCAAAACAAAGAAGGAACATCTTGGATGGAAAGATGCATTATATACTCCTTTTTGTTTTTGTTTTTGGGGACATGAATGTCGTGTGTAGGCCAAGCATGTATTGCAGTTTTGGATGTATGTGGCCGTGGACTTGTGTTTTGTCAGGACTCATGCGTAAAGCTACCGTTTGAGGAATGCTAATTATATTTAGCTTGAGAACAATTGGGAACATTGAGATGTATAAACAGATGTCAAGACATTATACCACGGGCTTGTTATAGTGCTATAAAGGAATAAATTAATAAGAACCGCTTAATATCCCTTCTAACAGATCAAAGCTGAAAAAGTGTGTATGTTTGGTTCATGTATAATTGACATGGGTTGGGTGTTGCAAACATTCTTTCATCTCATATGGGTTTTGATTTTTGTCTCTGTATCCTCTCTTCATCCACTCCTGGCTTGTTGTAGGCTGAATCACAGATGAAATGCCATACTAGTTCCATTGCTTGCGCATCTATTGCATCTTTTGCTGCAGAGAACTTTTTGGTTACTGATTTTATATTCTCATGTGCTGTGGAATCTGATTGGAATGGCTTCTCTGAACAGGTGTCTCGGGAACAGCATTAGCAGCATCTCTACTCCGGGATGGTTGGAGCTTGGCCAAAATGTATGCCAAGTACCAGGAAGCTGCAGATGCATTGCGACATGAACAGCTGGGTAGAAAGCAAACTCAAGCAATTTTGGAACGTGTTCTTGTTGAAATTGAGGAGAAAGCTTCCGTCATCTTGGATGAGCGCGCAGAACATGAGAGAATGGCTGAAGCTTATGCTTTTATGAATCAGAAGTTGCAGCAATCTCTTTCTGAGCAGGCTAATCTGGAGAAAGTTGCTCGGGAATTGAAAGCTGAACTAAAGAGACGTGAGCGTGCGTATGATTATTCCCAAAAGGAGATATCTGATCTTCAGAAGCAGGTTGCGATCCTCTTGAAAGAATGTCGTGATATACAGTTACGTTGTGGGTCAGTGAGCCATGAATACATAGATGACGACATAGCTGCTCCGGCGACTGAGATTGGTGATGAGTCAGATGCTCAGAATATTATTTCTGAGCATTTGCTCTCCATTCAGGATATAAAGGGATTAGTTGAGCAGAATGCCAAACTTCGCAGAGTGGTCCGGAGCCTTTCTGATGAGGTTGATAATAAAGAACGACAGCTAAAGGAGCAATTTGAAGAGGAGCTTTTAAAGCACAAGGAGGAGGCTGCCTCTAAAGTTGCAGCTGTGCTGGAGAGGGCAGAAGATCAAGGAAGAATGATTGAATCGCTGCATTCCGCTGTTGCTATGTACAGGAGATTATATGAGGAGGAACTTAAACTTCGCTCATCCCAACCTCAATCTACTGGGCCACCTTCTGCAGATGGTAGGAACAATGTCATGCTGCTTCTAGAAGGCTCGCAAGAAGCCACAAAAAGGGTCCAAGAGCAGGCCAATGAGCGAATCCATTGTCTTGAGGAAGAGCTGGCCAACCGAAAAGCTGAAATCCAATCCTTGCGCTCTGAGCGAGATAAACTGGCGCTGGAAGCAAATTTTGCTCAAGAGAAACTTGCACGATTTATGAAGGAATTTGATCAGCAAAGGGAGGAGATGAACAGAATATTAGCAAGGAACATTGAATTTTCTCAGCTTATTGTTGACTACCAAAAGAAGTTGCGTGAAAGTTCTGAGTCTGTGCAGACTGCTGAGGATCTTTCACGAAAATTGAACATGGAGCTATCTGTTTTGAAGCGTGAGAAAGAATTACTTCTGAACTCGGAGAAAAGGGCTCTTGCTGAGGTCCAGGATCTATCTCAAAGGTTACACCGTCTCCAAGCTACTTTAGATACCATACAAAGTGCAGAGCAAGTTCGTGAGGAAGCAAGAGTAGCAGAAAGGAGGAAGCAGGAAGAGTATATAAAACAGATTGAAAGGGAGTGGGCTGAGGCCAAGAAGGAACTCCAGGACGAACGAAACAATGTTCGTAATCTTACACTGGATCGTGATAACATTAGAAAAGATGCGATGAGACAACTTGAAGAGATGGGCAAGGAATTAGCTGCTGCATTAAAGGCTGTTGCAGCTGCTGAGGCACGCGCTGCTCTTGCTGAGGCACGATGCTCTGACTTTGAAAGAAACCTGAAGTCCTCTGAAACTACTATTGCAGAGAAACATGGTGCATTACCTTGTTCTTCCATCCCTGAGGTCATAGGGGACTTAAAGATAGCTAACCAAGAGATTGAACGATTGAAAGCTGAAGTTCAAGCCAGTAAAGACCACATGGTTCAGTATAAGAGTATAGCAGAAGTGAATGAAGCTGCATTGAAACAGATAGAAGGTGCTCATGAGAATTTCAGGCTTGAGACCGAGCACTTGAAGAAGTCCCTTGAAGCAGAGATTGAGTCACTCAGGACGCGGATTCATGAACTTGAGAATGAGTCCAGTTTGAAGGTTGAAGAAGCTGCTGCTGCTGCTTCCCAAAAGGATGAAGCTTTTGCATCTGCACTGGCTGAAATTACCAGTTTGAAAGAAGAAACTTCAAATAAAGTCTCCCAGATTGCAGCACTAGAAGTTCAGGTTACTGTCTTGAAAGAAGACCTGGAGAGGGAGCACCAACGAGCATGTTCAGCTCAAACCAATTATGAAAGACAGGTTATATTGCAGTCAGAAACTATTCAGGAGCTGACAAAGACGTCACAGGCTCTGGCTTCACTTCAGGAGGAAGCATCTGCGCTGCGAAAAATGGTTGACGTTTACAAATCTGAAAATGCTGAGCTCACGGCTAAGTGGGATCTGGAGAAGTCAGATATTGAGAGATCAAAGAATGAAGCTGAGAAGAAATACAATGAACTTAATGAACAAAATAGAATTTTGCACAGTCAACTTGAAGCTTTGCACATAAAGCTAGCTGAGAAAGAGCGTGACACTTTTGGTGTAACTTCCACTAGCGCCAGTTCCGAATCAGCAAGTGAGGCTGGCTTGCGTAGTGTGGTTAGCTACCTCCGTCGGTCAAAGGAAATAGCGGAGACTGAGATCTCTTTGTTGAAACAGGTGTGCTATTGATATGTTTAATATTTTTCCCTTTCTTGGACTATTTTTGCGATCCTGTTCTCATAGAAGGCAAAGTTACTTTCTGTTGCTTACCTGTAATCCATTGGTTGAAACAGGAGAAACTACGTTTACAGTTCCAACTTGAGAGAGCATTGAAGGCAGCTGAGGCAGCAGAAGCTTCACTGAGTGAGGAGCGTGCTAACTCAAGAAGCTTGTTGTTCACAGAGGATGAGTTTAAAGCCTTGAAACTTCAAGTGAGTGAAATGAACTTGCTGAGGGAGAGCAACATGCAACTTAGAGAGGAAAACAGGCATAACTTTGAGGAGTGCCAGAAATTGCGTGAAGTTGCCCAAAATGCTAAGCTTGAGGTGGAGAATCTGCAAAATCTTCTCAGGGGGAGAGAACTGGAGGCTGAAGCACTCAAGAAAGAGATTGAAATGCAGAGAAAAGAAAAGGAGCAATTGGAGGGGAGAATTTCTGAGATGCTTGAGAGGTCCAACAACATTGATGTTGAGGAAAACAATCGCTTGAAGAGTGAAATTGAGCAGTTGCAGGCCACTATGAAGGAAAAGGATGCTGTTATTGAGGAAATGAGGAAACAAGTTTCTGAGAAAGAAGGGGCAACTGCAAAACTAGAGCAAGACCTTGCAAGCACCAAATTGGAGTTAGCTGAGAGGGAAAACCGGCTGTCACAAGTTGAGGCCAGTCTGAGATCTGATATTGAGAAGCAAAAGAAGTTTGTCGCTCAATTGAAGCGAAGAGTTGATTCACTCTCTAAAGAGAGAGAATCACTGTCCCGAGAGAAGGAATCACTTTTGAAAGACAAGGAATCACTGACGAAGGAGAAAGAGACCCTGTTAAAGGAGAAGGAATCACTGGCCAGGGAGAAGGAGGAACTGAGCAAAGAAAAGCAAGCTGTCTCTAAACAATTGGAGGAACTTCGCCAGGAGAAGAAATCTACTGCAGATATCCCTTTTGACCCAGCTATGAGGGAAAAGGAGAAGGAAAAAGATGCCAGGATACAGATCTTGGAGAATACTGTGGGAAGATTGAGAGAGGATAACAAGAAGGAAAAGGAGAAGCGTCAGAACATAGAGAAGATCATTGCTGCGAAGGTGAAAAGTGTTGATCAAGAAAGGAAGAAGCTCGAAGATGAGCATGGAAAGCATAAAGAGGCTGTGAGGAAGATTGCGGATGAGCTAGAGAAGCTTAAACACGCGAGGGACAGCCTTCCAGAGGGAACTGCAGTCATTCAGATTCTGTCTGGAAGTATCTTGGATGATCTGGCCTCCGCCTATGTACGAGCTGTTGAAAACTTTGAAAAGGAAGCCCATTCTGTCTTCAATAATGTTGGAAACCAGATTTCAGCAGGAAATTCTTCTGCCATGGATGGAAACCCTGCAGTGATTAGTAGCACTGAAATGCCACCAGGTGATAGCCAAACTGCTACATCTTCTACTGCTCCTCCCACTGGCCCACCTGCAAAAGCAACTGAAGGACGAGAGAAATCTGTCTCTTTGCCTAGAACTGTTGTTGAATTAAGGAAAACTGGGAGGAAGTTGGTTCGGCCTCGACTTGTTAAACCAGAAGAGCCTCAACGTGATGTTGAAATGTCAGAGAAGTCTGGTTTAGCTCAGGAAATGGCAACACAGTCAAGTGCGCCTGTGTCAACTGAGACCTCTATTCGAAAACGCCCTGCTTCTCCTTCTGTGTCTGAGCTGCAAGAGGAACCACAGCAGCCTGGAGATTCTTGCACTGATTTGGCAGCACCTGCATTGAAAAGGTCCAAAGGCTCGGAACCTGCGCAAGATGATTTGCAAACAGCATCGTGTGTGCCAGAGAATGATGAAGGTATACCTACAGTTGAAGAATTACTTGACGCTGTCTCTGATTTGCCGCTAGGCTCAATTGAGGAAGCCACTGACTTCGGAAAGGATGATTTTGGAATTGATCAAGAACTCCTAGGAAAGGAGATTGCAGAACAAGAGCAAGTGACTGATGCAAATCAGGGAGTTGTGCAGAGAAGTAACGATGTTATTGGTGAAGAACATGCTAGTAAGCTAAGTGAGGGAGATCCAATGCTGGAAGAAGGATTTAATTCACAGGCTGAGCAAGATGTTCAGCAACCAAGTGTGGATGCTGCTGATAAGGAAGAAGGAGAATTGGCTCCAGAAGGCTCAGACCTTGATGGTGGGGATGATATGGCTATCAATACAGGAAGTGAAAATGTAACAGAAGTTCAGCCTGAGCATTCTGCTGGAGCTTCTATCCCCTCCCCAACTCAAGTTGATGATGAGCATTTAGGCATTGCTGTGGATGCCAACGAGATGAATTCTCCGGAGATTTCAAATGTGGATGAACAGAATGAAGAAGGTGAAATAGCTGCGGATGATGGTGAAGGTTCAGATAAATCTACTGAAGGCAATGATCAAATTGTTGGGGATACTGATCAGTCTAATGGAGCTGGTTCTGTTGCTGTTGAAGGCAATGTGACCACGTCTGCAGATTCTAGTATTTCCAAGGAAGATACTCCCAGTACAACTCCTCCCCAGGATGCTAGACCACGTATACGAACAAGCTCAACAACCATAAATTTATCCGAAAGAGCTAGGGAGCGGGCTGCAGCAAGACTTGGACTTTCTCCTGCTTCTGCTTCTGCTTCTGCTTCTGCTTCTGCTGCAACTCCTGCCACAAGGAGAGGTCGGGGTGGGCCATTGACACGTAGTCGAGGAGGACGGGGTACACGTGGTGGGCGTAGGCAAACACCTGGTGATCAAAGCTGAAGCTCAGGAGAAGTGTGCTTTCATCCTGGCTGTTATTGAGGTAGTCTAATAGATTTTCATGTGTTCATCAAGTCAATGCAGGTTTTGAATTTTTTGTCTAAGTTTGCCAGGCTAAAATATTATCTGCAACATTCTGAGTTATATTTTCCAAATTAGAGGGTGGAGAGTTCCCAGTTGCCACAATTTTATAAGAGCTGCTTGACTACTTGAACTTTGTGGACGTAAGAAATTGTTTGGTACCTGAGGGGGATATTGAACCATTTCACCTGAGTGCCTGGGCATCTGAAATCCTCATATAGAGGAGATAAATTTTTGAGGTTGGTTTCGTATATATGATCTGGTTTTTCCACGTAGCTTTATGAAGGGTTTCAAATAAAAGGATAAATTATTTGTTCTTTCGCTGAGCTAGACATGGGAGCTTGAGGCCTTTAATTTTGTCGGTGTTCATGTTGCATTTTGTTGTCAAAAAAAGAAAAAAGAGATGCCAAACTGCTTCATTCCAACTGGTTGGAATGCTTGGTGGTCATGTCAAGTGCGCAAGACTAATTTATATCTGTTTGAGGACAGCATAACTAAACAGGTTGTCTATGTTGTGGCTTTTTTTGAATAAACTGAATAGGTTACTTGCGTGGAAAAAATGATGGAACTTTGAATGGCCTTCTTGTTTTTCTTTTAGCCAGCGGACTTGCAGTGTGGCCTGATTTTCTTTTAATTTCATTGATTAAGTTACAGCGTTGTAGAGCAATGGGGAGCTTGTTACTGACTGATCTCCTTGATGGTGTGGGATCTTTTTGAATTATATCATTTTCTTTGCCATTGTGTTTGCATTAGTTTGCGATCTTGTGAAATTTGACTTCTGATTGCGAATAATTCTGGTAGCATTTATTGCTGTGCCTAAATTACAGGGATTGATGCGCTCCCTCCCCTCCTCCCTCCCCCCCCCCCCCCCCCCAAAAAAAAAAAATTCCGCCTGTGCGTTTATTAGAGAACACATTTTTCCTACATGCGACGAGTTTAAAAACAGATACCATTTTCACGAACACATCATCTTGTGACTTAATTTTGTTTTGCTAACCAATGCTTCTTTATTCAGACTGGCAAGCTGAAGGAAGATGGTGTGAAGTCAGATATCAGAGGGGCAGGGGAATTGTGTAGATGAAATTCATTTGATGCAGAGGTAGAATTATGTTCTTTGCTGTGGTAAAGTTTCTAATGTCATGAGATTTCCTCTTTTATTAATACATGCATTATGTTTCCTTGTACCTCTAGGCAAGGATTGGTGGTATGTCGGAGCCTGTATGAGGCATTCAGGAGAAGACTTGTTTTGCAGTCGGAGTATTTTCCGTGAATTTTTGTATGAGAGACAGCCAGTAGATGAGGGTGGCCTTATGAAAGGGTAATTTGCTGCTGCTTGTTTTTTCCTTCGACTAGATGATGGTGGTCTTATGAAGGGGTAATATGCTGCCGCTTGTTTCCTTCTTCGTTGGATCGATCCTAGAGCTGTGCTCTGAGGCGCATCACAATTGGTACTTTTGGAAACCATTTGGTGTATTCCACACCCCCTTGCATTCTGCTCCCGGTTTCTTTGCGTGTCTGGTTAAGTTTTCATGCATTATCCAGAAGATATGAAACACGGAGATGAATTTTGGAAGTCATTGCTTTGGTTGATAGGAATAACGATCGAGTTTCTCGTATTATTGTCAGTACTTATTTCACTTTGTCACTTTGATTATATTCCGATTCATTTGCAAGTGCTTGTAGTCAGTTTGAAGGTGTTCAAAGTATTGTCGTCTTTCTGTTGTAAATGCGGGAATAAGCGATTGGGGTGGGACCCATGTGTCAGTGACAACTCCGATTGAGCTAACTGGCTTCTTAGGGTCTGTTTTTTTTTTTTTTTTTTTTTTGGGTTGGAAATATGGGTTGAGAAATTGGAGGAGTTGGTGGAGATGGGTTGAAGTTGGATTTTTTTTTTTTTTTTGGGTTTTTTGTTAAAGTGGTTTGAAGTAGGTTGAAGAGGGTTACAGTTGGTAAATTGGAATTTACGAATAAAAGGCACAGGTGCTAAGTTTTGGGTGGAATCTGTGGTGGGTACTTTTTGAGAACTTTTGTTCTTGCAAGTTGCAATGAATAAGATTGTATTCATTTAATTTAGAAGTCATTGGACTTTTCCTTCATGAAAGAACTTGACATCTTACAGTTACAAAAGGGTGAAAAAAAAAAAAAAACAATATCTTTAACTGTCTTGGGTGGAATTTGTAAAATTCTTAAAAACAATTATGGTTGTATTTATTTTTCAATCGGACATTATGTTTGTCAAATATGCTGAAATTCGGTTGTAGATTATTAACTAGAAAAAATGAAAAAATTGATTTTTTTTAAATATCATATTAGTTGAATGACATACCCTAGTCGAACTAAGTTGTTGGTTTCTGCATTTGAGTGTAGAAGGGAAAATTTTGTTCACAGGCAGCTAAGTGTGCAAGCTCTAAATAGTAGCCGGAGAAAATTCTCGAAGGCCATATAATCTACTGATTTGTCGATGTTGAATGGTAGATATAGTGGAGCATTCAGTGAAGTTGTAACATGTAACCCGGAGGGCATATGTGCGAGCAAAAAGCATTTACCGTACGTTATTTATGGATTGCTCGAGTGATGGCCTCATGCTTGTATTGCTTAATTTAACTTCTTAAGGATTGGCATTATGTTTAGCTCAATCAGTCTTTTGAAAGCCACTCGTAGAATATTTTTCCATGGTTAGGATGTTGAAGAGCTATACTGTTGGTCCAAAGTTCAAATTTCTGCGGATTAAGTCTTTGGAAGTTGTTAACTGATAAAGTCTTTGAAAATCGTTGACAGAAGTCAAAGTTGATATCCCATCTATCTCTTTACACCAAGAGAAAGTACAAATTACCAGTCATCTTTAATTTTATGCAGAGTTGGGAGAAAATGAAAATGACCTGACCTGATTTGGCAAACTGCTCTCTCTTCAGGGGGGGGGAGGGGGTTGGCAACTGGGAAGCTGAATGTGGAGACTAGAGATGAAGCACACAAAAAAGCCAAAATATTAATGAGAAAAGAGTTGAGGACTCATCTTGCGAACAACCCACTCAATTGGTACTTAATGAGAAAGGAGACTTAATAATTTAACCGGCTACGAAATGGGATTGGGGGAGGGGAAAAAAGAGCCAAAATTGATGATGAAGCCGCTCATTCTGTAATTGAAGAATGCAGCTATAAATCTGCAAAGAATTCATTGAAAGAACTGCTAGAAGCTTGCCCGTTGCCTGCGTTCTTAGTCTTGGTACCTGTGAACGAAACCAAGTCCAATAATTTTTAGCATTAACAGAAACCAAGGTATTAGGACGATCTATGCACTTAACATCACTTTAACCTCCAAACATGGACACTGTTACATTTTCAAAAAGATGACGCCAATGACTGATTCATGCAAATTTGGATTGGATTTTATTAGAGTACCACGGAGTCGTTTTTCCTATTATGAAGTAACAGCCAGTCCATGACGTCTGCCTGTAGAGTATCAGAGGTATTCTATAACTCCAATTGAATTGTACAGATAAAGTAGCAACCCCTTCCCCCCAACCCAAGAACAAGGGGAAGAAGGAAAAAAAAAAAAAAAACCACTACTTGCACTGCACTTGGCTAGTTCTTCTGTGTACTAGCTTTGAAGTCGAGATGACAGCGCTAATGGACAAAGCCCTCGGGACTAATTGACTTAACGCCTTCACTGCGCTTAGCTAACTAGAATGATCTAATAGACATGCAACGCAACGATTAGAATTTAGAAGCTCTGTCCAAATGAATGCATCCGCATGATGGCTCAACCGCCCCCCCCCCCCCCCCAAAAAAAAAAAGAAAGATATCTACATTTGCATTAGCTTGAACCATACATACCTTTGGAAGGTTTTGGAAGATCAGAATCAACATCCATTCCATCACTATCACTGTCCGAAACAGCTGAGTCATTTCTTGCCACATTGCTAGGACCTTGTAGCAACTCATCCATATCCCACAACTACAAATAAATGATAAAACATCAACCATGATCAAGAGACGAACTGCACTATGTAAGCACACAGTAGGGCAAATTAGCTGAAAAACCAGGGCAAGGATGAATGCTGTGTCATGCAACTCAAAGTTTAAATCATCATGTGTTATCAAACTAAGTCAGTACCTTGAAATCTAGCCTAACCAGCATACCTTTTTTTACTTTCAAAGGCGATGAAGGGTGATTAGATGGAGACAAGATAAAAACATGGGAGGAAAACACAACAAATGCTAAGCCTAATGAGCAGTATCTATGGTGAAAAATGTACTGGGAAAATTAAACTCCATAGAATACTAATCCTGCGGTGGTTCAAACAATGAATTGGCAAATTTATCCTCAATTTATTTCACTACCATTGTAATCTATCTCAGCAAATTAACCTGTCCCAGATATATGAGATGCAATCTCTCGTATTATCATGCAGAACACAATATCGTCAGGGAAAGAGTTTCAAACCTTCAAGATCTGATCATGAGAAATACTGCCAAGAATGTTCTTATCATGTGAAAAGGCTGTGAGATCAACAGAGATAGAATATCAGCAACACAACATCATGACCAAGGTGGAAAGCAAGTACTGCTAACAAAGGGATGAGCATCAACATATGATTCCTTCAACATAAATGAGCTCTCAACGCCAAAATCTAGTAGCCCAGTGATTCTCAATGACTACAAAGGCCATAAAGATGACATAAAATACTAGTGTAGCAAAAGATAGGCATAAGTGGTGATGGCATGACTACAATTCTAGAGGTAAAAGCATACCAAGCCGTTCAACAGGATATTCTGAATGCTCTGCAATTGGTTGAATGATTCTGTTGGGTAATATGCCCACCAAACTACAACAAAGTTGATGAGAATATTAGAAACAAACACCGATAAGAAGGAGAAAATTGCCATTCCATATGCTAGTTTGCAGAAGGGGCTACAAACTAAAGATAGAAGCGTTTTGTGTACCTGATAAGCCCATTATAGGATCCAGTAATCAATCTATCTTCATCAAGCTAACATTCACGGGGACGACAATAGGTCAGCACAAGAAAATAGCAAAAAGAAGATACTAAATCTGTCAAATAGAACAAACAAGAACTCACCTTCAGGAGAGCATCTACTGGGTTTGGGCATAAATCAACAAAACGATCACTACAAAAAGAGAGAGACGAACTTGAAATTAGAGGTACCCAGACTCATGCTGCCTAATAATCTCTAAACAATGGCAATATCCAATATCCAACATAATTGATCATTCACAGCGGCAAGTATCAAGCATGACAAAATAAAGCACACCTGCAATCTTTAAAGAACCCCCATGAATAGAGTAATAAAGTGCCAGTTTGTGTTCCACAAATGACTTTCCTGCCATTCTGGAGAAAACAAAGTAACAGTCAGCGCAAAAGAAGGCAATACTCGAATTATAAACCAATCATTATAGGGATATAAAAAGGGTTCTTCGTTTGTAAATTTGACATCAGAGCTAAGCTTAATAAAAGGTTTCCAAGTACAACCCCAAAATAAAAAAAGTTCTGAAGACTGGCATGAACTTTCAGCCACTAAGGCCTAAACCGCTTCCCATCCGCAACTCCCTCTCCCAAAAAAAAAAGAAAAAAAAAAAAGAGAACCCATACAGCAACAAGCAATCCATCATCCAAGGAGCATGCTATTTCAAAGCAAAAACCCAAACTTCAACTTAGGACAGTTGCCTAATGCAGGGATTTCTTTTTCTTTTTTTGGTTTGGGGGGGGGGTCATCAACAATTTACAAATGAAATAGGAGTCCAACAAGAGAAAGTGGAATCGAAATAACAGTGCAAAGTTTGCAGGAAGTGAAATAGTCAAGCAGCTGATCCTGTACATTGCGACAGCTACCTTCATGATAACTACGGAGAGCAGTTCATCCTCAGAAAATTCAGATTGTGCTTGAACCTTCCAAACATAATAATCAACAAAAGATCAATCTTTGATAAATTCCATGAATGTCACAATTACAAACAAGAAATATGCAGCTCAATCATAAATTGTTTAACATGCATATCAGAATACCTTATTACTCCGAAGATTGCAAACAGACAGAGTCCCATCTCCACTGGGCATGGAAAGGAATAATGTCAGACAATGCACTAATATACCATGAAACTACAACTAAAGGTAATAACTAGCAAGGAATAAATGACAACATGTGTTTCCCCCTTCCAGCATGTAGGTCTCACCGGTACAGCTAATGTCCCCTTCCCCCCAACCCACTCCCACCTGGTGTTAGCAGTTGAGATTAAGGATTAAAAATATATGTTTCTGACAACAAAGGCAACAAGGTCAAGGACTCAACAATGATAAAAAGAAGATAGTTGAAGTGGCTAAGAATTAGGTATCTGTATGCATACATTATAAGTTTAATTACGCAACTTCAAACTGATAATTTTTTTTTTTAAAGTTCAAGCAATAATCATGGATTCTCCCACAGACAGAAGCATCTATAGCTTCGACAGTCTCAAGAAGGCAAAAGCACATTATCGCGGCATACATGAACAAACAAGATTATGTATTGTAAATAATCACAATTAATCTCATGGCTATCAAGCTGAAGCATTTGTGTAATGTTTAATACCTTGTAGCCAAAAGTCTCATAGAATCTGAAGCAAAAGTCATATCTGATATGTATTCCTCATGGACCTCGAAAGTACCGCAACAGGACTGCTGCCTCGTATCCCAAACCTTTCAAAAAAGAAACAGGATATTAAAAGGGGTGAACTTTAATAAACATAAAACAAGTGTGACAAATTTTAGATCTTAAGTAGTGCAAAACCATATACAGGTTGAGACAAAGACCTGCACAAACAGCACAGCCTTAACACCCCTCCCCCAAGCACCCCCACACATCAGAAGGCGATTTTTTTTTTTTTTTTTTTTTTGGGGGGGGGGGGGGCATAAAGTTAGTTGTAAAAAGAACACTAAAAAGGCTGACTATAGGTCTGCAAATATGCCTATTCGAAGATCGTGAATCATATAACCTAACCTTCCAGTTCCATCCCAAATGGTAGAAGTCAACCCTTGCTTCATACAACTGCATTCTCAATGCAATATTACAACGGGCAATCCATGCCATCCTCAAATAAGAATAACAATGTACATTGGCGACTTCCATTAAGCCTCTGTCGCCAGGAGGTTATTTTTACACAGAAATATACCAAGTGCAGAACATTCCAATGTCAGAATATAACTGTTTCTCAGGAAAGGAAGCTACAGGGTGTGGAATTGGAATACAAAGGCAGCCTACAAAGAAACACAGGAAAAGATTTCCCATACTCGGAGGAAAGTGGGAAGAAAAGAATTCACTTAACCTCCAATTTTATTTTTATTTTTTTTTTGGCAGTTAAATAGTAAAAACAGTGAAAATTATTCTCTCCAATCAAGTGAATCATCATCATAAGCAAGATCATATGGGGAACTAGAAATTGCACCTTAATACAGCCCTCATCATCTCCTGATGCAATGGTTGATTCTGTCAAGTTGATTATTCGGTTGATTGGAGCTCTGCCATTGAGCAACAACAGCAGGATTTCAGTAGATGTACTACATGTGACAGGATATTGCACATATTTTGCTAGACTGTTGAGAGGCAACTTCTACTTGAGGTTGACAATCTATAAGTTAGCAAAAAGTTCAAACAAAGAACTCACGTGTGGGCATGCTCAAGATGAGCAATTTTTGCTCCGGTTTCAACATCAGTTGCAAGAATGGAGCAATCAGGTGATCCTGTCAAAATTGCTGACAACCACAAATGACTTTGAAATGAGTTACTTATTTTAGTTGCTCTAAGATGAATAAATTTACCATCTTGTCCCATAAGAAGAGGAGGAACTAATTTTACCACGTCCATCATTGATAAACCGGGCAGCTCTGCAGGACTTCTTGTGAGCACGGACTTTCAAAAGCCTGCAAGAGTCGCCATCCAAGACCTAAGTCCACCAATTCTAATTTTATAAGGAATTAAATAAGAAGAAAAAGAGGAAGTATAACAAAGTCACACAAATACACCCCCCCCCCCCCCGGGGTGAGCCCAACATTTCCAAACCAAACTCTGGTACAGAATATTCAACCTCTGAGGCTCTGATACTCCAGCATAACGATACCTGCAGAAATTTAAACCAACACATCAATGATAGCATTCTACTTAGAGGAACTCCAAAGAAAAAGACCCAATGGAAAGTCACTTACAACAGCAGATAACCATTGATTAAACCAGCAGTTACGAGAGAGTCAGAAGGATGGAAGTCCACATCAAAGGGCAGACCTCCTAAGTTTATCTCCATAACCGTTTTGCAAAATGAGCAAATCTATTTTCTGAATCGCCTAAAAAACAGCGATTTTGTCAAAAATATTACTCAACGTGATTATAGTGGAACTTCAATTCCATTGTCCAACAAGCATACAAGAAACTAATACCCTTTCCCCCCCACCAACCCAAAAAAAAAAGATAAAAAAAGAGACACTGGGTCTAGAATATTCCCCTATTTCCCGATTATTCTCATCTACCTACACAAACCCAAATTGGAAAACTTTGAGACAGAAACGCCAAGAACCTAAGTAGAGAAAGCTCCACAACTGATATCATGAAAGTGGGTAATTCTTATTTAATTTTGATTTCAAGCAACTGAATTTGAGACTTCATTCTAGCTGGAACATTACAAGAAAGAAAATTTACAGAATCATATCATGGAACCCGAAATGGGAAACTTAGAGTAAGTAAGAAATGCTCAGAACCCAGAGAGACAGGGCCTTGAGGGGTAGTAAGCACTAACCACACCATAAAAGAAGACTAATTCATTCAAATTCAGCCCACAATCCAGCAGTTTTCAATCAATTGAAACATCACAACACAGGCAACAAATACTCTTATGCAACCGGGGAATTGAAAAGTAAGAACAAGAGAAAATATTTACCGGAAGAACGCTGACTCACACCGGCGAAGAAGGTCGGAGGCGACGCGGGAGGGTGAGGATTGTGCTTTCGATGCAGATCCTAAAATTCTTGGGTTTTGGGTTTTGGGTTTTAGAATTATTTATTTATTTATTTGTTCTGTTGGGCCAACAAAGTGGTGGAGTCAGTTTGTCCAGAAAAAAGATGAGCCCAAAAAAACCTAAACGAAAGCACAATCCAAGGCCCATCTTCACACTGGACAATTTTTGGCCCAGTAGGGCTGTCAAAAGCTGACTCCACACAATTACCGATCCGAACCGAATACAAAACTAAATGGGTTTGGATAAAGAGTCTCAACGAAATTAACCTGTTTAATTAAATAGGTTGACACTTTTAACATGTTTAATTAATTGGGTTAGGTTCAGGTTAAGAATTTTGACACGAAAAAAAATACCTATTTAACCCGTTTAATTAAACAGATTAAATAAGTCGATCTGTTTACCCAATTACTATTTATTTTTTGGGAGAAAATTGTGAAAAAAGTAAGGTTTAATAAGTTGATATGTGTTTTGGAGTCATAGCTCCTGCAGATCATGGACAATGATTTCGTCATGATGATATATTGAACTTAAAAAGAATAGTTTATAATGTTCCTTTCAGCAGAAATGTTAAGTGAGTAAATGAATAACCGGATAACCTGAACCTAACCCGTTCATATTAAATGGGTTAATGGGTAAATTTCAGGTCAACCTGTTTAAAAAATAAACGGGGTACAAGTTAATATTTTCAACCCGTTTAACAAACAGGTGAGGTTCAGGTTGAGGATTTCTGGACCCATTTAAATTTGATACGAACACGAATTCAACCCGACTTGACCTACTTGACAGCCCTATTTTTGGCTTTTGGGTTTTAGATTAAGAGCCATTCTATAGAAATCACTTATAAATTCGTCAAGGTACAAAATTAATGATTCCATCCTATCGCAAAAAAAAAAATAAAAATGAAAAAAAAATTAATGATTCCAAATTTACAAACTTTTGAGTGGGACTATCTTCTGTCTGACAGCACATGATACTGTGATATGGATGTTGTTTGCTGTGATTTGAAAATATTTTGGAGGGACTAATTAGGTACTTTAAAGCAATTTAGATTGAATTTTACTGTATGGATTAAAAATATTTATTCTGAATTACTAGTCACGCTAAAGAAGCATTATCCAAATAATTTCTGAAGTGTTCATTTCATAATCATTTTATGGTGAGCACTTAGAGTATTCTTCAAGGCTTTGCTGCATTTTGCCAAAATATATGTGGAAAAACTTTACTGAAATTTTTAATGTGTTAGTCCAAACTTGGGACTATATTTACTCCCAATCATGAATGAAATGGAAAAATGCCCAATGTTATGAAAAAAATAGAGGTTGTTGTATCATATGGGCAACATCAATTAAAAGAACACAGCTAATTGTCTAGGAATAAAAATATTACACATAGACTATGCCTAATTATCTATGGGTAGGCAGCGACATATGTCTTTGTTATTTCTTTGTATCAAATAATGCACCATAGGCCAAGTAAGGGCTGGTCCTAGAAAGATGGCTTAGATGATTAGATCTCCTGACACAAGCATCATAGGGTTCATCTAGTCTTGCTCGAATAAGGAGGAAAATTTGTGATGGACTATGGGTTCCGGGAGATTGCTTAGCCTATCAATGCTTTGCGCCATTAGATATTCAGTTTTGAGGTTAAGGAGAAAAGAAGGGAAATTAGACCACGAATAGAACCCCTTTAATTTGTTATGCATGATGAGAATCCTTTAATGCTAAAGAAGTTTGTGTGACTCTGGAGACTTATTCGAATGGCAATCAATTGTATCGGTGGGAAAGTATACCTTATAGCTCTAATCAATGAATTTTGTTCTTCCATTAACATAAAAGTGAATCTTCCCGTAAATTTTCTAAGATTAAGAAAGGTTTATAATTTTTTTAGAGCACCTCCCGCGGGGCATTTTTGTGGCTCACCCGCCTCGGTACGCGAGCCGACCCGCTCGCCGCTCCTGAAACAGCGTGAGCCCACGAGCGGCGAGCGGGCCCACTTGTGGCCGTGCTCACTCCCTTTTTCTCTTGCCTTTTTGTTTTTTTAATTGTAATTGATTTTTCCTTTTCTTGGGATATTATAAAGAAGGCTGTGTGTTATCGAGTTGGTCCATGAGTATTATTTTATTTAATAAGCCAAAGTGATGAGCCTTGCATTGGAGAGAGAGGATTATGAGCTAAAAAGTTGGCTTACAAGCTAATGTATTAGAGGCAGCCCATATGCATGGAAGTGTTTTTTAACATTGTAAGTTCGACGAGATATTAAATCCTTATGAAACGTCCAAAGAAGAAGATGGGGTCTAAACCTGATTTTACACCCTACCGTACTCAATCTCACAAGTTGAGAATTTTACAAGGGATTGACGGGACTAGTAGCCATCATGAAGTCCGACAATGCATGTTGATGTTAATTTTTTCTTTTTTTGGTTTAGTTCAGATCGAGAGTTCACTGTATTAATTATTGAGCAATATGCATATGAGCATAGTCTATAGAATTTTTAACAGTAGAAATATTTCTCCTTATTGAGCAACATGTGTATTAACTTTGAAAATAGTTAAATTTACTGAAAGTTAAAAAAAAATATATTTTTTAATTAGACAGTCAAATTAAGTCGAAGAAAAATTGATTCAGTTTGTTCCCGTTTCTCTAAGCACATTTTCAGATGGAATACACGTGATTATTACAAAAATATTTCTCAACATAAGTATAAGCTGCATTCAGCTAAAGCAATACAATGCTTCCAACAAACTCTAACAACCTCTAACAGAATGTGCTGACTGGACATGAGTGAGAAAATGCTGAGAGCTAATTGCTGAAGACTAATTTGCAATAATTCTAACAAGCATAAGTAGGAACGTCGAATCCCTGCATTTTCAGAACCTAAGAGAAAACCGAAAATGGCGGATCTCCCGACCGCGTTGATCAGAGAAATTCTCTCAAGAGTTGCAGTCAAATCCCTTGTACGCTTCCGCTGCGTATCAAAATTATGGCGATTCTTAATCGACGACCCATACTTCATCAAACTTCATTTGAAACGCTCCCAGCAGAACACCACCAACCATGCCCTATTTCTCATCAGAGACTGCTATCTCTACTCTGCCAGCTTTCCCACACTTGATCGGGCCACACTGATCGACCACCCATTGAAAAGCGACCGTTTCGGAACTGCAATTCTGGGTTCTTGCAATGGGTTGCTCTGCTTATCAAATGGGGAGGACGAGGGCAAGGGTACTGTTCTTTACAACCCGGCCACGAGGAAGAACCGAAAATTGCCGCGCTCTCCGATAGACTTTCCGGCCTGGGGTTTCCTCGTACTTTGCGAGCGCATTGTATATGGGTTTGGTTATGATCATGTTCACGATGATTATAGAGTTGTCAGGATAATTCAGTTCTATGAGGGACACCGAGATTTCTATGGCAGTGAAGTCAAGGTTTATAGTGTTAAGAGTGGTTCTTGGAGAAGGATTGCGGATTTTCCTCGTGAATACTACCTTTCTTACAAAAGGGCATCGGGGGTTTATGTAAATGGGTGTTTGCACTGGGTGGTGACCCGGAAACCCGCGTCTGATGGGACCCTATTGATTGTTGCATTCGATTTGGCGTCAGAGGAACGCAGGGTTTTGCTCCAGCCTGAGTACCCGACTGGAGAATTTCATTTGAATGTGGGCGCTTTACAGGGTTGGTTGTGTGTTTTGTGCAATTATCCCTATATTAGGACGGATGTGTGGGTCATGAAGGAGTATGGAGTGAAAGAATCTTGGGTCAACTTGTTTACGGTTTCGCAGCAAAAGATAGGTCCCTTTGGCTATGTCAGGCCTCTTGCGATGAAAGGTTCTGAAGTGCTTCTTGACCAGGATTCTGCAAACCTTCTTTGGTTTGATTTGCATACTCAATTAGCCATGACTGTGAATATGCGTGATACGCCGAGGTTTCTTTATGCAGAAATGATGGTGGAAAGCCTTGTTCCACTTCAGAGTCATAAGAAAAAGAGGAAAAGGAAGCCTAAAAAGAAGAGGTATAGTGGCATATTTCTTCTCGTTTGCCCATTTCTTTGTAGCTTAAGTATATCCTGCTTATTCATCTTCATCATTTCTTCACATGGAGTTGTTTGTTTTGCATAATCTCACGTTGCCAGAAATAGACAGCATTACTGCCTTGACTTATGTTGACTATTGAGTAAATTATCTTCTAAAGAGTTTGTCTCTAGCGTGGCTACAGTATGTTAAGGAAACGGGGTAGTTTGAAATATTACAGTTTTGTTTATTCTTCCTCGGAGGTCTAACTTTTGTGTTAATTTGCTGCCCATTTTCTACGGATTATGCAATCTCAGGGCAAAGTAGCCTGATTATTTCACGTTTGTATAAGTACTGATTTATTGTTTGCTAATAAGATGGTCTTACGTATTATTTATGAGAGACCAAGCACCTTTTGTTGGGGCTTTTGTGTGGTGAACGCCTTTTTTGTATGTCGCTAAATTTTATCATATGAGATGGTCCACCTATAACAAATTCTAAATCAAACTGATTGTTTGTGGTGCTTAATTAGATAGGCCTTAGTCGCTCTAGTGGGTGCAATGCTTGATTACTGTTTTATCAATTTGCTTTTTGAGAAACTAATTAGGGCTATTAACTTTATGTATCCTATAAATACGTAATTGTGGAGTGTAAAGAGAAGTATAATTGGTTTTCTGTTTTGTTTCTTGCATTCCACTCAAGGATCGATGTATACCTTAATTCATATTGGATTCTAGTCCTTAATTTTATTATTTTTACTTTTGCTTAGCACATCATTGGGTGGTTATACAGTGAATATATAAGTGAAGGCTGTATTTTTTTCGATAATTTTGTTTATTTCTTTTGATTGTTAGTTTCCGACTTATGCAAGTATTTCAGCTAACATCCCTACTAACCTGGTGTTGTTCTGGTGTCAGTCTTGTAGTAAAGTGAGTTGAGAACATGACTACCATCTGATAGAAAGAATGTTGAGACTATGACTAGCATAGGGTATTCTGATGTGACGTTGGTAAAGGACTACATGAATTTTTTCCATGTGCCATATGATGAAGTTTCCTGCTTCCTATTACAGTGCCTTAGGCTGGTGGAAGTTGAACAATGTGGAAATATTTCTATTCATTTTGGTCTTCAGCACCTTGTGTAGTTAATTTCATTTTATTCTTTAGAGATTGGTGATGTGGTCCTTCACAGCAGAATCTTGATGGAATTAATTTGATGCTATAAATGCTCGCATTGCTAGTTGTTGTTTGATTGGCCAAAAACTAGCATTCTTTTTCTTCAGAGCGTAGGGATTATCTTACACTTCATACAACACAGCCAAGTACACGTGAATTTACAGTTAGTGGATGGGATTGATGGCCTCTAATTTTCATGCTAGCTCTTTCTTTTTTGAAAGGAATTGTGTTGTTTCTTTGGGGGTTTTGATTGTTTTGCAAGCGTGGTGGTTTACCTTGAATACATTATACATTCGTTGAGACTAACTTCTTGGAAACAACAATAATGATTATGGGGCGAGTTTAACCCCACCGCCAGGTCTTGCAGAGACCAAAATAGGTAGCCTACCCTGGCAGGGAGCCAGAGAGGCGATCTTTTAATGAGCCTTAAACACATGGGGTTTCTGGGAAGAAGTTTTAAGGAGCTAAAAATACTTTAAAGTTTATAGCAAGGGCTAGTAAAGGTAAGAATAGTAACACGTAGTCGTAGACTTCTAAGCAAAGTAATCTTAAGTAAGCAGAAATGACATATGAAGCAATATTAGTAGTCAAATCACCCAACTGAAGATGGTGCAATAGTGGGGTTTTTTTTTGGGGGGGTGGGTTTCATCAAAGGGTATACGTATATGATGATGTGTGAACCTGTATTAATAAACCAAAATGGTTCATAAAGCCATAATAAATTATATGTATGCAAATTCTAAGAAACAACTACTTTGTAAAAGCTGGAGATGATTAAGTATCTTGAGACCAGGGACAGGCTAGGAGAGGTTCTGTCTAGTCAACAACTCTTATGTAGCCTTCCACAGGAACCTATCAGGGAGGGAAGCATGGGAGATTGGGTGTGGTGATGTGGTCTTGAATTTAGCAACCATCTTGGAGGGGTGGTAGCTACTAATGGCAGTTAGCTACGAATGGCGTGTAGAGATGATTGTGCTAATTGCATCAAACTAGGACATGAGTGCGCCCTTGTGATGGTTGCGTCCTCCTAATTCTTGTGGACATGTTCATGACCTATGCGTCCTCTATTTTTTGATGCAGGTGAAAGAGTCACCATTGGCAACTTTTCAAATCAAAGTGGTTTTTATTTGTTATGAAATAACACACTAGGGTAATAAAGAGTGTGCTATAAACTATATCTTTATCGCTCTGCATGAATAACATAGCATACACCACCCTTGCCCCATGGTGGAAACCTCAGAAAGAGCACTGAGCTGCGAGGTTGTGATGTGTGGGATAGTATTTGTGGCTTATCCCTCTTAGGTAATCTTATCTACGTTGATTGCTTGTGTTGAGATTTGACACATCATGAAGAGTTCGCTCTCTTGATGATGCCAATTTTGCATGTGATCTCTTGAGTTCCACTGCTCATGCTCAAATACTGCAGAAGAGTTGAACTTTACCATCTCATTTTTCCAGATTTGGATCTCACGTTGTTGCTCTCTCCTTTTTCTTTGGTGATGTATCACAGACATGGGCAAGCAGAGCACCTGAGCTGTCTGTTAGTGATGCTATCAAAGACTTTGCTCTTTAACATCCACTCTCGTCTACCAGCTAAGATGCTTTTGCAGTTGAGATGTGTTTGCAAGGCTTGGAATGTTGTTATCCAGGATCCTGACTTTGTGAAATTGCACCTTCAAGTTTCTGGAGAAGGCCTTGACAATTTGAACCTAATCATCAGTGGAGAGAAGATGCATCTGGTAGACTTTAATCTGCTAAACAAAGCTGTTCAGGTCAATCACCCACTGAAATTTGGACAGGGATTCACCAATGTATTAGCAGGCTCATGTAATGGCTTGGTGTGCTTAGCTAATCAAGACAAAGAAATTGCTTTGTGGAATCCGATGACAGGACACTATTGTATGATTCCTGCCACTAAATCCCCAAAGGATTCCAATGTCCTCCGATCATTCATATATGGATTTGGCTATGATCCTGCTAGTGATGACTACAAGATTGTTAGGATTCTTCAGCAGTACGGTGATTCAGGTTATGAATTCTCAGATGAAGGCGATTCTGAGTCTGAAATTGATCACTTTGCTGGCTCTGAGGTTCATGTTCTCAGTTTGAAGACCAAATGTTGGAGAAAGATTAGATGTTTCCCTTATGTTCTCTGCTATCTATGCTCAGGGGTTCTCTCAAATGGGGCATTGCACTGGGTTGCAAGGGAAAGGCATAATTTGGATAGTAACTCTTACATAATTATGGCCTTTGATCTTAGGTTAGAGAAATGCAGAGTAGTGTCACAACCAAATTATGCGGACATACATTTCAGCATGACTTTGGAGGTCTTAGGGGGATCTCTCTGTGTGCTTTGCCATTATCCAAAATGTGGTGTTGACATATGGGTGATGAAGGATTATGAGATGGGTTATTGGCAGAAGCTTATTTCAATTGCTCAAGGAAAACCAATTGATGTCTTTCAATATATTAAACCGTTAGCATACTCAAGGAACAGCCGTGAACTTCTTTTATTGTTAGACTATGAAAAGCTTATCTGGTATGACTTGCTAAAGAAGACAATGAGGCATGTCTGCATCGGTGACCTCCCTTCCTCTTTCGATACAGAGGTCTTTTCTGGAAGTCTACTTGATCCCAACAATGTCAGTGGGAATGGGGTGAATCTGGGGGGACTAAATCTAACTCATACTTCGCATTATAACAAGCAGAGGTATGACCCTAAACCCTGATGTTTTATGGCATTTGTATGATGTCGTTTGTTTGTATCATCATTTAGCTGTTTGTTTTCTGTTTTCCATCTTAAAACTTAAGAGAACATAATTTTCTTGGACGGTACCTTGGTGTTTGAAAACTTAGTCTGGTACTTAATAGATGGTGACCTTCTTCATTGTCTTTTTCCTAGTCGCTCTATTTTAATTTTGGGCTTAGGATACTAAAATATGAAATACAATCTTGTTGTGTACATATTACATTCCTGTTCTGTGTGATTGATGAAATACTGATAAATATCCTTCATTTTTGGCTAAGTAATTGATCCATTATGGTGTTTGCTTGTGCCTCTTGCAGAAATGATTCAATGGTGAGGCATGAGAAACAGTCAGGACCATCCAAGCATTCCTTGAGATCCTTACCAAAGAAGTTGCTTTGTCATATTTTTTCTCAGCTTTCTGTTAAAGTCCTTCTGCAAGTTCAATGTGTTTGCAAGACTTGGTACAATCTCATTAATGACCCAGAATTTATTAAGCTCCATCTTGAAGCATCGAGCAAATGCAAAAGGGGATTGTCACTCATTCTTAGCGGGGAGAAGGTTTTCTCTGTAGATCTTCCACTGCTAGATAAGGCTGTTGAGATCAGACATCCACTTTTGTGTTCTGAAGGATTTACAAATTTGGTGGGTTCATCTAATGGATTGGTATGCTTGAATAAGGACAAAGATTTTGCTTTATGGAATCAATGGACTGGCAAATATGAGAGAGTACCTCCTGTTAACTTTCAGTTGCTAAATGCTTCTTATGCCTTCCATTGCATTATTCATGGATTTGGTTATGACCACACAAGCAACGACTACAAGGTAGTCTGTATTTTGCAGCAGCATAGTAGGCTGAAAGGTGGTAGGATGCAATCTGAAATTCAAGTTTATAGCTTGAAAGCCAAAAGTTGGCGATGGATAAAGTGTTTTCCTTTCATGCTTTGTTCTCCATGCTCGGGTGTTCTGGCAAGTGGTGCTTTACATTGGGTGGCACGTCAAAATCCCGACTTGTTTAGCAACTCCAATCTGCTCATAGCTTTTGATCTTGGGACGGAGAAATACAGGGTGCTAACTCAGCCAAGTTATGTTGACACGGATTTTGAGATGAGTTTGGGAGTCTTGGGAGGTAGTCTTTGTGTGCTTTGTCATTACCCCAAAGAAAGTGTTGATATTTGGGTGATGACAGGTTATGGCAGACAGTCATGGGAAAAGCTTGCTTCCATCTCGCAACCTAATATAGCGAAGCACTTGGAGTACGTGAAGCCATTGGTTTGCTCAGAGGATGGGACTGACGTTCTTTTGGAGCAAGACAATGAAAAGCTTCTCTGGTACAACTTGAGAAAGAAGACGGTCAGGTATGTTGAGATCCGTGGTCTGCCTTTGCTGTTTGAGGCTGTGGTGTGTTTGGCTAGTCTTGCCCAGATTGGAAAGCCCACGAAGAAGTATGACATGATGCATGAGCAACCTTCAAAGGGATGTAAAAGCCAATGGGATAAAAAGGAGAGGTATGAATGCTGTGCCTTCCAGTGGTCTTTTTCCTACTGAATGTATAAGCATGTTGTCCTTCTCATACTAACGCATTTTAGATTGTTACCCCGGCAATATCGGAGAACTTGCATGACTTTTTGACTTTATCGGTCTGTCTCAGGGATGATTTGGATGGTTTCCTGACAAAGGGATTCAAACTGAAACTTTGAAGACCTTAGCTTATAAGGTTTCCGAGGACCATAATTCTAAGGTTAGAAATCTACAATTTCTGAAGTTTGATTTGTTGGGTAATCGCCCTCTTAAACATTGTTCTGTTTGACGTTGAGCTGGGGCAAATTATTGCTCACACGCACTGATGCACTCTATATGTCCCCTCCCCGTCCTTTGGTTTTGATCCCATTAAATTGCTCTGTTCATGCTGATTTGTTCTTTGTTAATGCCATTTCAGTTTTCACAGGGTGTCGTTGCTGAAAATTGATGAACTGGGGGATGAACTTTTTCAGACTCTGGAAGATATGTCTTTTTGTTATTTCTCCAAGTACTTTGTTAATACTTTGTTCGTACTTTCTTTGATCCCATGCGCCAGATTTTTGGTTCAGTGAAGTACTATCCTCCAAATTCTAATGAGCTTATATGTTTCTCTCTCTCTCTCTCTCTCTCTCTCTCTCTCGCTCTTTTTGGTCCCTATTCACAGCGGTAACGTATTATGTTAGTTGAAACATAAGAATTAACAACTAACGGCCAATTCCAAATTTCATTTTACCCTTTACAAGTGGTATAATGACATAAATCAACAGTTGCAAATAGAAGTAACATGAATGATCCTAATATGCTGTCATTTGCTATGCCTCTATGAGTTGTGCTTACGGCCATTTTTGTAGCAAGATTTTATGATTAAAACCATAATCCAAAGGATGTTTTTAATGTATTTATCAAAGTTGAAGTCACCAATTAAATCATATGTATATATATATATATAACCTACTTAGGACACGAGTGTACCAACGGAATCATTCTTGCGCTATATAGGATCCCTTTCTTTAGCGTTGTGCCCTGTTTACTGTATTATTGTTTCTTTCAAAAACCAACTCAATGTGCTAAGAGGAGTTAACAATTTACCACCTTAATTAGCCGGTCTCTACAACAACCACCACCACCACTATCATAACTTATTGTGGATCTATTCTGGTAGGGCTGGGAGAGGTCTAGATGTGGGCAGCCTTACCTTTGCGGACATTGATATCTGCCTGTAGAAAGATTGATTCTAAGAGTTCTAACTAGCCGATCTCTATAGATGACAAATTACAATTTAAGACGAATTGTATTTAATCTTTTTTCCCCTCTATGTCATGAAATCTCATGAGATTGCACCAGAAAATGAAATCTCATAAGATTGCACTAGAAAATGGTTGATTTTGTTTCTATTTTTTTTTTCCTTCTATAAAAAAGAGTGTAATAAATTTCTTGTTTGCATGTGAGACACGACATTAGAAAGTTACAATCCACCTAACCTCAATTTTTTTTAGCTATAATAAAATACAAATGTTCTCTTGACGTGACAAAACCATGGCGCTCTTTAACAAAAATCTTCACATCGTGATATCTCGTTTAAAAAATAATGAAAAAGAGAAAGAGAACAGAAGGCTTAATTCTCTACATGAAACCTCTATCAAGTCCGTAAATCACCTATACGGTATGTTTTGTACACATGCCTTTCATTTTTTTCCATTGAACGGTTTAATTTATGTTTATGCACTAAAAAATGTGTGATAATTGCTTAACGCTAATTGTGTGTAGTTAGCAAGTCTCAATTTATTAGTTCTTTCGACAATTCACAAATTTTTTTCATTTTTTTTCTGTACCAATTAAAACTATACTAAAAGTATGCTCTTACATATTTTAATTAGTCTATGTATTTAATTCTCAACGTTCAGACCACCATGTTTAACACACTTGTAATTATCCGGTATCGTTTGGAATTAATTAGTTTGTTTACACATGCATGGTCAACACAAATTAATATAATGTTTGAATGCATTTGATTCACATTCTTCCATTGGAGATTCATGGCAACCAAAATCCCAGAGGATCCACCATATTTTCTTGTGTTTTATTGAGGAAAATCGACATTAATTAGATGATAACATCTCCTCCAGTTCGTCCATGCAGAACGAGGCATTTTGGAAAATGATCGCCCAGATCCCGTACCCTGCATGAAACAAATGGTCGCTGCGAGCTACGTTGTCGCAGTGACTATGATGATTTATTTTAGGCGTTCTTGTGATTTTTGTAAAAGTTAGATTATTGCTGAATTTGAGACATTAAATTAACAATGAGAATTGTTATATCGTGTAGATTAAAACATGTTTGATTGAAGTAAACTTCAAATAAGGATTTCATTTGTTTATGTCATCGTCAAATTTCTGCGTCTTTTATTTATTTATTTTTTTTTGGTGTTTCAATTCGTAACAAAATTAAATGTGTAGGGTCTTTTATGGACAGTATTGTTGGACCCTTGGGCCAAAAATCTCTACTAATGTAGTATTTTATAATTCTCATGGAAGTGACAATAAACAATGAATAATGCCATTTTTGTATGGTATACTATATTCACTAGGAGCGACGAATATGTACATTTTTAATTTTTATTAATTTCGATAAACTATTTCTTCCAATGCATGTTACCTGACATTGAGAATCTACTCAAAGAACAAATGGCATATTAAAAAAAAAAAAAAAACTTAGAGCATAGTTAGATTTTATTAACAGTACCAGGGTTTTCTTAAAAAAAATTAAGTTGAGCACATATTTTTACTGATCATCATAAATATTGGTCAGTAAAAATATCGATCAACATAAACGTTATTGGTCAGTACATCTTTGATTTATTTTTTTCAATACATTAATCTTTGAATGCTAAAAAAGCAGGGCCACCCAAAAATAAAAATAAAAAAACAAATTATGTCTTTTTCTTTTTTCACTTTTGTTGTTATTTAGAAGTAAAGAAACCAATGTATAATGATACGCATGAGTTATTAAGCTGCTTTCGTATGAGATCTTATAATTTTGAAGGCTATCCTAATGCATTTTGTCATCTATATGTTTGCCAGGATTAAAAATGACGTGTTCATTGCACATATTGTATACTTTCCCTACTGCAAGAACCCTTAAATAGATACGTACAAAATTTCGTACTATAGATATATAGTCGCCTTTCTGAAGTTCATACAAGCTTTCTTTTATTATCTTTCTTTTTTCCTGAACATTCAACTGTTAGATATCGAAAGGCTAACAATCAGTCACCCAAGCCGTTCTTAAGATGAAAATTTAACATACCCAAATCTACATTTACTGTTTCTCTATAGCCTGAAATCTCATCAGATTTGATTACATTCCCTTTTCTAGGGCAATTAATAAGCAGGGGGAGGGGGGTTTGCTACTCACCCCAAAAACCTCATTGCTGGAGTCTATAAATACAGAACTTCTTCACATAATGTAACCATGGCCTCTTTCTTTAATCTAGCTAGGGCTTTCATAGAAGTCGAGTAAAATACAGTGAGAATTAAACATCTTCCCCCCCTCCCCCCCAAAAAAAAAAAAAAAAATGAAGAGAAAGAGAAAGAAGGGGCTGATTTTCTGTGTCAAATCTCCATCAATTCAGTAAATTACCAAAGTATTTCCAAAGGTATAGCAACGCTTGGCTCTCCCATGCATTGTCGTACTAAAATGATCAATTGTTTTGTTTTCCTTTTTGTGGATGCAATGTGCCCTTATTAATGGTGATGATAACATGATATCCCACATGAATTAACTACATTGATTTTCATAATCATACCTATTTAAACTATGTTTGTGCCTCTTTCATTGTTGTGTCAAATGATTTTGTATCTTCAATAATCATTCAAGGGTTCAGAGTTATTTCATCCATTTTGAAAGACGGTTAAAATATCGTTTAAAAGTGTCAAAGGTATAAAAATTAAAGCAGAAAAACCTCAACGGGGCATCCATCGATGCTGCATAGTTAATGAGCTAGTTAAGTTTAATTTACTTATGTTTGTCATTTTGAAGTTCCATTTTGTTTATCTTTTGATGATCTGCACGTAATTTCATATGCGTAGTTCACACAGCAAAATACATCGCAAAATTCATTTATAGCCATGAATCTTCCATGTTTGAGCCCTTGTTAAGGCCTATTCCTCATCGTCGCAGGCTGAGAGAAGAGCACACAAGGCTGTACGGTCTTTCCTCACACTTCTGGACATGTAGCGGTGCATTGGATGAGTATAAGAGATTGCCTAGACTATCTCTTTGCTCCGAGGAGCTATTCCCTTGATACAAGCCTCATATCGAGTCCAGAAAGACGATGAACAAACATGAATGGCAGTCATCTTTGAACCCATAGGCAATGTCAAGGAAGCAATCAGAAGAAATCTGGGGAATGAGGAGCACCGTTGTGAATCATTTTTCTGCATATACTAAATCTAGGCATTTTTTTGAAGTTCATACGAGCTGGAATGCATCGATGAAGATGATCTCAGGCCTTTTTTGTGATTTTTGATAAGTTACAAGACTTAGATTATGTATTGCATTTGAGAAAAAACTGTAAAAAAGTGCATAATGTATATTAATGTTAATTAACACTTTTTTGTGAGTGAGTTGTGAAATTAAACTATAACTCCGTTTTCTTTTTTTGTTTTTGTATTTTCCAAGTAACGAAATCGAATATATGTCATCACATTGATGTACTTAGCTAAGTATGAGTCAATGAGCCATTTTGCTGCAAGATCGATCATATGATTATAAAGGCCATCTTGATACATTTTCTTCTTTATATATTTTCCAAAGTGGAAATGATCATCTGTTCATTATATTACACACCTATATATCTGCTTTGTCCTCCAAGAACAGTTACATGCTTATGCAGAAGTTTTTCATTATAGTCATCATTCTAAAATCTCTATTAGCTTAATTATCTTGATTTTTTTCCCCAAAAAAATAAAAAACTAACAGTTAGATGTCGAAAATGCTAACAATTGGTCAACTTAGCCGTTCTCCAGAAGATTATTGTAATTATAGAAAAATCATAGTTTAGAATTAATTTTATTTAAAAAAAATAGCTCTTGGTTGCACGGGTTTTAAGAAATTACTACTACACTTTTTTGAAATCAACTAATGTAAATAGTCGATTGCTCATGAACATAGTAAGTAGCTAACAACCAACAACTAAGTACCGAATAGGGTATAAATCGAAATTGGTACGTCTGCTCACATGCATAAGCTACCTATATGCGGATCTCTTTTGAAGTTACATAAGTTGAAGCCGAAAAAATGATGAAACATGATAGTTTAGCAGTCAAAATGATTAAATGGTGTAAAACTGCGATAATATGTGTGCAATTCCAGAGTTATACAGCAATGTGTAGTTAAATTACATCTAAGATTGGTCTCTTAGGATGTTAATTCTATGTGTAGTTAAATAAAATTCGATCCAAGTTGAAATATAATACGTAATAATTAAGCACTATGAATAACTTGCAAGTTTTAGGTACATGATCTAGATCAATTGTTCTTCATCTCTTCATTTTCACTGATAAAAAGTGATAATAGATGACGAGTTTAGGCCTTGCAATGATTCATATTGAACCCATCATATCAATGATTCAAAAATATCTTTTTCCATTACAGTGTACCTTTTGTTTAGTAATTTGCCTTTGATGGATCAATCAAAGACTTTGTACTTTGTAGCATTACACAATGAATAATTATACAAACAGGGGGGAAAAAAACACAAAGAGGATTACATGACAAGTAAAGCATATGATCACGCACACCCCCCCCAAAAAAAAAAAAAAAAGCGAAAACCGTGGCCAAACAGTGGTATGAATAAAGGGCCAAAATTCTCAGTTCTCAGGCGGTAATTTCTTCTTTTTTTCTAAAGAAAACACAAGAAAATGAGGCATTCAGATGAGAGCATGTAGTGTATGAAGAGAGCAACATCAAACACAGCGTAGACTTTGGAGAAATTTCAGTGATGAGTCAGATTACGAAGTTGGAACACGGAATCCAACGTTACGCAACGCGTTACCTTACGCGTGTTATCCCCCGAAACAGAGAAAATGAAAAGAGAAAAAGCGTACGGAAAATCGGAAAAATGCAAACACAGAAAATGGTGCAAATGACAGAAGTCTTCGATCCAATGAGTTCATGACTTTTTGATCTACATTAAGAATATAAATACACTAAACTTTACATTTAATTTCACTTACATTTATAAATGTGAGTTAAGTTAATTGATGCACTCTTAGGAATTCGAGCTTAAATTGGCTTATATCATTGTCTATATATGCTTCCTATTACATCAAACCCAAAAAAAAAAAAAAAAATTGTTCAGATTCGGATTGCATTAATGGGTGGAAAAGAATGCATTTGCACCTTGTTTTACACTAGTAATTCTCATTTTTCTTATACGATGATCATGCAAAAGTGCAAAACACATGCTAAACCTACGGCAAGGTTTTACACATAGGGCCAGCTGCTTTCTTTATCTTGCTTGCTGTTAGTCTGTGACGCGTCTTTCGGTTGGGGTCCGTTCTAGGGGTTAGGTTAGACCGCTTGGGTTAGATTTTTTTTCTAGTGAAAAAGGCAGTCAACGTGTCAGCCATTCTTCTCCCATTAGACTTGTCAATTTTTTCAGGAGCGGAGAATAACACTCTATCAATAACTTCTTTCAAGTAGCAATTCAGTTTGAGTTTGGAAGCAACCTGCTATCTATCGATAGGCGAGAACAGACTGCTATTGCTGCTTTGCCCATTAAGATTTGTGGGTGTTCATAAATTCGATTGATAATATTTGCAAGTCTTTAATTATAAGACTTTTTAAGTATGAATTCCAACTGTGTTGTCGTTTATACTTTCCTTTGAATATTAAATGAACAGTTGCATTGGGGAGGGATTGAAGGAAAAGATGATAAACTCTCCTCCTATATGAAATTTAAATTATACATTATAATGCTTTAGGTGATTTATGACTTATTTATTCTTAATTAAATAAGGTTTTAAATTTAAGTCTACTAAATAAAGAGAAGTTCATAATGAAATAATTTTTCTCCCCCATATAAACGAGTAATAATTTGACTTTAATTAAATGTAAGGACCAAAAATCCAAACCAAAAAACCCAAATCAAATGTTTACTATATTATTCTTAATTTTAATAATGATATGGATGAGAGCGGCGAGTTTTTTACACCGAGCTATGCTGTTGACGTTGATCCATTCCTTCATCCCACTATTGAAAAAAATAACATAAACAAACCAACGGCTTCTTTGACCCTCTCTTCCTCTAATTTGTACGTGTGTTTTTTGCTTTACCATTTCAAAGTTTGAACGGTCAAAACTTCAAATCTCCTCCTCCTTAGTTTGAATTTAGAACGTACATCCGCTGTTTTTCTTCGTTTGCTTTCCCTACCACCGTTGACAACATCTGGTCTTTGGTCGTTACTTTATTGTATATCATTTCCCAACATCCACCGGTACCAATCCATATAAATACTAAAACCCCCTTCAAATTCATCACAATCCCAAACACCCGTATAACCCTAAATTCTCTCTCAAACTAACCCTCTTAGCATTAAACGCACACATACATACATATACATATATACATACGTACAATTATATACAAATATACAACATGATTTTGTCCTGGAGAAGGAAGAAGGCGAGCCGAGTTAAGGGTGAAGCGGCCAAGCCGGAGCCAGCGGAGCTAGTAACTCCGACCCATTTCAGGTGCCCGATATCCCTAGACGTGATGAAGGACCCGGTGACATTGTCTACGGGTATAACATACGACCGTCAAAACATAGAGACTTGGATTGAGGGGGGCAATAAAACTTGCCCTGTTTCCAAACAACCCCTTAGAACACTTGACCCAGTCCCCAACCACACCCTCCGCCGGATGATTCAAGATTGGTGCGTCGAGAACCGGTCCCATGGGGTGGAACGTATCCCCACGCCCCGAGTGCCCATCACCTCGAAGGAGGTGGGGGAGCTCTTGGGCCGGATTGCGAAGGCTCAAAGCCCAAAAGAGTGCTTGGAATTGGTGGGAAAGGCTAGTAAGGCCATCAAAGAAAGTGAGAGGAATAAGAGGTGCTTCATAGCAAATGGGGCTGGCAAAACTTTGGCATTGGCTTTCAAGTCCATTTGTGATGGTGAAGGTGAAGAAATCCTATCACTACTGGAAGAACTAATGAGTTCTGTCACCTTGATGGTCCCCCTTGACTCTGAGGCCTTGGGGCATTTGGGGTCATCCGGGCCGCTGGCTCGTCTGGTGTGGTTCCTCAAGCGCGGAGGGTTATCTGGAAGGAGGAGCGCGGTCTTGGTCCTAAAAGAGGTCATTTCGAGCTACAAAGATCAACAAAAAGTAGTCGGTGAGGTGGTATCAATTGAGGGAACCCTTGAAGGACTAGTCGAACTCATCAAGGAGCCAGTATGTCCTGCATCAACCAAAGCCTCACTGGTAGTAATCTACCACATGATTAGTACCTATGATCCCATCATAGCAAGATTTGTCGAATTGGGTCTAGTCCCATTGATCCTAGACATACTTGTGGATGCTGAGAAGAGCATATGTGAGAAGGCACTGGGAGTCCTAGATGGGCTATGTCGAACCAATGTAGGAATCGAGGCAGCCTTGGATCACTCCTTGACTGTCCCTGTTGTAGTCAAGAAGATTCTGAGAGTGTCAGACTTAGCAACGGAGTTCTCGGTGTCTATACTATGGAGGCTGAGCCAGAAGGAGGCAAAACAGAGCGAAGGCGTGCTCGTTGAAGCTCTTCAAGTGGGTGCCTTTCAGAAGTTGCTCCTGATTTTGCAGGTTGGGTGGAATATCAATGAGAGGACCAAGGAGAAGGTTACTAAGCTGTTGAAGCTCCTGAATCTTTACAGAGACAGGGTTGAGTGCATTGATTCTTTGGATTTCAAGCATATCAAGAGATCATTTTAAGTGATTTTGTTCAATTTTATTGTACAGCAGTTGAGATTTGATGATTCTTTTATGCATATAAACATCACATAATTAGTCTATAGAGCTGGATATATATCATTCTTTGTGGTTGTCAGATAATTGGATTCTTTGCCTTCTTTTACAAATGAAAATAAATAACAGTATTTCCATATCTTTTTTTCTGTTCTTTTCTGGAGAGTTAACAGTATGCATACTATGATTGGCAGTTTATCGCAGCTATGAATTACTAACCCCTACTCTGATCAGTGATATGCTAAAAGCCATGTGATATGCCAGATCAGCTATGGACAAAACCGTGGCTGGAAAAAGCAAGAAAAAGGGGTGAGTATAAAGTATGTTTGCCAAAGATAGCTGAAACAAAAACAATCTCAGTCTAAAATGCTAAAAGCCACTAAAATTGACCAGATTTAAGTCCTCTGCTCAAGGTTGGCAAACAACTCAAAACACTTGCACTATTGTACATTCCACAAGCACGCCCTGTGAGAAAAGAAAACTTTGGCCTATTCATGAACTACTAACCCCTTTTTTCTTGTTTAGTCAATAAAACCTAGCCCATTTAATGATGATTCCCGCTCTTCATATGTAGTTGGTTGAATTTGTTTATGCATAAAGAAGAAGAAAAGGTTGGTTAAAAACTAATAAAAAAGGGGTATTATTAAACTCCCAGCAATAGTAGTAGCAGTGGATCCAGAAATCTTATAGATCAGTGTACACTTCGAGTTTTTTTTCCCTAACGCTTTAGGGTAAAGGGTTGACCAAGAATTGCTCTCCATGCTCAAAAGTCAAGACTTGAATTCTTGATCAATTAATTAAAGGACGAAGTGAACTCCCACTACGCCACAACCCCTTAGTTTGATTGATCATGTAGTGTCTAGTTGAATGAAGACCTATTTTGAGTTTAGGCTATATTACTAGGCTCGTCAGGTGCTCAGGGTTGGGTTTCAATTTGGGCTGTGCTACTAGGCGAGATGAGGTATGGGCGCAACTTGAGTGGGCTTCAATTTGGGCAATTGTGCTGGAAGATTATTTCAGCTTTTTCTAGGACTGAAGGACCCACTCTCCGGGTTTTGCAAGCCTTGTTCGAATATCCGATATAGCCCACGGTAAATTGGGAAACAGTTAATAAACATATTTTGCAAAAAAGTTTTGACTTTTAAGAATTAACTTTTTAGTTTGCAATAGTTAATTCTCAACCAATTCTTACTATCAAGTTTTTCAATTTAGTTTATTGGTATTAGTTTTTTATCTCATATATTTTTCAAAAATAATTTATTTATCAAATACGTTTTCTCAAAGAATAACTAATGTAAATAATTAATATAAATAACCAATATCAAACAGTTAATACCTAACAGTTAATAGTTTTTTTAATCAAATTTGATCATATAATTTACATAAAATTTTAAACAAATATGTAACATGAGTTTATACAAAGCAGATATATGATACAAATACCTAGTATCTTTAAGGCTTTTAGATTGCGGTTTTGAGTGGGCTAAAGATAATTATGGATCAAATTAGCCAATTTCTCATTTCTACCATTTTTTTTCAGTTGTATCACTATCAAACCATACTATTTTCATGCATGCTTATACCCAAAAAATTGATACTCATCATATATTACGACTTATGAGATATAATCCCAAGATTATAACATAACCGCCATGCCAAACAAAGACTAACGCCCAAAAAACAAACACTTCTACGGTTTTACAAAACCACCTCCCCCCCCCCCCCCCCCCCCAAAAAAAAAAAAAAAAAAAAAAACTCTCCCTAATTTTGTCGCATTTGCAGGGTTGCAGCACTCCCTGAAACATCTGAAACCCCTCTGGCGAGACCTTCAATACCTTACCGGTTTTCCCCCGATTCGCCCACATTCCTCAGTCTCCCCTCGTCTCCGATGGCAACCGTACCCTTCTCTCTCCTCCCTAAAACCTTATCGACTCCACCGCTTAAACCCTTGATTCCTCACCAACCGACTTTGTCCTTCCTCTCCCTTGGCCCCTGTTCTTCGGCCTCTCAACTATTCAAGTTCAATCGCAACAACCCATCAAGGGTTTTCTCGATAAAGGCGGCTGTTGATGGGAATCACTCAGCCAAAAAGAGCGGCAGTGGTGACCAGAGAGGGACAATAATATTACCCGGCTGTGACTATAATCACTGGCTCATTGTTATGGATTTCCCTAAAAACCCTGCCCCAACTAGAGAGCAGATGATTGACACTTACCTTGATACCCTTGCTACTGTCTTGGGAAGGTTTGTTCTTTAGCTGTTTAATCTATAGTCTATATAGTTTGTGGAGAAAAAGAAAGTTGTGCCCTTTATTTGCATTTTTTGGGTTTCATCTGTGTCATTATGTGCGCCCTTTTCTTTGTTATTGTGCTGGCTTGTTCAACTTTGATATTTTCTGGAATTAGCGGAGATGGGTCGGTAATAAAGCTTTTATTTGGTTGTTTTGGAAAATAATTGATGGTTGGATTACAGATATGTTCTTCAAAATTGTAGACAAATGATGGGGCTCTTTAGGTTCTATTATTTTCAATGGAACTATGTAAGGATGTACAAGTTTTTATAGGATTCATTGCCCGTGCATTAGGAATGGTTGATACAGTTTGCTTGTCATCCATTGTGAATATGAGCATTGGAAAACAAACCAGGATTAGGATCTACATGGATGGAATTAACATCTTGAATGGTGGGTGCAAGCATGTTTCCTTATAGGACTTGTTGCATCTCCAAGTCATGATGTGTTATGTTTCTCATAACTTCTCCTCATGGTAAAGTTCGATTTTATGTGAGGGGATGGTGAGAATCCCTGCATGTTAGAGATAAGAATGTGTACAGCTGGATTGCTACAAGCCTAACTTTTTCGTGATGCACATTGGCTGGTGTTCTTGGATAAGTGAAATAATTTGAAGTACAGTTCCAATGCCCGAATGCTCCACGAGAACAATGACAATAATCTAGCTAAATCCTGCAAGAATGAAGTACAGGGGGAATTTTAGGAGATGCAGATATAGGCAATCTTACCTTAACAAATAGACTGGCACCCGCTTGCCATGGTAACTAGCATTAAGGGTTGTCAGGGGCTCAGGGTTTGGGTAATTGATTTTCATATCATTGCGAGGATACTTCTGAAGTTGTGCTTATCTAAAACCATAGTCAATTGACTGTTTCTTCTCTGTATATTCAGCATGGAAGAAGCCAAGAAAAATATGTATGCTTTTAGTACCACAACTTACACTGGCTTCCAGTGCACTGTGGATGAAGAAACAGCTGAAAAATTCAAGCGTAAGTATAACATTGGTCATTCCTTTTTTTAACAACATGAAACGCTTAGAATCTACTTAGCATGTATTTGAACCTTCATAATTTGCAGGATTGCCGGGAGTTCTATGGGTGTTGCCTGATTCATACATCGATGTTAAGAACAAGGACTATGGAGGTGCGCTTTCTGTTTGGTTTATGTAGGCATTCTATTCTGCCTAATCAAGTCACTGATGGTGATACCCTTCAAAATGGTTTTGTCTCAGGTGATAAGTATATCAACGGTGAGATTATTCCGTGCAAATATCCAGCCTACCAACCAAAGCAACACATTACCCCCAAGTTTGGGAATAGAAGGTATGAGAGACGGAGAGATGGCCCTCCTGGATCAACGAGAAGGCCAAGACAAGAGGCAGCCCGACCTGAGTCAGCCTCCTCTTGAGGTAAGAAAGTTAAATTGATTATTCAATCCCTTTTATGCTCCCCTGTTCAGTAAAGTAGTTGGGGAGTTACATGAGAATCAAGAGGTCCCATCATCATTAGAGCCCCCCTCTACCAATGTGGAAATTTTGGGTTTAGTTCTCGATTCTCATGTGAGCAAAACCCCTCGTTTGTCTTAGTTCCCCCAATGCCTGTGTCTCAGCTTCTAGTTTGTGCCACTACTAGGCTGGATTAGGAAACCATCCTTAAACCACGTTGACACTGGCACAGACAAAAGTTCCATCACAGCCGTATAGTGTGAATTCTGAACACACCCAGCCCCAGCCCCAGATGGGATAAGGTAATCTAAGGGCCTCAGATCTCACGGGGATATCTTAATGGGGAAGAAGGGGGGGGGGGGACAGAAAGAAAGAGAGGTAATATATGTCGTAAAACTTACACTTGCTAAAATTCTTTGACACAGGGAGTTGACCATAACTTGTGCAAAACTTCATAGCTCGGAAGAGATTGCTTGCATCCTGCTTTGGCCAAGTATAGGAGCATTATGTGCTTGTGGCCAAGAAAAGTTTCAGACAGTCAATATGGTATTTTGAACTAAGAATTAGGAATTATTAGTATGTTAATTGTACGACCAGCAGAGTTAGTGATTCAGAAGCTAATATTGAATGAGCAAGCTGTGCTGAAGTCTCTTTGGCAGTGCTTGCAAGAATTTTGTGGTGGTTTCTTTTGCTCTTGTTTGCATTCAAATGGACTTCACATTGTACTGGAGCAAGCATTCTCTCATCTCGTTGTCCTTGTATTCCAGGCTGATGAAACATGTTATCATGAATGATTGATATACGAAATTTCATTATGTTTGAAGACACACGATGAATATGCATATCTAAAGACCCAAAAAAAAAAGGGAAAAGGCCAGGAGGGAGCCCAACTGAGCATATTTTGGAGGGTTGGATCAGGATGACAAATGAACTGGAAAATGGCAGTTTGTAGATGGGGCACATTGACGATTTAATTAGCAATCAGATCGCAGAAGGGGATGGCCTGTGACTGTTGCAACGAAAATGCGGATAAATATAAGAAGTACCTAAGGATCCAAAGGTCATTTCTATTTGATTGTAAGTTCGTACAAAGATATGCCTATGTTTTCTCCTTTCTTTGAGGGGGTGTGTTTTGAATAGTGTTTAGTATGGTAGAGAAAAAGGTTGATGTATTACTTGGCCACGCGTCTGATATGCCAAGGGATGAAGAGCCATCCATCAGCCAAGGGATGAAGAGCCATCCATTCCTCCTGTTGTACTGACTTTCTTGTTTTCCTCATTCATGTCCTTTAGTGAGGACCCCGTAAACCACGCATTATTTGACATTAAGAATTCTAATGTTTAAATTCTATTCTAATTCACGCTAATGCTGGCTAGCTATCTAGTGAGTAGCGACAGCCAACAACTACCTAATTCCCACACTCCCACCAATACATTTCTATCACTAGAGCCTCTTTCTAATGCCCCACTCTACTCTCTAGAATTCAATTACTTGTTTATGTCATTGACCATTTCTAAAGCAACTCAGACATGTTCACTCGTCATCACCTTCACGACGAAATCTATTTCTAATTTATCATTCTAAATTTTTATTTCAGACAAAGGGGTAACAACCATCTCAAATACTTAAAAGGGTCAAAATTAATATATTAAAGATACTTGATTAAATTGCATATGATCTTATAGTAGGTTGAACTTAAGATTATTAAAAAGAGATTACATCGAATCCGAGAAAACATCCAATCCAGCACATTCTTCTACGGAGGAAGTTAATATCTCCTCTAATGATTCAAATTCGGAACTTTTGAAATGGAAAGGTCCCGACTCCCTAATATGTCACTCGCATTGAAGTGGGTTGGCTATATGAGATCTTAGTTAGTGAGACAAGAAGTATCCGACATTTGCTCCTACACTTAGAAGGAGATCCCTAGTTTTGGTCTATGTTACTTTGTAACGCTAAGTGCTAGTTGGCCTTATGTTTTGTACGTTACTTGTGAATTTATGGTTGCAGTCAGAGGAAGTTCATGGCATGTTTTCCTCAGCAGCAGAAACACTTTAACCTTTTCCCATTTCCAACGGGGAAGGAGACAACAATCGATGAAAAGACTTTCAGCTTTTTCCTCCTCCTCGAGAGGGGAACGATCAATGCTGTTGTAATAGTATTGCATTCCTGTGGGCTTTACAACCTCATAAAATAAACTAACATAAAAATCAACATGGATACAAAATATAGTATTGATTACTATCTTGTGATACTATATTTTAATAAAAAAATCTTCTATATTTTAAAAATATTAAAGAATTACTTTAAAACTGTAATTTCATAACAGTTTAGTGCTCTGGCTAGAGGTGGTAAATTGTCAAGAAAATATAGTTTATTATGAATATGATCTCAAATTAATATTTTATGATTTTCAAAAATGTGACGGACTTTTTTTTATTAAAATACAACGCTATAGGTAGTAAAGTACTTTTTACTATTATGGTATTAACTGATTGTTTCATTTCTAAAAACAATAAAAAACATAACATTGAATGATGTTTATTTTTGGTTAAAAAATGATATTTAATTTATTGAAAAACTTATACTACTCAAACTGGATAAAATTATAGGATAGAGGCAGTAGTAAAAATTTTGACAGTAGTTACTTGGAAACTTGAAATCCTACCTAGGAACTTGCCCTTCTTATTTTATTTTATTTTATTTTTTTGGTTTTGAATTCTCCATTTCACTAGAGCCGAGCTACCGTTGGCTGAATAAGAGGTAGAACTCTTCCATCATAAATTTTCTCTATTCATAAGAATCAAACCCGAAACCTTACTTAAAGAGAACAAGTGTCAAACCACTTGAACTAACTAGTGTTGATTGCCCTTTTTTTTTTGTGGGTGTTCTTTTATTTTAATGTATGGTTAGTCTCATGACATGAAAGGATTCCTTTGGCTCTCATGCACAGCAAAGCGTTGGATTCTGACCAGTTTGCGGAAATGCCCCAATCAGAGAGGCATCTCCTCCTTACACACAAAATGATCACCTTCTTTTGCTGTGGGGCGAAGTTACCAAACTAACCTTGCTATTTGAGATTTTTTTTTTTTTAATGGAAAACTTTGTCTAGTTTAGTAGGGAAGAGCATTCATGCAGGCAGGCCACCTCATTATTACTTAAAGTTAGATTGTCTAATCATCTAACAATAATGATAATTCTTAAGTAACTTAAACGAAATACAATTGCTTCAATTATTTAAAAAAAGAAAGTATAATTGTTTATGTTTTCACTACCCTAGTTGAAGTATATCTTATATCATATATATGTACGTAGTTAATTTCTCAATTAATTTGACAAATTTTTAGCACATAATTTGCTTAGTATTGTTTTACAGGAAAATCCTTTTAAACAGTAATAGAATAGCATTGAAAATACAAAATTTTAGAAACTGTACTAAATCATCTTAAAATTTCAAGATATGAGAAGGAAAATTTTTCATTACCTTCCTCTTGATATAATTTTACAAATAGATGTGACCTCTTAACTCTTGTAGTTAGTTTTTGAACCTCTTACAAGATCTAAAGATGGAGACTTTATATATTACACATGTTCATAAGTCACAAAGTTTGTCTAAACATTAAAAGAAAGTCAAATTGAGTGCAAGTGACCTTAATTGTCCTCAATGCCATTTAAAAAGTTTCTCCTAAACCAATAGGAATGAACGTACACGTGAATTGGTTTTAGTTACAGTGACTAGAATACCCCCCCAAATGGTCTCCACCCCCTTGTTGTACTATAACAGCGCGAAACAAAATTTGTATCAATTGAAATCTTTGTGCAAATATTTATGTCACATTTTCTGCTTCAAAATGCCACCATCATTAATCTCGCTAATTGAACTGCTTTAGGTGCCTCTAATTAATTAGTCCCCTAATTATCTTTTTTTGATGAGATCATACTAGACTTTGATGAATTAACAAATGTCAAAAATTAAGTGATTTTTTTTAATCCTATATGAATTATGAAAGAACAATTTTCATATTTAATAGATTAATGAATAGAAGATCTAGCAAATAAATAAAAAGGGAAAAAATTATGATGCTAGTCAAATACATAATAGAACGAAGTACATTTAATAATCTCTAATGTCACATGGAAGCGTACTTAATGTCACAAGGGGCTGCTGATTTGCTTGTTGGCATTTTCTAATAATATAGCCAATTAAGCATGTGTGCCAAGTAATATGCATTAATAGCTACTTACTTAGGGTGCATGTGGATTACGTTGCCCACTTTCAAGCTAGCTATACTAATAGCTACATGGATTGCTTTGTTTTTGCCTAGTCACATTATGTGTTCTAACTTTGATACATAAGATATTTAAATAAGTAAATAAAAAAAATTCATTGAGTTTTGTACAATTACTTGTAGAATTGATCAAAAAGAAAAACAATTAGAGGATAAAAATAGGTAAAATTCAGTTGGATATGTATGTTAGTATAATGGGTTTTTTTTTTTTTTTTTGGGTGGCTCAAATAAGTCAAGAAAGCAATACAATATGATGGGGGAAGGTGGAATCGAACATGAAATGTAATGTACTCAGGACCTCAATTTTAATCATAGAGCTAAGATTTCATCAACACGTCATTATAATGATATTAATGATGTTGTATAACTATTTTGTAAGCCATTATTAATACTTTGCTATCATTAGAAGTCATGACTAAAGACAACAGAAGAACTACTTGAGCAAGAACAATAAGCACATAGATATTTTTTTGCTGAACCTGATTGATCTTAGTTAATATGACTATTGGCAACTGTCTATTTTACGGATCTCTCGTGTTATTACCTTTTAAATTTGGAATATTTTGAGTAATATCGTGATCATTGGGTAAATTTAATTAACTTACTCTAAATTTTTTGATGAAAAATATTGTAGATTAAAATGAAGACACTTAATCATAAATTATGTAATTAATTTTTTCATCTTACAAGAAATGGATCGAGGATCATAATTAAATCCAACAGCCTCCAGCAAACTTCTTTTGTTTTTTTTTTTGGGGGGGGGGGATCTAACACAGCCTCCAGAATTATTAAAAGGGGGTAGCTATAGTACTTAAACTAGCCCATCAGCTTAATTCATGTTCTTACTATGCTTGGAAAAATCAAACCAATGCAAATTAATGCACCTACCATAGTTTATGCTCTCTTCCATTAACCAACAAAGACCAGTCAATTTTTTTTAAAAAAAATTAAAAAGTCACAAAAATCAGGTGAATTACGATGGGCAAAATGGTAAATTCATACATAGCCCCCACCCTTTATAAACGATCATTTCTATGTTACTCCACACACCAGTCACTCTCCAGCTAACGCACTCATCACTCACCACTCCCTCACTCAATAATTTCTCTTCTCTAAAACAACCAAAATCAAGCGAAGTAATCGCCATGGCTACTTACTAGCTTAGCTTGAACCCTTCAATGGCTAAAACAACCTCAGTTACCATTTTATCCCTTCTTTTCGTCCTTCTCGAAACCCTAATATTCATGGGTACTGTCTCAGGCTCGTCAATCCACGACCTCCTTAAGAGCGAGGGCCTCCCTGGGGGCCTCTTTCCTAGGAACATAAAGTCCTACACCCTCCATGAAGACGGACTCCTGGAGGTCTACATGGGTGAGCCGTGCCTAGCCGTGTTCGAGAGCCCAGTCAAGTTTGACACCGTGGTTAGGGCCAACCTTAGCTATGGTGGGCTCATTGGGGTCCAAGGGCTCACCCAAGAGGAACTCTTTCTTTGGCTGCCTGTTAAGGATATAATTGTCAAAGACCCTTCTTCTGGGCTCATTCTTTTCAACATTGGTGTTGCTCAAAAACAGCTTGCTTTCTCTCTCTTTGAAGATCCCCCTGTTTGCAGCCCTCAAAGTAATCTCTCTCACTCTCTCTCCCCTTTTCTTTCTCAATTAATACTGGTATAAGTTTGCAGTTACTTTAATTAGTTTGACCATGACTTTACTTAGATCCAGGCAAAAGAGTAACTCCATCTATTTCATATTATAATTTTTTTTAATATTTTTTTTGTGTTTTGTTCCAAAGAGCCTAATTCACATTATACCATAAGTGGAAGAGGTCGAAAAATCGAACCTGAAACTTACTGTATTTAAAATCATAATATCTCGCGAGAGTCGAGCCTATTATTGGTTTCATATTATTATTATTATATGGTTGCTTGCTATTTGAAGATAGAAACTGCAATTACAATATTCTTGTATAAATACTTAAATGTCTTCATTGTAAATGAAATAAATTTTTAAATGTATAAGATGATTAAATTGCTATTAAATTTGAATGATTTAATTTTTTAAGTTTTTATATGGATGCATATAAGTCAAATATCATCTATTTTTATTTTTGACTATGCTAACAACTTAACAACAGACTTCCACATACTATGGGACAAAGTGAGAACCGTTTTAAAAATAAATTAATTAGCTTTGACTAAATGTACGTTTGTATGCTCTATTAGTTGATAATTCCAGAGGTTTTTCATGGTTCTATTATTATTTTTAATCTTACGTATTAGAGGATTTTTTTTGGGTGATATTCACAATAATTTGATGTTTCCTGAGTGCGCCACGTTTTTTTTTCCCCCCTCTCCCTCGTACTGAATTGAGGCCCACAATGTTTACAAAAATGGGGAAATTCTTTGGGCAGGTTTTTCTTTTCATCTCCATTAATGTACGTACATCATCTTTAGTTATCTCTTTGTCCCCAAAATAAATTAAAAAATAAAAATCTAGCATGGCACCATACATTTACTATTATGGGACCTACCAGGGCCCATTAATTTGTGACAGTTTGGAATTCACTAGGTTCTGTCATAATTCAGACAACTTCAAGGTGTCGTCTTCCAATACTAAAGGCACTTAATTCATGATTTAGAGTCCTTCGTAGTATATATTCTAGTACTGGGAAATTAAAGTGGCATAATTTGTTTTTCTTTCTTAAAAAGCTCCTAAAGGGGGTAAAAAAATATCAATTAAATGCATTGATATTTCTAGAAAAGTATTATCGAAATTATTAGGCATGTTAAAATATTTCATTACTTGTTTAGGTAGATATCAAATCAGATTCAATGTTAGTGCACTGTGATTGGTGACCCATTTGTTGGTTTGTATTGAGTACGTAAGATCATCTCATAAAATTTATTATAAGGCGTCTATGTCATATTAACTCTTAAAGGATGTATACCCCATCAGCCATATTATAAAGCTATTTCTTTGCCAACTTATAATCCTTACACTTACAACCCTTTATGAGAAACCTAACTCAAGTTTTAATAAAATCTAATAATATGTAGTTTACTCCTTTTTGGTTTATTTTTTTATATATAATTGCTTTGGGCTTACTTCACTATCCAAATTATTATTTTTTTCTGATAAATTTGAGTAACAACACAGGATCATACATGCAAGTTCTGGGAAGAAAAGAGATGACCGGTCATCTTCAAGTGCAAAGATAAACATCCCCTCCCTCTCTTTGGAGATGCAATTACAAATTTGTCCTTTATCTTTCTTCTTTTTTCCTTCGAAAAAGTTGCAAGGAGGTTCTGAAGGGAGAGACTAGAGAGGCTCTTTTTTATTTGTTTTTTATTTATTTATTTCTTTTTTTTTTAAATGTCTTTAGTATGTTTTATTCTGTCAGGCAAAGACATAATGTAAAGGTGGAAAAGAAAAAAGGCAAAGTTTGTTTAAGGTCTTGTCCTGGTTAATCTTCCGTTTTTTTAAAAGGTAATTATGACCCTTAAAAAACTCAAACCCACTTATACATTCCATCGTTGATGGTATCTGTAAGATTCTATTAGTTTAGGATTAGTTTTTTTTTTTTCCGACCTTTTTTCAGGGTAAGACACCTACTTATAGGTTACATTGTAAATATTTTAAGAGTGATAAAATGATCATATTATACTCAACATCCGCTTAGGCCTGGCAACGGGTCGGGTTTGGAGCGGGTGAGCCTCCACCCGCATCCATCACCCGCATCCATCCAGTCCACCCGATCCACCCGTCACCCGCTCACCCGCTCACCCGCATCCAATCCACCCGTCATCCGCGGATGAAACGGGTGATAAACGGGTGAAACGGGTGAAACGTACTCTATCTCATTTCATTCGTTTATCGTTGAAATAAATTTCAAAAGCCTGGACAATTACATATTTAGATACAACACCAATGGGTCAGGAATCACATGCCCGATTCTTAAATACAATAATTGCCACAAATGATAAAGATAGGTTAGATAACAACCATCAATTGTCTCTAATTTGGAGGAAACGGAGAGGATTGTCCAAAGACTAAATGTTCTATAAACAAATAATTCGAGACAAATACACAAATCTTCAATTCTCTTCAACGAACTACCAAGTACCGCCCACGTAGAGATCATCACTAACCGACGACTATCATTTAAAAAAAAAAAGGTTAGTAATCATAATTCTACTAAACATCTTCAAATGCTCAAAAAATATATGTTATCCAACTAGCATACCGAATCCACATTAGTGACTTCAGTATTGCAACTTTTATCTTCACCAACATCGGCATCTTCAAGTATTGTAGCACATGCTTGCGCATTACTAAATGAAGAAACTAAAATGCAAGAAAATAATATGATAAATTAGTATCATATGATAAATTGAAATGAACAATATAGATGAAAAATATCGAAGGCAATTTTATTATTACCTGAATACTCGCCAACTATCCAATTTTGCAAGCACATCATAATAATGTAGGCAAACAAATAAATATTACATAAAATCATAATATAAAAAACTCTTTGGAAAATAATAAGTTACCTCAATGTCTTGTTGCACAAGACCCATTCTTCATCACTAATAGCTCACTGCACAGAGTAGTTTAGTAAGTTGCAATACTCATGCTCCAGTGTCTATCCACAAGTAAAAGGAATAAATTTTGCATTTAAAAAAAACTCTAAATGCTTTCACGGGTAAAAACCAAAAATAAATTTTGTTCATATATGTCAAAATTAATCAAATTGCAAAGTTGCCTGATGACTCCATATCCTCTAACAACATGAACAAATTCCTTTTAATTAACATATAACCAAACAAATATATAACAAAGTTGATCGAAAAACATAAGCTTATTCAACAGATAAAACTTTCATAGCTTATATACTGAAATTACAATTAAGATGATATATTGAAATTACAATATAGATCCACCCCCTTCTTCATCAACTATGCGCAAAACCACATATGCACCCATTTTTTTTAAAAAAGAATAATTTTGTACCTTCATAAATATTCTTTCTCTTTCCCTTTGCCAGTAGTAATGCTTCCACTATTATTTTGGGTGGCTGAACTCAGAGAGATTCTATTGACATCATTACACAAGTTCAATTTGCAACTAAAATCACTGCCCGGTCTGATTTTCTTGAATATAGTTATATCAATATTACATTGTTCAATGTACCCATCCTAAAACAGTATTAACAGAAAATGAAATACGCTCAGTTACTCACTCACTGCCAGATCTGAGTTATGGTGTGGATTACAAATTTGAGCAAGAGAAGGACAAGAAAAGTACTTACAGCCTGCAAACTAAGCAAGAGAAGGACAAAATTGAGTTTGCAGAATGTAGATCTGAAAAAGGGAGCAAGGGAAGTTTTGATGACTTACCTCAACGTGACTGGCTGAGAATCGTGGCGAAGCTTTCCTTCACCGGCGCCGGCGAGGTGGCGGAGCAGAGGAGGTCTTAATTATCAAACCGTCAGACGACTGAGACGAGCGTGAGCCGCTGCAGGACGCTATCAGGCTGCCGGGACAGAAAGAGAAGGAGTCTAGAGGTGGAGGGCAACTCGGGAACGACGGGAAGATAGAGCAGAGCACAGTCTCGTGACGAAAGAGAAGAAAGAAGATAGAGGACTGGAAGGCAACTCGCCTGGAAGACAGGGCACAGAAGCAGACCAGAGCCAGAGACCGCAGAGCAGAGAGGAGTCTGGAGATGGAGGGCAACTTGGGAATGACGGCCGACAGGAAGACAGAGCAGGGGGGCTGAGAGGCGAGAGATTTAGGGAAGAAAGAGTCTGAAGGTGGAGAGACCGAGAGATTTAGGGTTTCATATATATATATATATATATATATATATATATATATATATATATATATATATATATATATAAAGCGGGTGACGGGTCGGGTGGACCATCACCCGTATCCGACCCGATCCATCACCCGGTTATCCGTCACTCGTTTAATTCATCCGTTTAATCAGATTTTCATCCGTTTTTTCGGATCGGGTGAAGCGGGTGTCCATCGGGTTCGGGTGAAATTGCCAGGCCTACATCCGCTACATGTATCTTCTGGTTTGGTATAAGCAAACATAAATTAGCGTCACCTATTAAAATCGTTGTTCGAATGATTTAAGCCAAAATTGAAGATGAGACCTCATTTACCTCGTCTAACTTATAATGACAATTTCTGTGCTAATTAATTACTCATTTTAATGCACAAATGTTTAAAATATATTAAAAAGAGTATATACATGCAAAAAGATAAGTTTTCCTATATGACTAAATATCTCACTTTTAAAACTAGGGGTAGTTTCCCTATTTTTTGGGGGAGGGGGGGGGGGCGGGGGGGGGGTTGAACGTTGCCCTTGGAAGCAAATGTGAATACCGTTGCCAAGTTGCCTTGGGATAAACGGGACTTTAGTGGGCCTGCAACGCCACATGTTTTGGAAAAAGGCTGAAGTTTGACGTAAAAACGGGGAAATCACACTAGGCCTTGGCCCAGTGATGAGGCCGCTACTCTACAGACCGCAATAGGGTCAGCGCACTTACAACTCAATAATGACTGGGGTCACAACTAGACTAGCCAACCCAATGGGTCCAAGCCACCTAACAACGAGATTGCACAGTTTGTACTCATTTAGGTTAATTTTTTAAGTAGTCGAAAAGGTTGATATAGAGAGACTCAGGTTTGAGATTTCAGTAACAGTTCTTAAAAATTTTATTAGTTGCGACTGTAAATTGTTAGATACGTTGTCATGTTTTGTCTTGCGAGCACTGATAATGTCGATATGAAATTTTAAATTGGATTCTATTTATATTGAGTAATTTGATTCTCGTTGAAACATAGTCAATACAAATTTGACTTTTAAATTGCACATATTTACGTATTATTTGGATCATTTAACTGAGTAGAAGTCAACTTACAAATATATTGCATCAAATTAACTCCTTCGTTAAAATTTAATAGATACCATAAATTTAATTTTTATTTGAGTCTACTAAAATTAAATGTCACTACACTTTACCACGTAGATAAGTGTGTTCTAAGTCACACAACTTGTAACGGTTGCAAATTGTCTTGGTCCACTAGGAAGCATTTACTCCCTTCTTTCAAGGTTTTTTTTTTTTTTTTTTTTTTTTGGTTTTCAAAAAATCAGGAAAAGGTCGGTTGATTCGGACCAGGGCAATTTGGTTGACCGAGTTTATAGCTCCTGTAGGTCCCGTGCAAGTAGATCGACCCGTATGAGCTATGAAGTAATGCCCGAACCAACTGGCCCACAACCATATACCACCCACACAACCAAGTTGGAATGTAGAAAGGTCTTAGGAATTTTTAATTATCACCCAAATTAATTCCAAACAACTTGTTAAAAACTCTCTTCCTCTAAAATTAAAAAGAGAACGGGCCAAAAAAAAAAAAAAAATGTGGTGCTAGGATTTGAGCTAATGCATGCATACAAGAGCCATTTCATACTTTCATATCTTGTGTTTTTAGAGCATTCCCAATTTGAGCTCCAGTTTTTTGAACTCAGGCCTGCCACATCAATAAAAGTTCCAATTTTGTAGAACTTATATTCTATCATTTCTACAACCAATGGAACTCCAACTTAAATTACTAAATAAAATATTTTTTATGTACCCACCTTATAACACACAACTATATTGTTTTAACTATCTAAATAATATTTTTCATTTAGAAAAACAAATTAAAAAATTAGAAAAGGACAAACAAAACTGCCCCGCGGGGACAAAAGTCTGTGCGTTCTCCCTCCGTGTCACACGCAAGTTTTGCTGGCTGGGAAGGTTGCTTTGACAAGCTATTGCCACGGGCCCCACCCATACCCCGCGTTCTGCTACGCTGCTAGTGCTCTTAGGCTTTTTCATTAGTTGATTCTCTCTACTCGAGATGTTAGTAGTGACAGAGAATCTGGTCATTGTCAAATGGTTGCAAGCAAGCTACTCCTTTTTATATGATAGATGGCAACTGGTACATCATTAGATATTAGTGGCCAGAACTTAATTAATGTTTTTTCCAGTTAGTTCCTTTTGGAGGCTTATATTTTCAGCGAACTCCCCGAACTTGCGTCAATTAGATACAAAACGTAGTTTCAGTTTCTGAAGGCACTTCAAATTGACACGAAACTTTCAGAATCAGATACGAAATAAATTCGTTTCAATTTGATACTAAATCTCTGTTCGTTTCTAAAGTTCATATCAAACAGAAACGAGCCAAAAATCCGCATCCGTTTTCAATATGCGACGGTAGGTTTTGAAACGAAGGAGATTTCATTTCTAGTCGTCGCTGATGCTATTTAGCTAGATACGAATTTTTCACATTTAGATACAAAAAAAATCAAATCTAAAAGAGCGCGTTTTTGTGGTGCGAAGTGATACTGTGAGATACGATCCTCACTTCCCAATCTTACTTATCACCAGCTACATATCTTAACTATGTCATAAAGAACTTAAACTTTGAAAAATGATTTATCATCACATGGTGTCCCCCCCCCCCCAAAAAAAAACCCTGATTCAAAGTTAATATGCATGGTTGGAGGATATAAATGGTACATAGTATCCATAGTAGGATAAAAGGTTATATGCCCCATGCAGCTCCAAGTTGAAAGAGACAATACACATATATAGACCCTCTCCCTCTCTCAAAGTCTTGGTGGACCATGCATGCATGGAATGCATTGATTAGGGTTAGGTTAAGGAAACTTTGAAAGGTGGTGGGGGATCCATGGAATTATAATTAAGGCCCCTTCAATGGCGTTTGGCCCCTTTAATTATATTGTGCACACGTACCTCAATTATTCATGGTTCAGTGGTTTCATGCATGTGCCTTTGTCCTAACGCAACATCGATACATCTAACAACAAAATCATAGGCCCTCAATCAATCACACCAAAGATCTCATCATGTCTACCTTTAATTAAACTCAAGATGTATTAATTCTTTCTTCTTTTATCTTTTTTTTCCATGTAGATATATAGTAGATTTTTTTATTTAAAAAAAAAAAACAGTATCACCAAATTGGATCCTCTAAAACATAGTAGTAAATGCTACAATATTTGCCTCTATAGTGATCATGATATTAATTTGGCGGGGGAAAAAAGTTTTTGACATCTATGTGCATGTGCTACTAAGTCTTAAATAGCACGGTTCATTATGATGGATAGAATTTTATGAAGTAGGGATCTAACATAATACATTTATCATCACCGGACATATATAGGTCACTTTTGGAATGAAAATTGCGATGAGATGATTATGTGAACCTATTGTTATTGAGAGAGAAGATGTTAATGTCTTAATGACATGATTCGACAGTTGAGAACAGGTTGCAAAGACATAGATATGCCCAGTACAAAGCCAATTGAGGAGACTGCTAGGAGAGTGACCTAAAATATATTAAAACACTAAACGACACTTTCCATTTGAAATTGTCTACTAATTACAGTGTGAGAAAACAATCTGAACCAGAGCCAATTAGGGGGAAGAGTTGCTCCTCCGTGTAACACGAATGTAGCAAATAATGGCAGCCACAAGGGCGAACGCGAAACCACCAAGGATGACATCGCCCCCTGCCATGTTAGGCCGATGTCTGCTAACCCGGCTTATGTGTGCAGTCGTCGTTCCAGGATCACTGGGACTCGACGACCAGCCTGGAGCTGGAGATGGAGCTAGCAATGGCGGATTTGTAATCTTTCGCGCGACAATGCTTGAGATTTGGGCCAAGAACATCAAGGAAACAACAAGCAACCTTACTCCCATTTTGAGGGAGAAAAAAAGGGGCAAGAAAACGATGCACTTGTCCAATTTTGGTGATTCTATTTTGCGGAAAATAATGCCAATGTTTTTGAAGCAGAAAGGGAACGTAGGGTGTGTGTATATATATATATATATATGAAGTTGTGGTCTAAGATTTGGTCCAACAAATTTATTGTTATTATTATTATTACCACTACTTTTATTTCTATTATTTTTAGAATAAGGTGTATAATGGTGAGAAATAATTGGGAAATAAGCTCCAAAATCCAAGAATATTGGTCGTTTTTTAGCAATTAAATTGTTTGTTGGATTGGGTATCTGTCATAGGCCAGGTTTTAATAACGTGTAGGGCGGTGGCATATAGAAGGGGGACAGGTCCATGTATAGGTCAAGAATTCCTTTTTTTTTTTTTTTTGGGGGGGGGGGGGGGGATATGGAATTCCTCTTCTCCCCTAACTAAATTTGGATCACTCGTCTGTACCTGAAATTAAATAGTAGCAAACTGACTATAGTGTTTGGAATAAGCAGACATTTGGTTTTCGTTTTTATTACTAAAATAATAAAATAAAATAATAAATGTCTCACTTTTGTGATTTCTATACCTCTGTATAGAAGGATTGCCATCGAATGAGTGCTAAAGGCTATGTTATGGGAGCGGAGTCGGCTGATTTCATAATTTTTGATACATATATATATATATATGTATATATATGTATATATATATATATATATATATATATATATATATATATATACACACACACATATATATATATATATCTATATATATATATATATATATATCTATAATATTCTATATATATATATATATATATATATATATATAATATGTATATGTATGTATGTATGTATCTATATATGTGTGTGTGGTGTGGTGTGTATATATAATGTTATACATATATATATATATATATATATATATATATATATATATATATATATATATTATATTATCAGAAAGTAACAAAAATAAGTATAATTATAGTGAGAGATCTACGCTAAATTGGATTTCATACGATTTAAATTTTAGATCTATCACTTCATCACATATAGAACTGGTATTTTCTATTGATGATGTCAAATATATGTGTAAACAACTATGTCATGGTAAAACCATAAAGAATTGTACAATACTAAGATGAAATTTTAAAAAAAGTACTTTGCGGTTAAACTAATGTTATATCTCTCTAGGATCTAGAACATGTTTTATACTCTAACATGAATGTTTTATAGGCTTAAAGCGTAAATGGTGTAAAAGTTCATCTATACCCTATGCAATAAACCAATATATTGGTTGCTAATATTTAAATATGAAACCTGATCATACTCAAAAAGACCCTAATACTGTGTTCAATAACCATCATATCTCAAAACAAGCCGGTGTTAATGAGAGATTAAGTTAATCAATGACTAAGGTAACTTTTCTTTTTTAAAAAATGAGCTAATGGTTTAAAAATCAGGACAATTTAGAGTAATGAGAGATTAAGTTTTTTTTTTTTTTGACGCTCAATTAATTTGGTGATTGGATCAATAAAAAACCTGCTAGCTAGCCAATTAAATTAATAGTTTATTTATTGGATTTGGAACAATTGACAATTAAGCTAGTTATTAGAACCGTAATAGGCTTACTAAAAATTGACAAAACAACAATGTAAATGGTAGTCACACCCTCTTAATTAGTAGCCCAAGAGATTCTAGTAGTTGTGACTTGTGAGTGGGTAGTGGAACATGTCGATCAAATTTTCAGCTCAACAAGTAGCTAAATAGACACATCAAATATCAAGCTTTTAGTATTTGATTTTCTCTAATATATATGTACGGTCGGACATTATATAGATTGATAAACAACAAATTAATTCAAGTAACATTAGCATTAGTAATACAAGGGTTCAAGTAATTAATTTGAAGCTTATTTCTAAACTGCTATATTTTCGTTATATTTTTCTGCCATTTTACATGAAAATGGAATATCAATTATGTAAATTTTGCCATTTAACAGTTGACACTTGGTACAGGTATCGAGGCTGGGTCCTCAACGCGGCAAAACAGCTAAAATTCAAAAAGACCAGGGTCAATGGCGCAATTGGCAACTGTGATCCTTAATTATTAATTGGACTTAATTTGTGTTATATGTAACTTAGGTGTCGTTGTCTAAGCTGGATCGCACAAGATGCAGTCCTACATATACATGTTGTCATTGAATGTATTATCGAACATCAAATGCGACAAAGCCAATTGGTGAGCACTTAATGAGCTGGTGCTGCCAATATGTATATGTACGTGTGGGGTTTTTAGCTCCTTTAGTCAAAGCTTAACTTTAATTACTTAATCAACAACAATTGAGGCCAAGCCTAGTGAATTTTTGAGGTAGTCTTAGCTTGGTTGTACCTTGTAAAGGTCAATCTAGCTATAGCTCATTGAGAATTGGTTTGCTCTATCCTGCTCATTAATTATAGGTTTGTAACAAACCACATGCTTTATCCTTAAATCAAAATCATAAGCACTTAATTCCATGCAACGTAACATGCATTGATCATGCTATATTTAAAAACTAGATGTGTCAATAAATCTAGATTTAAATCTAATTTTGATAAAAAATTTGCAACTGAGAGCAAGCCATAATCCGGGCAATTCTTCAGCTAATTCTTAGTATCATAAATAAATTCGATTCTATTATTTCTGTTCTTTGATGCAACATATCTTAAAATCAAGACATTTTTAATTTCTTCTTCTCCGATCGTTTTTTTCCTCTCCTAATAAATTCAAAATCTTCTGTCTGAATTCCCTTCTATATCATGAATTTGTTAAGTGTTATGCCCAAATAATCTATTCTGATTCAAAATGGTGCTTTGTTTGGCATTTACTATGCAGCTCGATCTAGATCATGCTGCTAGTGATATTCTGGAGCAGTTCCTTGGTCTCTTCAATATCCAACCTTCCATTATATGTCCCCTGAAAATCCAGTAATAAGAAGAACATAGCTTTAAATTATATCAGAAATTTTAGCTTAGCTAGCATATTGATAAATAAGGCCTGAAAAATTGAAGGCATGCTTTACTGATTGTTATTATGAGGTTGGAGACCTCTTTTTTTATCTTTTGTACTAACACGACTTTTCGGTCGAGGGTGTATCTAATTTCCTAACTAACTCCTTAGGCCCAACATATGTGTTGGACAAGGAAGACCATCTTTAATTTACACCCAAAAAAAGGGAAGATAAAGGGGGGAAAAAGATCAACATACAAGTAAGCTCGAGCAAATTAAACGATACCCTAATTACGTTACTAAACATTTATAGTATTGAATTGATAATAAACTATAAATGTAGGTGTCCCTTAATTCAAGTAATAAATTCACGAGCTGGGTTATGAAAATTTGGTTAAAATTTGCTTATATATCAACTTTAAACCGTTGTTCACACCCGAACACGCACAAAAAACGAAGAAATTAAAATACCCACGAATCCTAATTGTTTGCTTATTGTTACCTCTAAGCAAGAAGTGAGAATGGCTGCTCCTTTGGAGGTGGTAAGATTGGTATCATTGAACTCAAACCCAAGGTTTGTTACACCCTCAACTAATTTGGTCAGTCCCCCCAATCTCTTTGGATACACTACCTTCATCCACACCTTGTCATCATCAATCGGAATCACCTTTACCTCAGGCTACACATATATTCAAACAAAACTCATAATTAAACACAACCGTAAATTAACCAAGATTACATCAGTCAATAATGAAACATATTAACATTAAGTATGAAAAAAAAGGAAGCTCAACTGCGTACCTCTACACCCCAGTTCTTCATTTCTTGAGCAGCGTTCTTTTGATCATCATCTCTGATTGGTTTGATGAACTCCTCCTTTACATGATGATGAGTCTCCTCGAGTTCAAGCAGCTCTTCACTGAGCTCCTCTACGCGCGTCTTGAGCTCCTCAATGTAGGTGATCGCGTCCTTGATAATGTTGGCCTTGGTCATCTAATTAAACCCACATTAACGTTCAACGTGTTAACTACCACTAATCTATCAACCGATTAACAGTAAATTAAATCGAAAATTAAGGATGTAATTAATTTTATAAGAAGACATGCATTTGTGATAATAGGGACTAATGTTCTGAGCTGAAGGAGCCTGTCATTGAGCTTAGCTCGGCGTCTTCTCTCAGCAGTTAAGTTCTTAGACTTGAACCGAGAATCGTCGTTACAAGTAGTGTTGCTCTTCTTCCTCTTCCTAAGAACTCCTCCCCTGCTGGGCTCTTCCTCTTCCATGCTCAACTCATCAAGATCAGAGTTGTATGCATATTGATCCATTTTAACTTAGCAGTCGTGCCTAAAGACAGAGAACGGTGTCTTACGCGTTTTCCTTTTCTTTGGGGGTTTTATGGGGTTTAAGCACCTTGGTTGCAATTTATACATGCCACTTCCACCCCCTCCCCCCCCCCCCCCAAAAAAAAAGGGAATTGGAGGTGCATGAAGTACTTTTTAGCAATTAGGTTAGGGGAAGGAGAATCTTCCCTTTTTTTCTTTTTTTCTTCGCTTTTTGTTTTTTTAAAACATGAATTGAAGTGTAAATTATGCCAGATTAACATAATCGTCTAATGTGTCGTGTTCTAAGAAGAATCTACTTCCTTATCTTTAAGTGATTTCTAATATGATTAAGGTGAATATATTATATTAAGGTGAAGCATACGCATTACTGTATATGTATTTTGAAGAGCGATATACAACAATTGTGGTGTTGAATTGAAGGGGAATATTGATGGTAAGAGTTGGTTAAGTATTTTTGGTGTGTGGCAAGGGGATGAGTTTGGCATGAGTGAGAGAGCGAGAATTAGGAGTTGGTAGCATGCCTGCTGTGCTGCGACTGTGAGTGAATGTGATACTCTCGGCATGCACTAACAGAAATGATTCAGAGAAACTAAAAATAATAGTACAAATAAAAAATCTTAAGAGTCCTCTTGCCTTTTTTTTGTCACTTGCACAATCTTTTTTTATCCTCGAAATCAATGATTGAGGCAGTATCATGACTGACCACTGTCAGTGGACATGTGCTCAGTTGGCATCCCTATGATAATTCTTGGAATATTGTCTTTGTTTGTCTTGTATTTATAACAAGCTTAACGAGCAACAATAAAGTGATAAACTTCATCAAAGATTGTAAAGTTTTCATTTGATTGAAACTTTGGTGCTGTGAGATTTTCATCATAGTTATATAAGAGAAGTTTTGAAATATATTATAAATGTAAAATGATAATTATCTCGTTATAAGACATCTCTTAAGTGTTTTTAATTTCTTTACGTAAAAATGTACATAATCATGTATTAAGTTGAAAAAAATAGTATGATTAAATAGTGGATGAGTGTTATCACTTATAAATTATGTAAAATTATCTTTTTATATATAATTTTTCACATTTATAAAATTATGTGTATGATATGTTCATGGGTGATGTTGATTCGATTAAGGTGTCAATTTATACCTATCGGTTTAGCCGACGAATAGCGGATGAGGTTAATATTAAAGCTTGAACTCATAATAAGTTGAATCATTAAAAAAATTGGATGATTTTAAATCATAAAGCATATTAATTTTAGTTACGATAAGATATTTAAAGGTATCTTATAGCAAAACATATCTCATCGCCCTAAATAAATTTGGGGCACATCAATAAGAAAAATTTGAGTTATTGATATTCCAATGATGGCGAACTAGTTCAAGCTAGTTTGCGGACAAATGGAATAATAGATTCCATCAAACGTTGATGTCCGAATGGGTTTGTTCATGAGATTTAGTTCCTTAATTAATTTTCTAAACTAATTCATTCAATTGGGCTATGTCTTATTATTATTTATATGCCTACACAGACATACATACAAAATTTATTTAACATTCTGCTCTTTCTAACCAGCCTCTTGAGATGTGCATGGTGTCTTTGAGAAGTTAAGATGACGAGAAAAGAAAAGCTAAACTAAGAAAGTAATAAAAAGTCATAAAGTTAAAAATTGAATTGATGGATGATTTTATCAATATATTCTTAATTTTTTATTTTTCACTATTTTTTAATTTTCCACCGTGTTATTATTATTATTATCATCATCATCATCATCCTCTCAATGCAACTATGCTCATAACTTGGGATATAATTATGCGACTTTTTAGCATAATGAACACAATGATAAGCTGACAACATGACAGCAGGAAAAAAAAATAACTAAGTGATATATATTTTGGGAGGGGGGGGGGAATTAATGATGTAGTAGCAAAATCATTCATGAATTTATTGAAAAGGGTGGGCAATAAATGGGCATAATGAGTTGACAAAAGATTGTGTCAATAATAGGTCGACTCATGTAAACACATAAAAGGGTTCGCAGCAGGTTGGTCAATTAATTATCCGCTTAATGACTCAATAGTTTTTTAATTGAGTTTTTTAACTAATTTATTACACAATTTTACTTGCTAAACGTGATCAACTTTATTTTTTTGGAACAACTTTATTGGTAACAATTAATATGCAATAATAATTATTTATATGATTTTTTTTTTTTTTATGTATGTTTGCTTAAATTTAAAAACGAATCGACTTAGAGTTAGTCCGACCCGACCCCTTTGTTAATGAGCCTGCTTTGACCCAATCCAACCCACTTCACTAATAAATACTCTGAAGAAGCCCAAGGTGCAGCCAAGTGAACCCAGCCCGTTTCCACCTTTTCTTCGGGGATGCAACCCCAATAGTTCAAATGCTCCTTAAATGTTCTGAGTTGCCGTTAGCTTCCCGTTGATGGTACACAATGACTCCGATCAGTCGCCTATTTCGGCGTGCGTTTCCTTCATCTGCATCTCCTACTTCAATTTCCCGGGTTATTGGCAAAGAACCCGATCTCCGACGGGTCGTCGATGCGTTCAAAGAGTACTCTGAAAACAAAAAGTTCCGCCGAAAAACCACCTATTACGAGCACATCGTCAAGCGCTTAGCCAATGCCAAGCGCTTCCAGTGGATTGAAGAGATTCTTGAGAAGCAAAAGGATTACCCTGAAATCACTGCCGAAGGTTTCGTGGTTCGCATCATCTCGTTGTATGGGAAAGCAGGCATGTTTGATCATGCCCACAAGGTGTTCGACGAAATGCCTCACCTGCCCTGCAACAGAACTGTCAAGTCCTTCAATGCCCTCTTGGGGGCTTGTGTTAGTTCCAGGAAATTCGATAAGATTGATGGGCTTTTCCGTGAGTTGCCGGTCAAATTGTCCGTTAAGCCCGATACTGTGTCGTATAACACGTTAATCAAAGCCTTTTGTGAGATGGGTTCCTTGGATTCTGCCATTTTGATATTCCATGAGATGGTGAAGGAGCGACTAAACCCCGATTTGATCACTTTCAACACCCTACTTGATGGTTTGTACAAGAAAGATAGATTTTTGGATGGAGAGAAGATGTGGGATTTGATGGAAGAGTATAATGTGGTTCCTGATGTCATAAGTTATAACATGAAGCTGCACAGGTTGGTTTCGAATAAGAAAGTACATGAAGTAGTTGATTTAGTCACAGAAATGAAGTCAAAGGGGTTGAAGCCTGATGTGTTCACTTATAATACCTTGTTCAAAGGCTTATGCAATATTGAGAAAAACTTGGAGGAAGCCAAGAGATGGTACGGTGATATGAAGAAAGCCAAATGCGTACCAAACCGCCTGACTTTTGCCACTTTGCTGATATTTGCTTGTGACAAGGGCGATTTCCTTTTCGCTTCCCAGTTATGTAGGGCGATGATATATTATCAGCGTGAGTTGAATGATGGAACTTTGTTACAGAAGGTGGTGGATGGGCTGGTGAAGCAGTCAAACATCGAGGAAGCAGAAACACTGTTGCAACTTTTTCAGAGAAGTAAGCTCAAAATGCCTCAGGAAAATCAATGGTAAACACTCCTTGTACTGTTCACTTTATCTAGGCTTCAATATGAGATGCTTGTTTCTGTTACGATCAGAGAACCTGCAACGGTAAGCTTGCAAGTTGCAAATACATTTGCAACTCACTATGTGTTTCATTTATGGCGAAATGGGCTCAACGGACACGATTGTAGTTCTAGTTTAGGGTTGCTATTTACTCATTCTGCGAAGTTCTCTCTTGCTGTGTGTACCTAAGGATGTATTAGCTCTATGAAACGCGAATGTTGGGTACTTGAACATTGTATCACCCCCTTCACAATTCAACGCTTTAGTGTAGTCTAATTGTGGATGAGCTTCAACTATGCGATGTAAGGGTCATAAACAGATTAACCTGTTGAGCAACTATCAGCTTGGCTTCTGAGATCTTAGCTTTTATGCGGCAAATTTTATTAGTTTAGAAGCAATTTTTCATGTCTGCTTGTGAAGCAAAAGCTTTCTTAAATATTACGGTTCATGTACGAATCCAGATCCTCTGTCCGAGTATGCAAATGCTCTATCATTTCAAGCAAACAAGCTTGCTTTGTTTTCCATTCCTATAATTTGCAGTACACAACACAGCTATTAGGTCATGGTTCAATGGTAACTTGATTCCAAACGAATGGAGCATCAAAGGCCGAAGCAAAAGATAAACAGAAAGATGAATATAGTCCAATTCAATAATGAACTGAGAATATACTACATATATTAATTGTCACAAGTAATTATGGTAGTAAAATGTGTGTATCTCATGATTATAGGTAATGTACTCTTACTAAGTCTCAATAGTTAATGCAACTGAACTGTGTTTCATAACCTCTTAAGATATTCAAAAAATGTGTTTTATAAGTTATATTCTCTCTATCTCACTATTGTTGTCATAGTTGACTTTTTGCGGTATCGAAAAGTACTTTTTAAAAAAATTTTAATTCGCCTCCTAGTATTATTTCTCTCAAAATACATTAGAAAATGTAATACTAGAAGACATATTAGAAACCTTAGAAGTACTTTCGGTCACAACTTGTCAAAACATTGAATTAATTATATTCTAATTAATATGACCCAAAAAGTCAACTAAGATTAAATTTGTACAATCTTATTGTACCACAAGTTTTCGATTACAGCAAATTACACTGTTTGGTTTAGTGGCCAATTTGTACCCGATTTTGAATGATATTAATTATATCATTACTTTTACAAATTATAGTACTTTGGTGTCATATAAGATTTTGGAATTAAAGATTCTTTTTAAAATATTTTAAAAGTTCGAACAAATATCATCTTTGAATTTGACTTTGATTGGTATTAATCTAAATTTCATCAAGAAAATTTCTTGTATTTGTATCACATTAATGGTTTCAAATTTATTATTTGATGAAACTTTTCAGGACCAATTAATTTCTTTTTGTGTAATCCTTTTATTCCTTCTTGATCGTATTAGGTTTTATCTACCTATCTGTATATGTTGACTATAATTAAATTATAATAGTTAATAAAAGGAGTCCCTCCTGCTCACTAAATAAATCGTTGACTGATAGTCAATGATTGAGAGTATGAAACATAAGTAATACGTACATTTTGAATTCAAAGTCAACTTCCGTCTCTCTTCTCATATTGCACTAATGTTTATATCTCATCTGAATCAAAACCCTCTAAAAAATAAAATGTTATTCAGTAAAAATTGTTCTACCAGAATATACCGCCACTCACCACACCGTTTACAGAGTCAGGCCCATCACCAAAATGGTTCAAAATATTTTCGTCGACTTCGTAGCAAAATCAGGTCAAAACAGAAAATCAAAAAATCAGAACACCAAACCACAGAAAAGAAGGGGAAAAAAAAGGAAAAAATGTCCAACCCCTGTGCTAGGCTCATAGGTTTGTTCAAAAGCCAGAAATCATCCTTGCGACCTCCTCCTAACAAGCAACCCATCAAGATTGATCCCCACTTTTCGATTCAAGAACTCATCAATGAACCCGACCCCGATGAGATGGCCCGGAAGTTCAAGCAGAGAGCAACCCAGTTCAGCAGTTTCCGGGATCGAAACGGCATCTATGATTTCACCATTGGCCGACTTGCCCTGGCCAAGCGATTCTCTCTCGTCGAAGATATCCTCGAAGCCCACAAAGGCTTTGAGGACATAACCCGCGAAGGGTTTACGGTTCGGCTGATCAAGTTGTATGGGAAGGCGGGTATGTTTGAGTATGCCCGCAAGGTGTTCGATGAAATGCCTCAGCTAAATTGTACTAGGACTGTGAGGTCCTTGAATGCCCTTATGAAGGCTGCCCTTGATTGCAAGAAGTTTGACGAAGTTCTCAGGATTTTCCGAGAGCTTCCTTTGGAAATGTCAGTGAAGTTAAACAGCAGTTCGTATAATACGATTATTCATGCCCTGTGTGAGATGGGGTTGTTGGATGATGCTGTCTTGATGGTTGGTGAGATGAAGGATGACGGTTTGAAACCGAATGTTGTTACATTTAATACTCTACTTGAGGCGCTTTATAAGGAAAGGGGTTTCTGGGGAGGGGAGAGAATATGGGCTATGATGCTTGAGCACAATGTGCTTCCTGACAACAGGAGTTATGCTCTGAAGCTGCAAGCTCTGGTTGAGGCAGGACACTTTTATGGGGCTCTTGATTTATTTCGACAGTTGGAGAAGGATGGGTTAAAACCCGATGTGAATGCTTACAATTACTTGATCAAGGGATTCTTCGATCAAGGGAATGCAGTAGCAGCAAAGAGGTGGTACTGTAAACTGTTGGAAAGTGGTGAGACCCTAAACAGGATTACATTTTCCGTTCTTGTCCCAAGGTTTTGTGATGTGGGTGATTACAACATGGCATTTGATTTATGCAAGATGATCGTCAATCGACAATTTGTTGTTGATGAGGCTCTTTTACAACGCGTTGTGAATGGCTTGGTGAAGGTTTCGAGGACAGAAGAGGCAAAAGAGCTGGTAGAGCTGGGCAAGTCAAATAGCTATATTCAGTATAATCTCACATTGCCTTCAGATGTCTGACTGACGCAGAATATCCCAAATCATTCCATTGTGAGTGGCTCCCTATACATTGAAATTTTGAAGTATTGAAGCTTATTCTGCATCTCTTCTGCTTGTGAGTTTTGAACTGTCTCATATGCAGATTATCTTTTGTCTTGGAAATCTTTAGCTTAGTTAGGCCAACCGTATGCATGATCTCTATCTTTGGAAACTTGTCAGACAGAACTTGAGGTCATGTTAATAGTAATAACTTAAGAAATGAACTCATTAGTTTTAGAAATGAACTCATAATGTTAAAGCCAATAACTCTACTAATCCACTAAGTGAGTTGCAATTTCAAATTGCCTTTTGTCTTTTCAAAGAAATATACTGATTCCTGCAGAAGTCATTAGACCCTGAAAAAATAGTTTCACAGTTATACAACATAATTAGCTTAAATAGTAAATAGCGGTCCTGCTTTCCAGTAGCTGATATCTTGTTTTCTCAATTCTCAAGCGATAAGAAGATAGAAGAAGTGAGGGAGACTCGTACGTGTTGAAGGAATCCAACTAACATCATTCTTGGCCCTCTTACTTGTTCTGACTGTCAAAATCAATTGTGTAAGGGATTACATAATCAAAAGAGTTGGTTGTATTCCCCATGAGACTGACCTGTCGAGTCGAGTAGAGCTTAGTCAGGGAGACTTGTGAGAACTAGAGTTATTTGAGGGTTGGTCAAGTGTAGTTACTCTAAGACTAAAGTGTAGAAACTAGAAAGCTGAGGAATCAGTGAGCAATCCAGGAATGGTGAAAGTTGGAGAAGAACTCGTGTACTTTGAACGAAGAGTACAGTTGGAGGAGGTTTAAATTGTGGATAGGCTATTGATCGTTTACTTCTGAAGCCCATTTACCCAAGCCCAATTAATTATTGGGTACGGATAGCCTTTTGGGGGTCCAATCCTCCACGCTAGCGAAAACCCCCATCCAAGCCTTTTGGGGGTTCACTGACTTCTCTCTTTCAATTTTCATGAGTTAAGGGCCTTCTTCTTTCCACAAACACCCCCCCCCCCGGCCGCCTTTTTTTTTTTGGGGGGGGGGGGGGGGGGGGGGGGAGGAGAGGGACTTATACACTTGTACATGTAGCTTGCCTTTGGTCTCTGACAACGCACGAACTAATAATTATATTACCAAATGAAGAATGAGTGTAGATCAGTTCAAATTGTTTGAGACTTAAGGCTTGTTCTTGTCGTGAGTAAATTGGAATGGGTAAAGGGTAAAGTGGGTTGAAGTAGGTGGAGGTAGGTTGAAGTAAGTTAAAGTGGGTTGAATTTTTTTATGTGATAAATTGAACTTTGTTAAAATAGTGAAAGTGGATTAAAGTATGTTGAAGTGGGTTGAAGTAGGTTGAAATAGGTTGAAGTAGGTTGGGATTGATATTTTGAAATTGACTTACGAAAAGAACAAGCCCTTATTTCCTATAAATTTTTATTTTTAAATTTTGGAAATAAAGGAAATTTATAATACCAACAACAATACCTCTCAGTATGGATTCTGATTTTGTGAAGTTTAGAAAGATCCAGATGTAGGCAACCTGAATTACCTCTACAACATCTCTGTCCGCAAAAAGACTAATTCTAAGCAACCCACAAAAATGATTTTGTGAAAATACTTTATAGAAACAACTAAAGATAAGCAGCATGGAATGAATGAAGAAATATTATTAAAGCAAATGATAGACTATGTAAACCATAAATATTACTAAAGCAAGTGGTAGGGAATGAAGAAAATTTATAATGATAGAGTTTTATCCTTTATATAATTGTAACTTGGTTTTTGTGAAATAGAGGACCAGATATCCCCCCCCCCCAAAAAAAAGAGAGAGGAAATTAGGTGATTAAATATGGAAAATGAGTATTGCATGTGTATATGGTGTGGATAAAACTGATTTTTCGAATCCAAATTATATAAATAAAATTCATATTCACTTTCTAGAGCATGTTTCACTTAATAAAAATCAAGGAAATTCCATATCAGAGTTTCGAAATTCCATATGATTTAATCAATGGAGTGTTATTGGAACTATGCTCTTTGTTATTTCTATTTCATAATTAACATTTTATCTCTGATATACTATTTTAATTGTTCTAGTTACACCAAAATTAACACTAGTTTGATATATTATTACTTAAACTTTCACACCATAGATTTTTTTTTTCACTCATAAGATTCAAATATGAGAGCTGCAACATTACTGTAAGAAGATCAATAAGTATCACATTATTTGAACCGTATCAATCTATATTAGTGTAGCCAAGCATATGTATTCTAGATCATTTCTTATGGACGCACCACCAGGGATTAGCAGGGCAGTATTTGAATTGGGGAATTCGAGTACAGTAACGATAAAAAAGAAGGAATCTTGACTTACTGATAAGAGTGATTAATGAGGTTCACTTACTCCTAAAACAGAAATTACAAGTTCTAGAAAGCAAAGCAGCCCCTCATTTAAGACAATCGAAGGTTTGTCTGTAATGTTATGGGGGAAAGAGACTCATTAATTGCTTCTTATACGACATGTTTAGATAATGTTGTTCCCATGCTAATTAGTATACTTTTAAATTTCAAACATGCAAGCCCTCATTTTACAAATTTATTTATATACCTTGATTTTCACAGCTGATTGATTATTCTAATGAAAACATGTAAACTTTTTTTTTTTGGGGGGGGGGGGGGGGCAATTTTCCACGTAGCTTGTCATTGGGTTTTTGGTTTTTGTGTTTAGTAGGTGGGTTTTTTTTTTTTGGGGGGGGGGGGGTGTCAACTTGTTGCATTGCTTATCAAATCCTTTCAGGAATTCAAATTTTTGCAAATACAAGATTTCTGGACAGTAGAAATATTGAGGATATTAGAGCACCTGTATTGGTTAAATTACGGTCTAAAAGGGAGGCTCACGGTTTAAAATATTATCTACTTGTAACCTGCCTGATTAAGCGAAGGAGTTTAAATTGAAATTTTGAGTAAATTAGTTTTATTAAAATCTCATTTTATCTTTATATTTCATCTCTTTTAGAAAACAAAAGATTAATCCAAAGTGATAAAGGTAGCAATTGCACCGTTGATCACCATCAAACGATGCTTGTATGAATCTAGATGGAGTCATTTTTTTGTGTGTGTATGTGCAAACGAGACACAAAAGTCAGTATATAGACGTGATTCAAACCCAGATCTCTCATAACAATTACTAGAGACTTTACTAATTGAGCTAATTAAAACCCACAAATAGAGTTAATTTGATGTAAAGTTAAGTTGGCTTAGCTAAATTTAAGGAAATTTCTATATTTTTCAGACTGAATTAATCAACTTTGCTAACCCTAAATGACGGTCTGAGGTTGAAAAACATACTTGGAGAGTTGGATGGGACTGAGGCCCACACGACAAGCGTACTCATAGCCGCATCCTTCGCAAATGCAGTCAGCAACATGGTGAGTCACAAAAAAGCATACACTTTTCAAAAATTAAACTAAACAAAAGTAAGCAAAAGAAAAGGGGGAAAAAAAAAACCCTACCTATAAATCTCTTGTTCCTTTTCCCAACATGGCATATTAATCAGTCCATGAAGCTTCTAATTATAATAATTTAGTTTTGCCCAAATCTTGAAGTGCCAAACTTCTTTGCTCAATCCTGGAGCTTAGAGTGAACCACCATTTAAAGTTGAGCCTCCGCACTCCTGATTTTGGCAACTTTTCTGACCAAAAGTGTAAACCAACTTTGATTTGGCTTTGATTAACTACTTCATAGGTCGTTTATGAAAGTATATCCTTTTTTCTGTATAAAAAAAAGCATTGTGTTAATTGCATATCACACTTTTGTGAAACTAACTGAGTGGTTGTCGATAATTTGATACTAGCCTATGCTTACCGTTACATTTTACTTATGAGAACACTACAAAATGCAATGGACCCAAAGGTAATTGCATTATATTATGTGCTCCCAAGAGCGCATGCTTTTCATGTTGTCATATATATTCTTTCTCTCTATGTGTATCTGTATATATTATTTTTTAATAGCTATGTATCTGTATGACCGTAGAAGTATGCGCATTTACAGGTGCATGTAATCTTACAAAGATAAAGACGATGAGGAAAATTTTCTGATTTCTTTCCTTACATTTATGGAAAATTTTCTTGCAGTGGTTAAACCTAACCCTAAATAAGGATACAAGATGTCCAACGTACCCTATTTCCGTTCATGAAAAAAAGAAAAAATTTACATTCATGAGCAGAGCCTGGGCAAGTGTTTGACATTACTTATGCAACACACTTGAGGGGTACTCATAACATGTGCTGCCTTTTGGTTTTGAAATTTACCACAGATCTTCTCTAATTCGACATCACTCCATCCCATTTCTTGAAGATGAGCTCTTAGCTTCTCATTTGTGGACAATTTTTTGATGATGACAACTTCTTCCCTATGCTTAAACTCCTTTGCTTCATTTCTGAAACTGCTAAAACCTTTGAAATTACAAGCATCCTTGATTGATTTAGCTCGCTTTAGCTTCGGATTCTGATGAATCAAAGCTTTAACAATTGCTATCATTGGGAAACTTGTGTTCCGAGACAGCTGATTTAGCACTTGTGGTGAGAGCTTTTCATAGTTCAATACAGAACATATTTTCATCTTCTGTTCTTCAACTAGTTTTGGATGAACCTGTAAGAAAAATCATAACATGTGTTTGAGAATGCATGTTTTCATATACGCATGGTGGAAATAAATCATACTCGATTACCCAGAATAAATAACCTGGAATTAATCCAACCCCTAATGAAACAATCTATTTGCCATGAATGGTTTCTTAATTAGTCTTTATAATAGGAAAAAGAAAGTCTAAAAAACATGGTTGAATTACCTCAAGATAGATTTCTATTGCTTGATAGATTTTGTCGTAAGAGTCCCTAGCTGAGTCAGGGATGACCATGGCAAGAGCAGCAAACTTGGAGGGTTTTAGTCGTGCATCCGGTGCAATTTCACTAGCATACAAGTCAACCAACCGCGCTACCTTCTTCAACCTATATGAGCATGGCTTATAATTGATACTCCCCTCAAGGAGGAAGTTCTTCAAGAAACTTAGCACGAGATTTACATTGTACTTGGTATAGCTTTTGCCGTGGGGTGAAGGAAGAAGCAAGTCATCTAATGCAGCTTGATCCAACTGCGAGCCGATCAAGAGCTCCAGTTGAACCTTGCTTGATTTCCTCAGCTTCAAACTCGAGGCTATTCTCAAGGTATCAAACAACCCTTTGATGGAAATGCTCCTCTTATCTAGGAGGGAAAGTAGGGTAATAACCTTTTGGATGACTTTGGCCCTTGTAACTTTCGAGGCACGAAAGACTCTTACCCTTTGGTAGTAGAAGAGGAACTTGCTTATGATGGGATGATCGAACTTCTCCTTAACCATTTCCTTCACTAGCATATCAATTACATCCATTTTGAGCTCTGAAAGTTCCTCAAACCACCAAAACCTTTGAAAGTTGCTAGTTTTGGTGCTCCGAGTGCTCTTAGAATCACACGAGGATCTAAAGCTGGAACTCTTAGAAGAGACTGAAGAGGGGGTTGCCAAGCAAGGCAAGGCAAGCCTCTCTATGACTTCATCGACTAATCTTTGGATCGAAGAAACAGGGTTGGCACCAAATGATAAACCTTGGCCGTGTTTGAGGGCCAGTAAGAGCTCCGACCAAGTCCAACAATCGATCCCCTCGAGAAATTTCTCCGTTTGTGATATTAAGTTCGGTCTTCCTAAGACTTTCTTTTGCATTTCCATGAATTTGGCAACTTGGTTAAGAATCACTACATTTGAATGAGTTATCTCAATGATACCATTGTTGTAGCAAAATCTTGCAATGAGCTCAAAGCCTGCTGGTCCTCCTGGGAAGTCTTGAAATATTACCTTCATGTTCTTCTTAGTATTTTCGCCCGGGTTCTCAAATAAATTGCTTAGCTTGATAGAAAAAGATGCTAAAATTTTCTGCAACAACAAGAAGGCAAAGGAAGAAAATTTCTTGTTAGTTATTAATTACTAATCATCATTATAAAGCAAACTAGAAAATCCATTGAATACTAAAGAAATCCTGCACTATATCAATGTACAAAATATGAAGTTTTTTTTTTTTTTTCCCAAAAGGAAAAGCACATACGAAAAAAGGAAAAAAAAAAAAAAAACCTTATTAACGCAGAAAATCTCTTGGCCATTGACGTCCACTTCAAGGTCAGAGGAAACTTCCATGGTGGAAAAACAGAGCAAATTTTGATATGTTTAGTATGGCAGAAGGGCAAACAGAATGTCAGAAAAGCTGAAGATGAGAAGGGCAGAGAAGATGGAATGACAAAGAGAAGCTTCCTTTGCACTGATAAAAATGGTCAAAAGGGAGGCCTTATAGCTGAGAAAGCAGCATAGACTGTAGCCATTAATTAGAAAAGGGTGGGGGGAAATGGGAATTAGATGCAGACAACATATTTTTGTCATACAGTGACAGTCTAATTTGAATAATGTGGAAAGTTGACCCTTACAGACAAAAACAACCATGTCCAGACAAATCTACCCTCATTTTCATTTTTCTTGATCTCCTAGGTGAAAATTTACAATTTTTTTTAGGTGGGATCTTTTTTATGATTTCCGTTTTTTATTTTTTATTTTTAAAAACTTTGATGATAGGGTCATCTTGGGATGTTGGAGTAGCTGATTTGCGAATTGTACCCACTTTTCCCCCACTCCGTCTTGCTGCATAGTAATCTACAAGTGGAAGTGCAAAATACATTATCTAATTTCATACATATTTACATGTGCTGATATGCCGTTTGTTCAATTAGACTTACTCCAAAGACAAAAATAGGAGACATTGAGAAGTTGGCTAATGATAATGAACATCGAACGTATAGCTTGAAAATGTCTGCCAACCATAAGATAATTTTGCCTTTTTCCTACGTGGAAAGATCGATGGAGCTTTTTTTTTGGGATGAAAAGTAAGAGAGAATTCTAATAGACACTCTATATAAGGTTCCTAATTTAGTGACAATAAATCTAAAATTTGACAACCCATCAGATGATAGAATAATCAAATTATAAATACAATGACCTTTCGTCAAGCACACTACTTTAATATCCGATTATCTTCTCTGTAAACTCAACGATTCATCATTTATATTTCTTTAGTATCTTGGAGCAGATTGTTGATTTACCATGACATTGTAGCGCTTCTTTTGAGCCAGAAAAAGCATGATTTATTAGCGTGTACAAGAATAGATGCACTTCTAGTGTTGCTGCCAATTATGGTTAGTGCATTATATGGAAAAAAAGGGGTTTAACTAACCAAGAAAATTCTTACATAAGTTGTGGTGCTTCTTTTGAGCCAAAAAACTCGACGCTTTCGTTTTAAAAGTTAACACTTACATACGTTGTAGGTAACCTTAATCGACATCTACACACCACAAACAAAAAGATGAATGCATGTATAATAGACAGGTCAACATCTAATTGAACTTGCAAGAGAGTACTCCTTCACAACAAAACACGCTTGTCTCCTATAGTAGGCACCAGAATGGTATATAGTACTTATTATTTTTAAAACATAGAGCCGGCTAGAACATCAAGAAGGCATCATGGCATACAGAAGAACAGAACTTCTACATCAATGACGCAAGTAGCTAAGCAAATTGCCATATTTCCCTCCCTCAATTCTTCATCAGACCCTTGCTCTTCAAGTAAGCCATAGTTTCATCGTAAATTTCTTCAATCCCATAGTTGAACTCGAATCCCTCCTTAACAAGCTTCTCAGAAGACATCATTGACTTGGGCTTGGAAGGAACTTCTCCGAAGCTGGAAAATTTCACAAATAAACAGTAAATTAGACTTCTTTGTGCTGCTTCTATATCAACCTGGGACCTATGTAGCTGGTGGTTGACAATAGCGCGATTTTAAAGGGCATTGTTGAGTTCAACTTCGCCTGACTACAAAATTCATGGTGATGGACCTAATCAAGTCACAGTAGATCCAGCTTGACTGTTAGACGGACAGGCGCCATATTTCTGATCTAATCCAAATGACCACCTTTAATTTTCTTATATGGGGCAGTCTATGACAATTGTAGGGGGGCCTAGCTATCGCCTGATAAATCGAGCAAATCTAGTCAGGTTGCTTGATGCCATGAGCCTTTAACCTAACCTCCTTTGGATCAAGCTAGCTATAGTCCATCATGTACTAATGGAGGATAAGACTTTCTCACGTACTAATAAGCACAATGAAATGAACCCTTCAGTTTGTGAATTTGGAACTTTACTCTGTTGAGATATTGCACTCAGGATATCTCTTGCTTAGGAACTGCGCGAGCTCAGGAACACTAGTGTTGACGGCACAGCAGATATAACGCCCTGAGGCTGATTCTGTCTCAGCCAGAAAGATATGTGCTCGGCACACATCCTCCACATGACTGATTGAGATTGAACCTGATAGCGTCTGCATACCCTTCAGTCTATTTATGAGAAACTCATTTCCTGTATAGCAGATAGTTAGACTTTGGGAAAACAAGAATACATATTCAAATAACTGGCTTATGGGAGCATAATTGACATAATATGGGGGAGTCATTATGTACAAAACAAATCAAACTAAAATCCCCATATCTCATCTAAGTAAGCATCCAAACTGCTACTTCAAATTACCAGTGCTGGACTACTGGTGACTGTTCTTTCATTCTGTTGCTGTTCTTTCATTCAGTTGAACATTCAACATTGTCCTTTCGAAAAAATGACTGACCAAGGGGAGCAAAACCATTTGACCTAAACACAAATTCACCCAACCCAAAACAATCCTTTTGAAAATTTCCCGACTTGATTCTTACCAATTTTGATTGCATTTTCTCTATCAACTTACAGAACAAGTAGACAAAATCTGATCATGGCTCGAACCTAGGGTAATTATACAGTTACCTGTTAGCAAGCATGCAGCAAGGCATATGCTGCTGGGGACATCAGAGGTAAGAGCAGCACCAGTGATCAAGCTTGGAACCACAGTAATGAGATCAATGTTATTTTCGTGTGCAAATTTCCATGCTGTTCTTTCAGCTAGTGTCTTAGAAACAGGGTAACCCTGTCAAAACATGCACATATATCACAAGTTTTCAGCCACATAAACACATACATATAAATTGCTTAATATTACACAGAGAGAAAGGCTGTTGTAAATTCAAGTACCCAAGTGGGAGGTTTTTGGGAGTAGAGGAAATCAACGTCTGTCCAATCATCTTCGTTCAACACAAGCCCAGTCCCAGTTCGAGTGTTGATTGATACGGCAGCTGCAGAAGAGGTCATTACCACCCGTGTCACAGACTTTGCCTTTACACATGCACGCAGCACGTTGGTTACTCCTTGGACTGCTGGCTTGATCATGTCATTCTGCATTTTTATTTCAACTCAGTCAGGCACTAATAAAGAGTCGTACAATACAGTTACACCATACACACAGAAGCATCCAATGTTAGGACTAATATACTCAACACCTCAGTCTCAACTGTTACGTCAAGATTTCGTTGGCTTTTCATTTTGCATTTGATCAACCTATCATATTTATATAAAAAAAATCGTCAATTTCTTGGTATTTGTTTGTTTAGGTACCTCTGGGTCTTGACTGGCAAAGTCGACAGGGGTAGCAACAAGGAAAACAAGGTCACATCCTTCGACTGCAGGATCAAAGCTTCCTTCATCTGTTAGATCAGCTCCCAAGATTTTCAAGTCCCCCAAATTTTGTAATGCTTTCAGGTGACTAATCTTCTGCTCGTTATCTGCATTCATTAATTAACGGGCGATTATTGATAAACTAGTACTACTTTGAATTGTGGCCTGAACTCTGAGAAATTACTAAATGAATCCAGTGATATTTACCAGGGTCTCTGACTGTAGTGTTGACAGCATAGCCTTTCTCCAGCAACAATTTAACGAGCGATGATGCTACAAAACCAGTGCCACCAACCACACACACCCTATTCATGTTCATCATCGTCTTCCCGGGAAGATCATGTTGAGTTGTGGACGCCATTAATCTGGAAGTTTCAAGTATAACAAAAACGTTATTGCGAGTGAAACTTATGCCTGAAGGTGCTCCTAAATATACCAGTTTGGGAGGTGAATATCAGGTGATCACCTAACAGTAACAATGTGAAGAAGAAGGTAAGCACGTGAATGGTCCATTACAAAATTGCCCTACCAAATTAATCAGTCAGTCATTTAATCTTCCTTAATTAATGTCTTTTCATTGTTGTGCGGTTACAATCTCACTGATATTGCGCTAAACAAGAGTTAAATATTGTTTAATACTTCTAATTAATTGATGTAATCGTTACAGTTGGTTCTTAATTATTCTCACTTGCTCACTTTACTACAGCAGGGAAGTTTGGGGTCAATTTACGGTATTCTTTGACTCCAACAAGTTATATTTCAACAAAAAATGCTTCACTTTTCAATTTTTCTTCTGGCTTCTGCTTTGTTGATGTCAGATACGGATTAAAATTTTTTTGTTTCATAAAAAAATACAATTATAAAACCAGCTCAAATAAAAATGATCCAAGAAAATCTTTAGTTCTTGCATAAAAATGATTGATTAAACACATAATAGGGGAAAAGAAAATGGAAAATTCAAAGGAAAAAAGCTTAAAAAGAGGGGAAGTATGTCAGACCACCGTGCGACCATTCCCCGATCTAGATCAGAGACGATCCCCTGCAGCACCGATGACTTTTTACCGCCAACAGGAGCCGTTAATCACGCTCAGATCACACGGTCATTTTTCATCCATCAGAAATGATTTCCTGTCTCCTTAGAGCTCAAGGACACAGAGGTACAAACCAATAGAACAGATCCTGTTCAAGCAGGTCGTGCCGGAGTGCTTCGCTACTGGCACATATAAACCTGGACTTTTGGGCACTTTTCCCAATGTGGGATCCATTCGGTATATACACTAAAGTTATCCAGATCCCAACGTCCATTGTCAATTTGCTTTTATATCATGGGCTCGTGGCACGCAGGCATGACATTTATGCGGTAGGTTGAGCTGTACTTTTATTTATATCCATTTTAAAAAATCGTATCTATACTCATACTCGTATTTATTAGATATTAAAAAATAAAACTGATATCCATACCCGTCGGATTTTGCAGGTTTGCGGGTTTTATTCGGATTCACATAGAGAATGAAAATTAATACCCATATGAAACTCATATCCAAGTATGATATATGTTTTTGTCATTATAAGATTAAAAAGTTGTGATATTTTGAAAATATATTGTCTAGAAATGTGAAATCAAATACATTAATGACTAATTTTTTTTGTTAGAACAGTTTGGATTGGACTTAAATCGGAACAATATTAATCGAAAATAATTTTTTATCTTATTATAAAAACGGGTACAGGTAGGGGACGGGTGAGGGCTATACCTATACCCGTTTTTTAATACCTTCCTCATATCCATTTAAAACCCATTTTCACCACCCATTTGAGTTTTAAATAGGATGAATTTTGCGGATTTTTAATGGGTAAGGATTTCATTACCATCCCTAGGTCATTGGGGTGAACATTGGCTTCGCAAGGGTGCATCTGTAGTTAAGGAACACATACAGGTAGTTAGGCCCCTTGTTTGTTTGATTAGACTACGGTGAACATGCTCATTAAATCCTCTGTGCTCCTGTTTTAAGAGTGCAAATGCTTGGGCTTTGACAGTATTGAGCTAGATGCTGGATCGCTTGAGATTCCTGGAGAAACACTATTAAGATATGTTCACATGATTAGGAATGGAGGATTGAAAAGTCAAGCCTCGGTTTGCTGTTAAGCATGCCGAGCCAAAAATCAAAATATTAATAATGTTTACAAGATGGACTAAAGTTTTAACCAATCCATATATAGTCTTTCTGCAGTTGGTGACTTTTTACTCTCTGACAGACTTAATCTGAACTTGCAACATACGTACTAATATACAATCAAAATATAAAATGGCAAAACGGCCTTACTTGAATAAAATCTATTCTATAAGATTTGATCAAAGACATAGAAATACAAGTTTATAGAACAGATCCTATTCAAGTAAGGCCGTATTTTTATATTTCAAGATACACCATTTTAAGCTAGTGCATCGGCAGATCTAATTTTTAATGCGGGATTCTTCTGACACATGAATTTCTCACTTCTTAATTCTTATCATCTATGTTACTTGAACTCTTCATATCGCCTCAAGTATCCATGTCCAACACTTGAAGCTCAGACCTAGGCATGGACATTCGACACTTCATGTAAGACCAAAACAGTGCTATATTTTTCAAAAAATTGCCAAGTCTGACACGACACCTGTGTCAAATTCTCAACATATCAACATAAGTATGGTCGAATCTAAATAGCGTAGCATAGCATTATATTCACATCGACTGGCAAGCGTACTTTTATGTGTTCACATACAATCTCAAACGGTACTACCGTGCAGTATCCTGTGTGTCTGTCAACCGGGGTGTTTAATCATCACAATATGAAACCGCTTCCACTAACCTGATTTGATTAGGTTGATCGGGCCACCAGTAGCTCTTGCGGAAATGGGTCAGTTAAACCCAGGACAGTTGAATTAAAAGCATTATCACCAATATGATGAGCTCTCCATGACACATTTCTTCAGTTCAGAATTGCTGAACTAATGGAGTAATTTAGATGCACTGTGTAAAGCGAATAAGGGACCAAAAAACTTTCTTTTCTACTTTTTTTTTGGGGGGGGGGCGAAGGGAGCAGAAAATGCTAATTTGGGTGAGTTTTCAGCAATTTAAAACGTTCATAATTAAATTAACTGATACCCACGGCTACATACCTTGTTATTATCAGCTACCAAAAACAATAATTTTTTTTCCAACCATGTGGCTGATCTATAAACTTCTTTCACTTACAAATTATAACAAAATCAGGAAGCAAAGCTGTTGGATTCAATGGATTCAACAAATGGAGCTCTTCAACATAAGAGCCATTGGATCCCAACTTCCCGACCAAGGAATCAAATCCTAATCCCTCCTCAAATTCATCTTCTGCAAATTCTCCATCATTGGCTTATGAACCCGTCCAGCTATCAACCTACATACAATAAAAGCCTTCCTCAGACCCTTGTCCTTATCTCTCCCCTCCTCTCCACTGTCCATCTCTAAGCTTCCGCAGGCCCTTTCACCGGTTGTAGTAGTAAATACACCCAACAAACACTCTGGTAACACCTTCTGGCTTGAAAACTCGTGTCTTAGAATGCAACACAAATTGCACCTTTGCATTGAGCAAATGCTCAAAATACCACTCCGGCCTAATGGAAATGCAACGGTTGTGGCACAGAACCTGCAGCCATCGACCAAGCTACGATTTTGCTCCCTGGAGTGCTCTTGTAGTAGCCTAAGGGCTCGGATTTTTGCCATTTCACGATATTCTTCAAATTGCGCTACGCTTGTTTGTGGGTTGTGAACCTTCAGGATGTTCTCAGTGCAAGGACAGTTGTCTGAACGGGTCCATCCGGCCTTGAAGATCATCTCTATGATTTTTCTTGATAGGTCTCCTCCATGCACTTCACTCAGTGTAGAAGAAGAAATCTTTTAGCAACACATATACGATGACATTGCATTCATACTCCTAAACCACATGCAACAAAATTTGTCTCATAACTTATGAACTCATAGTGGCCTACTGTTAAACATTTTAAATATAAAGGGAAACAGGGAAAAAGCAATAAAACAATCAAGTAAGCAATGGATTAGGTTAAAAGATTTTCTCTGTAAAGCAGTGAAGATTTGAACTTCTATGTGTTGGAAAGCAAATCCATATAGCAGGATTGCTAGTGGAAGTATTACAAAAAGATCTTATCTGCATGCTTAGCACAACTCTGTGAATTTATGCAAATGGATAAGGTGGAAGTGGGAAAAACAGGGGGCGTATGGAAAGCAATTCAATCATTTCTTTGTGGTATGGGACGTGTCCATATTAAACCATTCTGCTTCTGAAAAATTTGAAGAGAATTGTATTGGAAAGTTTTACAATTATAGTAATTGGATTACGTTACTTTATTCAAATGTCTCTATTTACAACCTAGGCTAATCACTTGTACATATATCTGAATACCAACTGCTAACACCAATGAAAACTATGCCAGTTTGTTACAAAGTAGAAGAGCATTTGTGAATGTCAGACCACTTCACCAAACACCACCATTTTCACAAGGTATCATCACTTCACAATAGCAGATATGAATAGGTTAGAACAGATCTGTGATTTTTACCCGGACAGCTCCAATGGAGGCACTTCACCTAGCACTTTGGGATTTTTTACAAAAAGAATCACCTAAAACAGCATTATAAACAAACAAAAACATGAATATGAACACAATATCAAAAAAAAACACGGCGGCCTGACTCACCGCAGTTAGTTCTATGCATGCTTGAACAACACATAGTGACCCTTGCGAAGCCAACTTTAACCCGAATCACCAGTGCTCATGTAAGTGTCGTGCCTGCGTGCCATCTAAGTTAACTTCAACTCTGTGACATCAAAATATGAGAGGCCCCAGTGAATTTGAGATCATCAACAAACTGCTCCACAGAATCAAATATAGCGTGCAAAACATAAGCATGTCACCACTGATTGCTGCAAAGCTTGATTGACCAACTTAGATTTCTTTGCAAAATCTGCAGACATACCATGAGAGAAGACTGATTAAGACCCCCCCCAAAAAAAAAGATTTAAGGACAAAAAGAGGGGAGTCCGTCAGACAACCGTGCGACTATCCCAGCCCTCATAGTTGAGATTGGGAACGATCCTCTACAGCACCGAAGGCTTCACATCCACCAGAAGCCGTTAATCACTCTCTGATCGCACGGTCACAATTCATCCACCAGACTTGGTTTCCTGTCTCCTTAGAAGTCAAGGACACAGAGGTACGAGCCTATAGAACAAATCCTGTTCAAGTAAGGTCGTGCTCAAAAGGGTTAGGGTTGACACTTTTATACGGTCGTTTCAGCACTTATTTTTCCAATGTGGGACATTGTTGAGGAAGACATTATACCAGTACATCAAACTTGCAAGTCGAATTAGTGACAAACGAATTTGTGATTTCTCATGATTATCATCCACATCAACTATACATTAAATACATATAAGTGTCCGTTTATATACAATCATATAGCATAATCAGACTGGCTCTGTGTAGTAGATTCACCTGAAACAGTACTATGAATGAACAAAAATATGAAAATAAACTATGATTTATTGAAGAGATTTAACAGGAACGTCAAAGGATACTATACTAGTCAAGCACATTACCTTTGGACCGCACTGTCTGATGAACCATTCTGATGTTTTGGCATCACATGCTTCAAACATAGTCTTCTCAACTCCTAGCCTGCCGATAATCTTAGCAATCACATCTGATCGTAGTGATTCAGCATGCTGGCATATATCCTCGGCATCAATCACTATCATATCTACCCCAGCCTCTAAGCATCTCTGAGCCCTTCGGATTAACAGATCAACATCTTCAACAAAATGTAGACATAAAAGGAATAAGGAATTTGGAAATAGCAATCAAATCCTACTCCAGACTATGGATCACTCCAGGTGGTTAGCTGCAGTAAAGGAAGGTGATTTACAACCGTGTTACCCTACTTGGTCTAACCTAGGCTTCCAGATGGCAATTGCACTATGAAACTGGCTCAACATATGAAATTCCGGAAGCAGAACTCCTAATTGCCTTTTCCATGACTCTGGAAGAACTTCCAACTAACAACTTCCAACTAGGGATGGTAATTTCCTCCAAATAAATACTCAAGTACAGACCCAGTGGCCAGTATCCTCAATTCCAGTTGCCTCATCTTGGGTGCTTATTGAGGGATGATAAAACTTGTCATTGAAAATTCTCTTCCTCATTGTTTTTTTGCTGATTTTTCTGATAAATATTAGACAATTGAAACATTAAGCAACTGCTAAAACAGCCGTCAACCAAGGATATCCAGCTGAAAACTAGTAAAAATTACAGTTCAACCTTATAGACTTGTAGACTAGTAGAAATCTTATGGAGATCATACCAAGGAACCAGCTTTTCTCCCATCTAATGATGGATGTTCTCTGTACTTTACATTAACAAGGAGCTCTATGGATTGCATATACAATGAACCTGACACCAATTCTTACGAGATTGCAAATAAAAGGGTTCGTTATACGCATAGTTTATGAAAATGTAGCGATCATAGAAGAAAAGAATGTAAAACCTGTTCCTCATCCAAGAACCAAGCACCAGCATTGCTATCCAAAGCAAACCCAGGGACCCACAGAACTGTATTAGTCGCTGCAGCTCATCGACCATAAATATCATGCGGCAAAAGTCTGCTGATGCAAGAAGTAAAGAAAGAGGAAATTGACATAGTACACATCATATTTCATTCCTATGTAATTCTCCCTCTTCATTATTGTCTCAACTCTCGTCAGTGTTTTGCTAGTAGAGATTAAAAAAAACATTTATCATTCAGCCAAAGATCAAATCTCAACTTGACTCCTCTAACCAAAAGATGTATTGGGCTATATAACATCATCTCCCTGCTGTCTCCACACGCCACAGAGACAAAATTTCAAGAACTGGACAAATTTTGATTTTTGACAGAAATTAAAAGAGACTAAGCTCATACGCACTTCTAAATGTAGGAAGCTGTGGACAACTTGCTAGTTTGTCTGAAAGAGAAATGTTTGTGTTCAAATCTACTGTTGGCCCAATTAAGCTTCCAGAAAATGTGTAGCTAAGAGTACCAATCCAAGTTATACGTACAGGAAAAATTAATTATTGAAGAATCAAGTTTCTCAAGAAAGGCTTTTAATTGGAACCATTGATATCAAAGCGTTCTCCTGACCATGCCCTCATTCCGAAAGGCACAGAGTCAGCAGGTGGAGGGTGGGATAATACACATGTTTAGTGTAGCTCACTTGAAACATAACCGTAGTGAAGTTGAAGTGTAAATCAGTTCCACAGTTATCCTTCCCTTAAAACTCTCGGTCACATTGATTCAGGGCATCACACTAATAGTGCTTTATAACTGCATTTATCATCGAACTCTTACACAGAGTGTGTACAGAACGATTGCAAAGTCAATTTACTTCAACTTGATAGGAGTAATGCTTTCTGAGTATAACAAGATTCATACGAGCTAACTACCCTCCAGAAACACATAGAAGAAATAACCAGGACAAGAAGACGAATCACAGAGAATAATCATGAAAACCCTAGCAAATTAAAACCGAGAATCAGAGAAAGGAAATGCGATATAGAAGGAGATGAATACGAACCTCGAGAACATTTTGGGAGAAGAGAGAATAGGTAAGGCCGCGAATCTCGGTGACGCCAAATCTACGAGGCTTTTCCGGTCGTCCTCATCCTCGAAGAAGCTCTTCCACCTGTATGCCGCCATTGATGATGCTCTTCTTTCTGCACAAATGCACACAACACACGCAGAGAGAGAAATTGGGAAGAAATGGATGAGAGAGAAGAGAGAGAGAGAGACATGAAAAGTTCTGCAGGAGAATTAAATAGGGATGATGATGAGGGCTGATGTGATCATATCAGGAACGCATAAAAATGTAGCAGAGCTAATACTAGTGAGGGAGAGGAAGCCGTTGAGTTGAGTTCAGTTGAGTGGGTTCTAGAATCAGCTGCAGACCTCCTCCACCTGTCACTGTCATTCCTGGCGCGTACGCCCTTTTGACTTTCTTTCTTTTTTTTGGGGGGGGGGGCGCCATGTTAGACATGGGTCCCCGAGGGATACTAACTGGGCCAAATGTATGGGTTAAGCCTTGTCTCTTGTCCAATGATTTTTGGGCCTGGAGCCTTACCAGGCGGGGATAGCGAAGGACTCAATAGCAGGAGTAAAAAATTGAAGTCCGGAAAATACAGCATTTCTTTTTGTTTTTTTCCTCGTTTGATCAATTAACAGTCGAAGTAATATTGAATCAAAGTGGAGCAGCTGAACAGGCTTGGTCACATTTGAGCTTGGCTTACTAAGCTTAAGAAAGTTGGACGAGGGCTTTATTTCTACATAGGTTTAAGAAATGATTAATTTTATTAATGTTAACGTTGATTCTATTTCCTAATACAGTATTTTAGGAAAATATAATACTTAATCCTAACCTGGGAAACTTTTTGGTGACTCGGACTACCTAATGATCTCAACATCTGCCTCCATGATACATTCTTCGTTCAGAATTGCTGAACTAATGGAGTAATTTAGTCAATACGTTGTATAAAGTGAATAAGGGACCAAAAAGACTTTTTTTCCCTACTTTTTTGGGGGGGGTGGGGGGGAGACGAAGGGAGCCGAAAAGGCTAATTTGGGGAAGTTTTCGACAATTTAAAACATTCATAATTAAATTAACTGATTCCCACGGCTAAACAAACATAAGCTACCAAAAACAATAATTTTTTTTCCAACCATGTGGCCTATCTATGAACTTCTTTCACTTGCAAATTATAACAAAGCAAGGAAGCAAAGCTGTTGGATTCAACAAATAGAGCTCCTCAACATAAGAGCCATTTGATCCCACCTTCCCGGCCAAGGAATCAAATCTTAATCTCCTCCTCAAATTCATCACCTGCAAATTCTCCATCATTGGCTTATGAACTCGCCCTGCTATCACCCTACATACAATCAAAGCCTTCCTCGGACCCTTGTCTTTATCTCTTGCCTCCCCTCCATTGTCCATCTCTAAGCCTTTGTAGGCCCTTTCACCGGTTGAACTAGTAAAGACACCCAAAACACTCTGGTCTAACCCCTTCCTGCTTGAAAACCTGTGTCGTAGAACGCAACACAAATTGCACTCTCGCATTGAGCAAAAACTCAAAATACCACTCCGGCCTAATGGGCAGGCAACGGTTGTGGAATAGAATCTACGGAGCTCATTGCCATCGGCTAAGCAACGAGAATGCTTCCTCGAGTGCTCTTCTAGCAACCTATGGGCTCGGATTTTGACCATTTCACGATATTCTTCGAATTGTGCTAGCCTTGTTTGTGGGTTGTGGACCTTTAGGATGCTCTCAATGCAAAGACACTTGTCTGAGTTGGTCCATCCGGCCTTGACGATCATCTCTATGATTTTTCCTGATGGATCTCCTTCCTGCACTTCACTCACTGTAGAAGAGCAAATTAGAAAAGGATCATGTATTACTGCCATTCTTTTAGCAACACATATACGATGACATTGCATTTGATGCTCTTAAACTGCATGCCTCTAAATTGTCTCATAACTTATGAACTCGTAGCAGCCTACTGTTAAAAATTTTAAATAAAGAGAAACAGGAAAAAAGCAATATAACAATCAAGTAAGTAATGGATTAAGTTATCAGATTTTCTCTGTAAAGGAGTGGAAATTTTAACTTCTATGCTTTGGAAAGCAAATGCATAGCAGGATTGCATTCATGTCACTTGCAGAAGCATCACAAAAAGATTTTATCTGCATGCTTAGACAGATGATGTTCTTCAACATCCTGCCTTGTCAATGGCTCACCACATTTATCACAAGATGATGGCATGAAACATCCACTTGAACTGCTCTCTGCCACCGACAGCCACTGCTGAAATGAGGAACCCCAAACAAAGCTAGGCTCTGACCCACTTCCAGCCCTCGACAATGAATGAAGGCCGCCTTTGAAATGCTGGCCTGGCCTCGATTGAGGGGACAGAACAGGTGACCCACCACTATGGTTGGGATCAGAAGAGCTGAATTTGACAATGTCAGTATACGGACTCATCAAATCACTGCTTCTTATGGATAATGGGCTCCAATTTGTGGGTTTTTTCCTCCCATTAGTCACCTCATTAACCCTGCATCTGCATGATGATGATGATGATGACAACGACCTTTTTCCTGTTCCTTCTCTGGGCTTTGGCTTATGCACATCTGGTTTGTCTTTGCAGTGGCATGATCTCTTCATTGCTGCCCACATTGCTGACATCTCCCTCCTTTTTCTCTGGTATTTCTTTTTTCCCCCTCCCTGCCTCTCCCATGTTCATTTTCTTTTGTGAATTTATGCAAATGGATAAGGTGGAAGAGGAAAAAACAGGGAGCTTATGGAAAGCAATTCAATCATTTCTTTGTAGGCTGAAAGTGTCCATATTAAACCATTCTGCTTCTGAAAATTTTGAAGAGAATTGTATTGGAAAGTCTTGCAATTATAGTAACTGGATTCCTTTCCTTTATTCAAATGTCCCTATATTTACTACCTAGGCTAATCACTTGTACATGTATCTGAATAGCAATCTCTAACACCTACAAAAACTTGCGCAACTTGTTACAAAATAGAAGTGCATTTGCGGATGTCAAACCACCTCACCAAACACCACCATTTTCACAAGGCATCATCACTTCACAATAGCAGGCATGAATAACTTAGAACAGATGCGTGATTTTTACCCAGACAGCTCCCACGGAGGCAATTCATCTAGCACTTTGGAATTATTTGCGAAAAGAATCACCCGAAACAGCATTATAAACAAACAAAAACATGAATATGAACACAGTATCAAAAAACACGGGGCCTGACTAAGGAGAACTTAAATTTTCACAAGGTATCATCCCTTCAAAATGGCAGGTATGAATGACTTAGAACAGATGTGTGATTTTTACCCATACAGCTCCCATGGAGGCACTTCATGTAGCACTGGAATTATTTACAAAAAGAATCACCTGAAACAACATTATAAACAAACAAAAACATGAATATAAACACAATATCAAAAAATAAGGGGCCTCACTCCCGAACTTAGTTCTATGCATCCTTTAACAACATATGGGGACCTTGCGAAGCCAACATTAACCCGAATGACCAGTGCTCATGTAAGTTTCGTGCCTGCACACCATCTAAGTTAACTTCAACCATGTGACATCAAACTATGAGAGGCCCCAGTGAATTTGAGATCATCAACAAACTGCTCCACAGACTCAAATATATCATGCAAAACATAAGAATGCCACCGCTGATTGCTACAAAGCTTGATTGACCAACTTAGATTTCTTTGCAAATCGGCAGACATATCATGAGAGAAGACTGATTGAGACCCACAAAAAAAAAAAAGACTAAGGACAAAAAGACGGGAGTCTGTCAGACAACCGTGCGACCATCCCAGCCCTCATAGTTGAGATTGGGAACGATCCTCTACAGCACTGATGGCTTCACAGCCACCAGAAGCCATTAATCACGCTCTGATTGCACGGTCACAACTCATCCACCAGACTTGGTTTCCTGTCTCCTTAGAACTCAAGGACACAGAGGTACGAGCCTATAGAACAGATCCTGTTCAAGTAAGGTCGTGTTTGAGAGCGTTAGGGTTGCCAACTTTATACTGGCGTTTTAGCACTTATTGTTCCAATGTGGGACACTTCTGAGGAATGCAATATACCAGTACACCAAACTTGCAAGTCGAATTAGTGACAACTGAATTTCTGATTTCCCATGATTATCATCCACATCAACTATACGTTAAACAAATATAAATGTCTGTTTATATGCAATCATAAAGCATAATCAGACTCGCTCTGTATAGTATACTCTATGTCTGTTAAATAGAAAAACAGTATGCGACTGCTTTTTATGTTGGATTTAGTTTAGCTGACTTGGGCCGTGGTCATCATTGAGAAAGCTCAAGCCCATCACTTAAATCAGCTGCTCCAACTTCTAAGCCCATGTACATTCGCAGTAAAGAATCACTTTGTTTTTTTGGTCCCCCTTTCTTGCGGTGGGGGAGGACGCAAAAAAGGTTACTTATTGACAGGCTTGACTGGGCTCGTTGCCAAGCATCTTTCATTCTAGTCACCGAATTAGCTACAAGAATTTGAGCGATCCCATTAATGTGACTAGCGAATGCAACTCAAACGATCTTGCCTGCATGCTTCATTGAGATAATGTTCCTTAACATCCTCCCTTCAGTTAACGGCCTTGCACCTTTATCACAAGATGCTGGCATCAAATGTCTACCAGAAGTGCGCTTTGGCACCGACAGCCAACGCTGAGAAGAGATCCGGGGAACCGAGCTAGGTGAGGACCCAGTCCTCAACCAAGAATGAAGCCCACTGTCGAAAGTGATGGGCAAGCCTTGACTCGGGAGACAAAGGCACCAACCCACCGTGACGAATGTGATTATAATCCTTCCCCGTCTTGATTGTTCTGGAGAATTCATCCAAAATTATTTGATGGAGAAGAGCAATTGAGCAATTAGCAAAGAGCAAAGAGAGAGCTTATGGAAAGCAGTTACTCATGGTTTGTTTATCTGCTGAGAAATGCTCATAAGAGCTCAATTTATGAAGTCAGAACATGCATTATATATATTCATGGGTCAATAAAATCATAAGACATAGCAAAAACACGCGAGCTTGAAAAGAGATGGACTTGCACCCTTTGATGAAAGGTCATAAACAGAAATTAAAACTACATACATACCAAAATATTGAGTACAGATAATTTGTTACAAAATAAAAGTACATTTGCAGATACAAGACGGCTACACCCAAGCACCAATTTTGCAGGACAATCACTTTCAGAAAAGGAGGTATGAAGAACTAAGAACAGACATGTGATTTTTACCAGCACTGCGCCCACGGAGGCACTCCAAATCCATCATTTGGGAATGATCCACAAAAAGATTCACCTGAAACAGTAATCATGAACGAACAAAAGCATGAATATAAACTATTATTTATTGAAGATATTTAACTGGAAATTGGACTGGGCAAAATGGGAATATCACAGGACACTACTCAAGCATTACCTTTGGACCGCACAGTCTGATGAACCACTCTGACGTTTTGGCATCAGATGCTTCAAACATGGTCTTCTCAACTCCAAGCCTGCCGATAATCTTGGCAATCACATCTGATCGTAGTGATTCAGCATGCTGGCATATATCCTCAGCATCGATCATTATCATATCTGCCGCAGCCTCTAAGCATCTCTCCGCCCTTCGGATTAACAGATCAACATCTTCAACAAAATCTAGACATAAAGGAAGTAGGAATTGTAGACACAGCAATCAAATGCTACTCCAGAGTCTCAGGTGCTTAATTGCAGCAAAGGAAGGAGATTTACAACCTTTTTACAATAAGTCAGTCTAGCTTATGCTTCCAGATGACACTAAGAAAATGGCTCAACACATGAAATTCTGGGAGTAGAACTCTTAATTGTTGCTCAGATCAAGACAAAAAGTACAGAGAGCACATGACCAGCACTTTGGAACCGTAATACTTGACTTGCTAAACTTGATTATGAACCAGCATTCACAAAGGCGGGTTTCAATATAATGCCCATTATTAACCAAGGAGATTGTTAACATTTGCAGCATTGCATATTTGATTTTCAGAAATCAAACAGCCAAAATAACAAAGACTTGAAAGTATTGTCTGGCTTTAAAATGACATGCTTTTCTCAAGAAAATTTGGAGGAGGAGAATACTTGTACATAGAAGATTCACATTTCGACAAAGGTATATGATAAAAAGAATTTCAGTACATCTGAGAGTACTCCATCTGAGACGGGGAACTTTAAGTTATTCTTTCAGTACGTATGTTGCAAGTCCAGATGATGTCTGTCAGAGACAGTAAAAAGTTACCAACTACAGAAATGGTATGTGTGGATTGGTTAAAACTTCAGTTCATCTTGTAAACATTATTATTTTCATTTTTGGCTCATGAAGATACCATCACACAAAAAAGCATGTTTACGTACCATATGATCGAGGCCTTGGCATTATATACGCCCCAAATGCCCTGTCTTCAGACACAGGCAAATCAGCCTTATCAAATTTAACAGCAAACTGAGGCTTGACTTTCAACCCTCCACTCTTAATCATGCGGACATATCTTAACAGTGCTTCTTCAGGAATCTCAAGTGATCCAGCATCTAGCTCAATAGTGTCGAAGCCCAAGCGTTTGCACTCCTAAAACAGGAGCACATATGATTTAATGAACACGTTAACTGCAGTCTCATCAAACAAACAAGGGCCTTTTTCCTGCAATTACCTCTATGTATTCCTTAACTACAGATGGACCCTTGCGAAGCCAATGTTCACCCCAATCACCAGTGCTGACATAAATGTCATGCCTGCGTGCCATGTCAGTCACCTTTTTAATGTAACTGTGTCATTAAACTATAAGAGCCCCCAGAGAATTTCAGGCCATCAACAAACTGCCCCATAGACTCAAATATATCCTGCAAAAAACAAGAATGACATGTAGTGAACAAGGATCAATCCAACCTACTGCAACCGAACTCTCCAAATGGTGACCTTAATAACCCTACTTTTACTGCAGCAGAGCTCCCAAACCTTTCATTTTCAGAAGTAAAAATGAACTACCTCACTGAACAAGTGTTCTCAGCAAATTTTTACTGTCTTGGCATAGAACAGGGATTAGTTAGCCTTCTTCCTTTTCTACTCAGTTTTCATCATTTGACAATTAGAAGAGCAAATTGTCCATCTTTAACGTATTCATTCTAATGTCTTTTCCATGACTATGGAAGAGCTTCCAACTAGGGATATCTTTCCCTCCAAATAAATACTCAAGCAGAGACGCAGTGGCCAGTATCCTCAATTCCAGTTGCCTCATCTTGGGAGCTTATGGAGGGATGATAGAACTTGTCGTGGAAAATTTCCTTCCTCATTGCTTTTTTTCCCCATTTTTCGGATTTTAGACGATCGAAACATTTAAGCAATTGCTAAAGCAACTGTCAACCAGGGATATCCAGCTGGTAAAATAAAAATTACAGTTGACCCTTATAGACGTATAGACTAATAGAAATCTTATGGAGATCATACCCGAGGAACCAGCTTTTTCTCCCGTCTAATGGTGGATGTCTTTTGTATTTTACATTAACAAGGAGCTCTACGGATTACATATACAATGAACCTGACACCCATTCTAACAAGATTGCAAATAAAAGGGTTCGTTATACACATAGTTTAAATTTAGGATACTACGGACAAATTTTGATTTTTGACAGAAAATTAAAAAAGACTAAATTCATATGCACTTTAATAGGAGACTATTGCGGGATAAGATTAAGATCTTAGATCACAGAGAATTAGCCTCATAGTTGTCTCTCGATTGCAATAGGGTAGGTTTGAATGCAGTAGGGTAGATTTTATTTTTTTTTCATCGTACGTCGCGTTTGTATACGGATAATACATGCATCTGGGAAGAGACATTGTTTGCTACCGCTGGTTGTTAAGGTAAAGTACCTTCTTTTGCTATGTTGTACTTACGTTTAATTAGTTATTACCGCCACCTTATTTATTTGTACTTCTTAGTTCATTCCCTACTGCTTATCCTTATTTTTTCTCCAATAAAATGGTTTCACAAAATCCTTCTTTTATTAAATATTTTCACAAAATCTTATTTTGTGGGTATCTTGGAATCAACCTCTCTACATATAGAAATGCCGGTAAAGATAAAGTTGCCTACATCTGGATCTTCCCACACCCCGCGAAAGCGGGATCCACACTGGAAGGTGGTGGTGTTTTTGTTGTGTTCAAATATAGAATACTATGGACAACTTGCTAGTTTTTCTGAAAGTGAAATGTTTGGGTTGAAATCACCTGTTGGCCCACTTAAACTTCCAGGAAATGCGTAACTAAGAGTACCAATCCAAGTTATACATATAGGAACAATAAATCATTAAAGAATCAAGTTTCTTAAGAAAGGCTTTTAATTGGAACCATTGAGATCAAAGCTCTCCCCTGACAATGCTCTCATTCCCAAAGGCACAGAGACAGCAGGTGGAAGGTGGGATAATACACATGTTTAGTGGAGCTCACTTGAAACATAACCATGGTGAAGTTGAAGTGTAAATCCGTTCCACAGTGATCTTTCCCTTAAAACTCTCGGTTACATTGATTCAGGGTATCACACTAATAGTGTTTTAAAAATGCATTTAATGTCAAAATCTTACACAAAGTGTGTACAGAACAACACAGTAATCAGAACATCAATCAATAACATAATCAGTCCAAACACTCACTATCCTCTCACTCCCTGGAGTAGGTATCAGGATAAAAACATGGGCCTAGTGCAAATCTGCAGGCTACATCTCATCAGCTAGAGATACAAACCCAAAACACAAATGCATCGGAGCCCCCAAACTCACAATATTTTATGCAAGTAATAGTGGATGGAAGGGACTAGAGCACGCTGCAACGATGTGGGACTATATATTGGCTCTAACAGACAAACACCCGTAACAGCGAGGTCCCTATGTTATCATCAAGGTATATGCAACAATTCTTGTATACTTAAGCGTTAGGATCGCATTGGAAGTGAGACATGATACTGAAAACCTGAAATGGGGTTATGAACAATTGAAATTATTGAGGCCTACAGCTACAATCCTGTAAACAAGCGTTTCAAGCCCTTCGTCCTGCCTTAATCACAGAAACAAACACAATATCCAACACCATTCACAAGCAGGACCCTCCCGAGCAATTGCAAGCGTCAATTTGCTTCAAACTTCATAATTCTTTCTCAGCAAAAGATTCATACGAGCTAACTAGCCTCCAATCACTTAAATTCTAATCATAAATCACAATCACAGAAACACATAGAAGAAATAACCAGGATAAGACGATAAATCACAGAGAATAATCACGAAAACCCTAGCAAATTAAAACTGAGAATCAGAGAAAGGGAATGCAATATTGAAGGCGATGAAGACGAACCTCAAGAACATTTTGGGAGAAGAGAGAATAGTTAGGGCCGCGAATCTCGGTGACGCCATATCTACGAGGCTTTTCCGGTCGATCCTCATCCTCCAAGAAGCTCTTCCACCTGTATGCCGCCATTGATGATGCTCTTCTTCTGCACAAACGCACACAACAGAGAGAGAGAGAGAGAGAAGAGAGAGACTTGAAAGTTTATGTAGAAGAATTAAATAGGGATGATGATGAAGGATGATGTGACCATTACCAATCAAGAATGAATAAGAACGTAGAAGAGCTAATATTAGTGAGGAAGAGAGAGCGGTTGAGTTGAGCTGGTTCTAGAATGAGCTCCAAACCTCCTCCATCTTCCCCACCTGTCATTGTCATCCTGGCGGGTCTTCCTTTTTTACTTTTCTTTTCCCTTTTTTTTTGTGGTTTTGTATGCTAGACATGGGTCTAGGAATATTAACTGGGTCAAATGTATGGGTTAAGCCCAGTCGCTTATCCAATATTGTTTGGTCCTGGACTCTCTTTAGCATCCCAGGGATATCTAAGGACCCAATTACGAGGGGAGTATTGAAGTGCTCAAAATAGAGCATTTCATTTTCTTTTTTGCAAAATGACAAGTGTTTTGCTACAAGAGACTTCATAAGTATTTTATTTTGATAAAAAAATTAACTATTATGTTTTTAAATTGAAAAAAATAGTAGGATCGAATCGTTAAGGTATATTAGAACTTATAAATTATATAAAATTATCTTTTTATCCATAATTTATCACATTTCTAAAATAACGTGTCATATATACTCGCAGATAGGGTTAATACAATTAGCACATCATTTAATGCTTGCCGACGTAGCTGACTAATACTTAAGGTTAGCAATTCATAATTAAGTATAATCATTAAAAAATTTGCGGTTTTAAATCATAAAACATGTTAATTTATGATAAAGTAAGGCATTTAAGAGTGTCTTGCAACAAGACACATATCATTACCCTGTTTTTTTCTTCATTTGATCATTTGTTAATTGGAATCGAACTAATATTGATTCAAAGTGTTGTAACTGAATAGGCATTGTCATATTGAGCTTGGTTTGGGATTCCATGTCGAACCTTAGCAAGCCTAACAAAGTTGAACTCGGTCTTTATTTCTACATAGGTTTAAGAAACGATCAATTTTGTTGATGTTAAAGTTCATTCTATCTCCTGATACGGTATTAAAGGAAAATAGAATACTTAATCCTAACTTAGTAAGCCTTAGACGGTAACTCTCAATAATATCCTCAATAATATTCTTCATAATTAAATTAACTGATACCCACGGCTACATACCTTGTTATTATCAGCTACCAAAAACAATAATTTTTTTTCCAACCATGTGGCTGATCTATAAACTTCTTTCACTTACAAATTATAACAAAGCAAGGAAGCAAAGCTGTTGGATTCAATGGATTCAACAAATAGAGCTCTTCAACATAAGAGCCATTGGATCCCAACTTCCCGACCAAGGAATCAAATCCTAATCCCTCCTCAAATTCATCTTCTGCAAATTCTCCATCATTGGCTCATGAACCCGTCCAGCTATCAACCAACATACAATAAAAGCCTTCCTCAGACCCTTGTCCTTATCTCTCCCCTCCTCTCCACTGTCCATCTCTAAGCTTCCGTAGGCCCTTTTCACCGGTTGTAGTAGTAAATACGCCCAACAAACACTCTGGTAACACCTTCTGGCTTGAAAACTCGTGCCTTAGAATGCAACACAAATTGCACCTTTGCATTGAGCAAATGCTCAAAATACCACTCCGGCCTAATGGAAATGCAACGGTTGTGGCACAGAACCTGCAGCCATCGACCAAGCAACGATTTTGCTCCCTGGAGTGCTCTTGTAGCAGCCTAAGGGCTCGGATTTTTGCCATTTCACGATATTCTTCAAATTGCGCTACGCTTGTTTGTGGGTTGTGAACCTTCAGGATGTTCTCAGTGCAAGGACAGTTGTCTGAACTGGTCCATCCGGCCTTGAAGATCATCTCTATGATTTTTCTTGATAGGTCTCCTCCATGCACTTCACTCAGTGTAGAAGAAGAAATCTTTTAGCAACATATATACGATGACATTGCATTCATCCTCCTAAACCACATGCAACAAAATTTGTCTCATAACTTATGAACTCATAGTGGCCTACTGTTAAACATTTTAAATATAAAGGGAAACAGGGAAAAAGCAATAAAACAATCAAGTAAGCAATGGATTAAGTTAAAAGACTTTCTCTGTAAAGCAGTGAAGATTTGAACTTCTATGTGTTGGAAAGCAAATCTATATAGCAGGATTGCTAGTGGAAGTATTACAAAAAGATCTTATCTACATGCTTAGCACCACTCTGTGAATTTATGCAAATGGATAAGGTGGAAGTGGGAAAAACAGGGAGCGTATGGAAAGCAATTCAATCATTTCTTTGTGGTATGGGACGTGTCCACATTAAACCATTCTGCTTCTGAAAAATTTGAAGAGAATTGTATTGGAAAGTTTTACAATTATAGTAATTGGATTACGTTACTTTATTCAAATGTCTCTATTTACAACCTAGGCTAATCACTTGTACATATATCTGAATACCAACTGCTAACACCAATGAAAACTATGCCGGTTTGTTACAAAGTAGAAGAGCATTTGTGAATGTCAGACCACTTCACCAAACACCACCATTTTCACAAGGTATCATCACTTCACAATAGCAGATATGAATAGCTTAGAACAGATATGTGATTTTTACCCGGACAGCTCCAATGGAGGCACTTCACCTAGCACTTTGGGATTTTTTACAAAAAGAATCACCTAAAACAGTATTATAAACAAACAAAAACATGAATATGAACACAATATCAAAAAAAACACGGGGGCCTGACTCACCGCAGTTAGTTCTATGCATGCTTGAACAACACATAGTGACCCTTGCGAAGCCAACTTTAACCCGAATCACCAGTGCTCATGTAAGTGTCGTGCCTGCGTGCCATCTAAGTTAACTTCAACTCTGTGACATCAAAATATGAGAGGCCCCAGTGAATTTGAGATCATCAACAAACTGCTCCACAGAATCAAATATAGCGTGCAAAACATAAGCATGTCACCACTGATTGCTGCAAAGCTTGATTGACCAACTTAGATTTCTTTGCAAAATCTGCAGACATACCATGAGAGAAGACTGATTAAGACCCCCCCCCCAAAAAAAGATTTAAGGACAAAAAGAGGGGAGTCCGTCAGACAACCGTGCGACTATCCCAGCCCTCATAGTTGAGATTGGGAACGATCCTCTACAGCACCGAAGGCTTCACATCCACCAGAAGCCGTTAATCACGCTCTGATCGCACGGTCACAATTCATCCACCAGACTTGGTTTCCTGTCTCCTTAGAAGTCAATGACACAGAGGTACGAGCCTATAGAACAGATCCTGTTCAAGTAAGGTCGTGCTCAAAAGGGTTAGGGTTGACACTTCTATACGGTCGTTTCAGCACTTATTTTTCCAATGTGGGACATTGCTGAGGAAGACATTATACGAGTACATCAAACTTGCAAGTCGAATTAGTGACAAACGAATTTGTGATTTCTCATGATTATCATCCACATCAACTATACATTAAATACATATAAGTGTCCGTTTATATACAATCATATAGCATAATCAGACTGGCTCTGTGTAGCAGATTCACCTGAAACAGTACTATGAACGAACAAAAATATGAAAATAAACTATGATTTATTGAAGAGATTTAACAGGAACGTCAAAGGATACTATACTAGTCAAGCACATTACCTTTGGACCGCACTGTCTGATGAACCATTCTGATGTTTTGGCATCACATGCTTCAAACATAGTCTTCTCAACTCCTAGCCTGCCGATAATCTTGGCAATCACATCTGATCGTAGTGATTCAGCATGCTGGCATATATCCTCGGCATCAATCACTATCATATCTACCCCAGCCTCTAAGCATCTCTGAGCCCTTCGGATTAACAGATCAACATCTTCAACAAAATGTAGACATAAAAGGAATAGGGAATTTGGAAATAGCAATCAAATCCTACTCCAGACTATGGATCACTCCAGGTGGTTAGCTGCAGTAAAGGAAGGTGATTTACAACCGTGTTACCCTACTTGGTCTAACCTAGGCTTCCAGATGGCAATTGCACTATGAAACTGGCTCAACATATGAAATTCCGGAAGCAGAACTCCTAATTGCCTTTTCCATGACTCTGGAAGAACTTCCAACTAACAACTTCCAACTAGGGATGGTAATTTCCTCCAAATAAATACTCAAGTACAGACCCAGTGGCCAGTATCCTCAATTCCAGTTGCCTCATCTTGGGTGCTTATTGAGGGACGATAAAACTTGTCATTGAAAATTCTCTTCCTCATTGTTTTTTTGCTGATTTTTCTGATAAATATTAGACAATTGAAACATTAAGCAACTGCTAAAACAGCCGTCAACCAAGGATATCCAGCTGAAAACTAGTAAAAATTACAGTTCAACCTTATAGACTTGTAGACTAGTAGAAATCTTATGGAGATCATACCAAGGAACCAGCTTTTCTCCCATCTAATGATGGATGTTCTCTGTACTTTACATTAACAAGGAGCTCTATGGATTGCATATACAATGAACCTGACACCAATTCTTACGAGATTGCAAATAAAAGGGTTCGTTATACGCATAGTTTATGAAAATGTAGCGATCATAGAAGAAAAGAATGTAAAACCTGTTCCTCATCCAAGAACCAAGCACCAGCATTGCTATCCAAAGCAAACCCAGGGACCCACAGAACTGTATTAGTCGCTGCAGCTCATCGACCATAAATATCATGCGGCAAAAGTCTGCTGATGCAAGAAGTAAAGAAAGAGGAAATTGACATAGTACACATCATATTTCATTCCTATGTAATTCTCCCTCTTCATTATTGTCTCAACTCTCGTCAGTGTTTTGCTAGTAGAGATTAAAAAAAACATTTATCATTCAGCCAAAGATCAAATCTCAACTTGACTCCTCTAACCAAAAGATGTATTGGGCTATATAACATCATCTCCCTGCTGTCTCCACACGCCACAGAGACAAAATTTCAAGAACTGGACAAATTTTGATTTTTGACAGAAATTAAAAGAGACTAAGCTCATACGCACTTCTAAATGTAGGAAGCTGTGGACAACTTGCTAGTTTGTCTGAAAGAGAAATGTTTGTGTTCAAATCTACTGTTGGCCCAATTAAGCTTCCAGAAAATGTGTAGCTAAGAGTACCAATCCAAGTTATACGTACAGGAAAAATTAATTATTGAAGAATCAAGTTTCTCAAGAAAGGCTTTTAATTGGAACCATTGATATCAAAGCGTTCTCCTGACCATGCCCTCATTCCGAAAGGCACAGAGTCAGCAGGTGGAAGGTGGGATAATACACATGTTTAGTGTAGCTCACTTGAAACATAACCGTAGTGAAGTTGAAGTGTAAATAAGTTCCACAGTTATCCTTCCCTTAAAACTCTCGGTCACATTGATTCAGGGCATCACACTAATAGTGCTTTATAACTGCATTTATCATCGAACTCTTACACAGAGTGTGTACAGAACGATTGCAAAGTCAATTTACTTCAACTTGATAGGAGTAATGCTTTCTGAGTATAACAAGATTCATACAAGCTAACTAGCCTCCAGAAACACATAGAAGAAATAACCAGGACAAGAAGACGAATCACAGAGAATAATCATGAAAACCCTAGCAAATTAAAACCGAGAATCAGAGAAAGGAAATGCGATATAGAAGGAGATGAATACGAACCTCGAGAACATTTTGGGAGAAGAGAGAATAGGTAGGGCCGCGAATCTCGGTGACGCCAAATCTACGAGGCTTTTCCGGTCGTCCTCATCCTCGAAGAAGCTCTTCCACCTGTATGCCGCCATTGATGATGCTCTTCTTTCTGCACAAATGCACACAACACACGCAGAGAGAGAAATTGGGAAGAAATGGATGAGAGAGAAGAGAGAGAGAGAGACATGAAAAGTTCTGCAGGAGGATTGAAGAGGGATGATGATGAGGGCTGATGTGATCATATCAGGAACGCATAAAAATGTAGCAGAGCTAATACTAGTGAGGGAGAGGAAGCCGTTGAGTTGAGTTCAGTTGAGTGGGTTCTAGAATCAGCTGCAGACCTCCTCCACCTGTCACTGTCATTCCTGGCGCGTACGCCCTTTTGACTTTCTTTCTTTTTTTGGGGGGGGGGCCATGTTAGACATGGGTCCCCGAGGGATACTAACTGGGCCAAATGTATGGGTTAAGCCTTGTCTCTTGTCCAATGATTTTTGGGCCTGGAGCCTTACCAGGCGGGGATAGTGAAGGACTCAATAGCAGGAGTAAAAAATTGAAGTCCGGAAAATACAGCATTTCTTTTTGTTTTTTTCCTCGTTTGATCAATTAACAGTCGAAGTAATATTGAATCAAAGTGGAGCAGCTGAACAGGCTTGGTCACATTTGAGCTTGGCTTACTAAGCTTAAGAAAGTTGGACGGGGGCTTTATTTCTACAAAGTGGAGCAGCTGAACAGGCTTGGTCACATTTGAGCTTGGCTTACTAAGCTTAAGAAAGTTGGAATTTATTTCTACATAGGTTTAAGAAATGATTAATTTTATTAATGTTAACGTTGATTCTATTTCCTAATACAGTATTTTAGGAAAATATAATACTTAATCCTAACCTGGGAAACTTTTTGGTGACTCGGACTGCCTAATGGTCTCAACATCTGCCTCCATGATACATTCTTCGTTCAGAATTGCTAAACTAATGGAGTAATTTAGTCAATACGTTGTATAAAGTGAATAAGGGACCAAAAAGACTTTTTTTCCCTACTTTTTTGGGGGGGTGGGGGGGAGACGAAGGGAGCCGAAAAGGCTAATTTGGGGAAGTTTTCGGCAATTTAAAACATTCATAATTAAATTAACTGATTCCCACGGCTAAACAAACATAAGCTACCAAAAACAATAATTTTTTTTCCAACCATGTGGCCTATCTATGAACTTCTTTCACTTGCAAATTATAACAAAGCAAGGAAGCAAAGCTGTTGGATTCAACAAATAGAGCTCCTCAACATAAGAGCCATTTGATCCCACCTTCCCGGCCAAGGAATCAAATCTTAATCTCCTCCTCAAATTCATCACCTGCAAATTCTCCATCATTGGCTTATGAACTCGCCCTGCTATCACCCTACATACAATCAAAGCCTTCCTCGGACCCTTGTCTTTATCTCTTGCCTCCCCTCCATTGTCCATCTCTAAGCTTTTGTAGGCCCTTTCACCGGTTGAAGTAGTAAAGACACCCAAAACACTCTGGTCTAACCCCTTCCTGCTTGAAAACCCGTGTCGTAGAACGAAACACAAATTGCACTCTCGCATTGAGCAAAAACTCAAAATACCACTCCGGCCTAATGGGCAGGCAACGGTTGTGGAATAGAATCTGCGGAGCTCATTGCCATCGGCTAAGCAACGAGAATGCTTCCTCGAGTGCTCTTCTGGCAACCTATGGGCTCGGATTTTGACCATTTCACGATATTCTTCGAATTGTGCTAGCCTTGTTTGTGGGTTGTGGACCTTTAGGATGCTCTCAATGCAAAGACACTTGTCTGAGTTGGTCCATCCGGCCTTGGCGATCATCTCTATGATTTTTCCTGATGGATCTCCTTCCTGCACTTCACTCACTGTAGAAGAGCAAATTAGAAAAGGATCATGTATTACTGCCATTCTTTTAGCAACACATATATGATGACATTGCATTTGATGCTCTTAAACTGCATGCCTCTAAATTGTCTCATAACTTATGAACTCATAGCAGCCTACTGTTAAAAATTTTAAATAAAGAGAAACAGGAAAAAAGCAATATAACAATCAAGTAAGTAATGGATTAAGTTATCAGATTTTCTCTGTAAAGGAGTGGAAATTTTAACTTCTATGCTTTGGAAAGCAAATGCATAGCAGGATTGCATTCATGTCACTTGCAGAAGCATCACAAAAAGATTTTATCTGCATGCTTAGACAGATGATGTTCTTCAACATCCTGCCTTGTCAATGGCTCACCACATTTATCACAAGATGTTGGCATGAAACATCCACTTGAACTGCTCTCTGCCACCGACAGCCACTGCTGAAATGAGGAACCCCAAACAAAGCTAGGCTCTGACCCACTTCCAGCCCTCGACAATGAATGAAGGCCGCCTTTGAAATGCTGGCCTGGCCTCGATTGAGGGGACAGAACAGGTGACCCACCACTATGAATATTATCATGATCCTTTGCAAGGTTGGGATCAGAAGAGCTGAATTTGACAATGTCAGTATACGGACTCATCAAATCACTGCTTCTTATGGATAATGGGCTCCAATTTTTTGGTTTTTTCCTCCCATTAGTCACCTCATTAACCCTGCATCTGCATGATGATGATGATGATGACAACGACCTTTTTCCTGTTCCTTCTCTGGGCTTTGGCTTATGCACATCTGGTTTGTCTTTGCAGTGGCATGATCTCTTCATTGCTGCCCACATTGCTGACATCTTCCTCCTTTTTCTCTGGTATTTCTTTTTTCCCCCTCCCTGCCTCTCCCATGTTCATTTTCTTTTGTGAATTTATGCAAATGGATAAGGTGGAAGAGGAAAAAACAGGGAGCTTATGGAAAGCAATTCAATCATTTCTTTGTAGGTTGAAAGTGTCCATATTAAACCATTCTGCTTCTGAAAATTTTGAACAGAATTGTATTGGAAAGTCTTGCAATTATAGTAACTGGATTCCTTTCCTTTATTCAAATGTCCCTATATTTACTACCTAGGCTAATCACTTGTACATGTATCTGAATAGCAATCTCTAACACCTACAAAAACTTCCGCAACTTGTTACAAAATAGAAGTGCATTTGCGGATGTCAAACCACCTCACCAAACACCACCATTTTCACAAGGCATCATCACTTCACAATAGCAGGCATGAATAACTTAGAACAGATGCGTGATTTTTACCCAGACAGCTCCCACGGAGGCAATTCATCTAGCACTTTGGAATTATTTGCGAAAAGAATCACCCGAAACAGCATTATAAACAAACAAAAACATGAATATGAACACAGTATCAAAAAACACGGGGCCTGACTAAGGAGAACTTAAATTTTCACAAGGTATCATCCCTTCAAAATGGCAGGTATGAATGACTTAGAACAGATGTGTGATTTTTACCCAGACAGCTCCCATGGAGGCACTTCATGTAGCACTGGAATTATTTACAAAAAGAATCACCTGAAACAACATTATAAACAAACAAAAACATGAATATAAACACAATATCAAAAAATAAGGGGCCTCACTCCCGAACTTAGTTCTATGCATCCTTTAACAACATATGGGGACCTTGCGAAGCCAACATTAACCCGAATGACCAGTGCTCATGTAAGTTTCGTGCCTGCACACCATCTAAGTTAACTTCAACCATGTGACATCAAACTATAAGAGGCCCCAGTGAATTTGAGATCATCAACAAACTGCTCCACAGACTCAAATATATCATGCAAAACATAAGAATGCCACCGCTGATTGCTACAAAGCTTGATTGACCAACTTAGATTTCTTTGCAAATCGGCAGACATATCATGAGAGAAGACTGATTGAGACCCACAAAAAAAAAAAAGACTAAGGACAAAAAGACGGGAGTCTGTCAGACAACCGTGCGACCATCCCAGCCCTCATAGTTGAGATTGGGAACGATCCTCTACAGCACTGATGGCTTCACAGCCACCAGAAGCCATTAATCACGCTCTGATTGCACGGTCACAACTCATCCACCAGACTTGGTTTCCTGTCTCCTTAGAACTCAAGGACACAGAGGTACGAGCCTATAGAACAGATCCTGTTCAAGTAAGGTCGTGTTTGAGAGCGTTAGGGTTGCCAACTTTATACTGGCGTTTTAGCACTTATTGTTCCAATGTGGGACACTTCTGAGGAATGCAATATACCAGTACACCAAACTTGCAAGTCGAATTAGTGACAACTGAATTTCTGATTTCCCATGATTATCATCCACATCAACTATACGTTAAACAAATATAAATGTCTGTTTATATGCAATCATAAAGCATAATCAGACTCGCTCTGTATAGTATACTCTATGTCTGTTAAATAGAAAAACAGTATGCGACTGCTTTTTATGTTGGATTTAGTTTAGCTGACTTGGGCCGTGGTCATCATTGAGAAAGCTCAAGCCCATCACTTAAATCAGCTGCTCCAACTTCTAAGCCCATGTACATTCGCAGTAAAGAATCACTTTGTTTTTTTGGTCCCCCTTTCTTGCGGTGGGGGAGGACGCAAAAAAGGTTACTTATTGACAGGCTTGACTGGGCTCGTTGCCAAGCATCTTTCATTCTAGTCACCGAATTAGCTACAAGAATTTGAGCGATCCCATTAATGTGACTAGCGAATGCAACTCAAACGATCTTGCCTGCATGCTTCATTGAGATAATGTTCCTTAACATCCTCCCTTCAGTTAACGGCCTTGCACCTTTATCACAAGATGCTGGCATCAAATGTCTACCAGAAGTGCGCTTTGGCACCGACAGCCAACGCTGAGAAGAGATCCGGGGAACCGAGCTAGGTGAGGACCCAGTCCTCAACCAAGAATGAAGCCCACTGTCGAAAGTGATGGGCAAGCCTTGACTCGGGAGACAAAGGCACCAACCCACCGTGACGAATGTGATTATAATCCTTCCCCGTCTTGATTGTTCTGGAGAATTCATCCAAAATTATTTGATGGAGAAGAGCAATTGAGCAATGAGCAAAGAGCAAAGAGAGAGCTTATGGAAAGCAGTTACTCATGGTTTGTTTATCTGCTGAGAAATGCTCATAAGAGCTCAATTTATGAAGTCAGAACATGCATTATATATATTCATGGGTCAATAAAATCATAAGACATAGCAAAAACACGCGAGCTTGAAAAGAGATGGACTTGCACCCTTTGATGAAAGGTCATAAACAGAAATTAAAACTACATACATACCAAAATATTGAGTACAGATAATTTGTTACAAAATAAAAGTACATTTGCAGATACAAGACGGCTACACCCAAGCACCAATTTTGCAGGACAATCACTTTCAGAAAAGGAGGTATGAAGAACTAAGAACAGACATGTGATTTTTACCAGCACTGCGCCCACGGAGGCACTCCAAATCCATCATTTGGGAATGATCCACAAAAAGATTCACCTGAAACAGTAATCATGAACGAACAAAAGCATGAATATAAACTATTATTTATTGAAGATATTTAACTGGAAATTGGACTGGGCAAAATGGGAATATCACAGGACACTACTCAAGCATTACCTTTGGACCGTACAGTCTGATGAACCACTCTGACGTTTTGGCATCAGATGCTTCAAACATGGTCTTCTCAACTCCAAGCCTGCCGATAATCTTGGCAATCACATCTGATCGTAGTGATTCAGCATGCTGGCATATATCCTCAGCATCGATCATTATCATATCTGCCCCAGCCCCTAAGCATCTCTCCGCCCTTCGGATTAACAGATCAACATCTTCAACAAAATCTAGACATAAAGGAAGTAGGAATTGTAGACACAGCAATCAAATGCTACTCCAGAGTCTCAGGTGCTTAATTGCAGCAAAGGAAGGTGATTTACAACCTTTTTACAATAAGTCAGTCTAGCTTATGCTTCCAGATGACACTAAGAAAATGGCTCAACACATGAAATTCTGGGAGTAGAACTCTTAATTGTTGCTCAGATCAAGACAAAAAGTACAGAGAGCACATGACCAGCACTTTGGAACCGTAATACTTGACTTGCTAAACTTGATTATGAACCAGCATTCACAAAGGCGGGTTTCAATATAATGCCCATTATTAACCAAGGAGATTGTTAACATTTGCAGCATTGCATATTTGATTTTCAGAAATCAAACAGCCAAAATAACAAAGACTTGAAAGTATTGTCTGGCTTTAAAATGACATGCTTTTCTCAAGAAAATTTGGAGGAGGAGAATACTTGTACATAGAAGATTCACATTTCGACAAAGGTATATGATAAAAAGAATTTCAGTACATCTGAGAGTACTCCATCTGAGACGGGGAACTTTAAGTTATTCTTTCAGTACGTATGTTGCAAGTCCAGATGATGTCTGTCAGAGACAGTAAAAAGTTACCAACTACAGAAATGGTATGTGTGGATTGGTTAAAACTTCAGTTCATCTTGTAAACATTATTATTTTCATTTTTGGCTCATGAAGATACCATCACACAAAAAAGCATGTTTACGTACCATATGATCGAGGCCTTGGCATTATATATGCCCCAAATGCCCTGTCTTCAGACACAGGCAAATCAGCCTTATCAAATTTAACAGCAAACTGAGGCTTGACTTTCAACCCTCCACTCTTAATCATGCGGACATATCTTAACAGTGCTTCTTCAGGAATCTCAAGTGATCCAGCATCTAGCTCAATAGTGTCGAAGCCCAAGCGTTTGCACTCCTAAAACAGGAGCACATATGATTTAATGAACACGTTAACTGCAGTCTCATCAAACAAACAAGGGCCTTTTTCCTGCAATTACCCCTATGTATTCCTTAACTACAGATGGACCCTTGCGAAGCCAATGTTCACCCCAATCACCAGTGCTGACATAAATGTCATGCCTGCGTGCCATGTCAGTCACCTTTTTAATGTAACTGTGTCATTAAACTATAAGAGCCCCCAGAGAATTTCAGGCCATCAACAAACTGCCCCATAGACTCAAATATATCCTGCAAAAAACAAGAATGACATGTAGTGAACAAGGATCAATCCAACCTACTGCAACCGAACTCTCCAAATGGTGACCTTAATAACCCTACTTTTACTGCAGCAGAGCTCCCAAACCTTTCATTTTCAGAAGTAAAAATGAACTACCTCACTGAACAAGTGTTCTCAGCAAATTTTTACTGTCTTGGCATAGAACAGGGATTAGTTAGCCTTCTTCCTTTTCTACTCAGTTTTCATCATTTGACAATTAGAAGAGCAAATTGTCCATCTTTAACGTATTCATTCTAATGTCTTTTCCATGACTATGGAAGAGCTTCCAACTAGGGATATCTTTCCCTCCAAATAAATACTCAAGCAGAGACGCAGTGGCCAGTATCCTCAATTCCAGTTGCCTCATCTTGGGAGCTTATGGAGGGATGATAGAACTTGTCGTGGAAAATTTCCTTCCTCATTGCTTTTTTTCCCCATTTTTCGGATTTTAGACGATCGAAACATTTAAGCAATTGCTAAAGCAACTGTCAACCAGGGATATCCAGCTGGTAAAATAAAAATTACAGTTGACCCTTATAGACGTATAGACTAATAGAAATCTTATGGAGATCATACCCAAGGAACCAGCTTTTTCTCCCGTCTAATGATGGATGTCTTTTGTATTTTACATTAACAAGGAGCTCTACGGATTACATATACAATGAACCTGACACCCATTCTAACAAGATTGCAAATAAAAGGGTTCGTTATACACATAGTTTAAATTTAGGATACTACGGACAAATTTTGATTTTTGACAGAAAATTAAAAAAGACTAAATTCATATGCACTTTAATAGGAGACTATTGCGGGATAAGATTAAGATCTTAGATCACAGAGAATTAGCCTCATAGTTGTCTCTCGATTGCAATAGGGTAGGTTTGAATGCAGTAGGGTAGATTTTATTTTTTTTTCATCGTACGTCGCGTTTGTATACGGATAATACATGCATCTGGGAAGAGACATTGTTTGCTACCGCTGGTTGTTAAGGTAAAGTACCTTCTTTTGCTATGTTGTACTTACGTTTAATTAGTTATTACCGCCACCTTATTTATTTGTACTTCTTAGTTCATTCCCTGCTGCTTATCCTTATTTTTTCTCCAATAAAATGGTTTCACAAAATCCTTCTTTTATTAAATATTTTCACAAAATCTTATTTTGTGGGTATCTTGGAATCAACCTCTCTACATATAGAAATGCCGGTAAAGATAAAGTTGCCTACATCTGGATCTTCCCACACCCCGCGAAAGCGGGATCCACACTGGAAGGTGGTGGTGTTTTTGTTGTGTTCAAATATAGAATACTATGGACAACTTGCTAGTTTTTCTGAAAGTGAAATGTTTGGGTTGAAATCACCTGTTGGCCCACTTAAACTTCCAGGAAATGCGTAACTAAGAGTACCAATCCAAGTTATACATACAGGAACAATAAATTATTAAAGAATCAAGTTTCTTAAGAAAGGCTTTTAATTGGAACCATTGAGATCAAAGCTCTCCCCTGACAATGCTCTCATTCCCAAAGGCACAGAGACAGCAGGTGGAAGGTGGGATAATACACATGTTTAGTGGAGCTCACTTGAAACATAACCATGGTGAAGTTGAAGTGTAAATCCGTTCCACAGTGATCTTTCCCTTAAAACTCTCGGTTACATTGATTCAGGGTATCACACTAATAGTGTTTTAAAACTGCATTTAATGTCAAAATCTTACACAAAGTGTGTACAGAACAACACAGTAATCAGAACATCAATCAATAACATAATCAGTCCAAACACTCACTATCCTCTCACTCCCTGGAGTAGGTATCAGGATAAAAACATGGGCCTAGTGCAAATCTGCAGGCTACATCTCATCAGCTAGAGATACAAACCCAAAACACAAATGCATCGGAGCCCCCAAACTCACAATATTTTATGCAAGTAATAGTGGATGGAAGGGACTAGAGCACGCTGCAACGATGTGGGACTATATATTGGCTCTAACAGACAAACACCCGTAACAGCGAGGTCCCTATGTTATCATCAAGGTATATGCAAGAATTCTTGTATACTTAAGCGTTAGGATCGCATTGGAAGTGAGACATGATACTGAAAACCTGAAATGGGTTTATGAACAATTGAAATTATTGAGGCCTACAGCTACAATCCTGTAAACAAGCGTTTCAAGCCCTTCGTCCTGCCTTAATCACAGAAACAAACACAATATCCAACACCATTCACAAGCAGGACCCTCCCGAGCAATTGCAAGCGTCAATTTGCTTCAAACTTCATAATTCTTTCTCAGCAAAAGATTCATACGAGCTAACTAGCCTCCAATCACTTAAATTCTAATCATAAATCACAATCACAGAAACACATAGAAGAAATAACCAGGATAAGACGATAAATCACAGAGAATAATCACGAAAACCCTAGCAAATTAAAACTGAGAATCAGAGAAAGGGAATGCAATATTGAAGGCGATGAAGACGAACCTCAAGAACATTTTGGGAGAAGAGAGAATAGTTAGGGCCGCGAATCTCGGTGACGCCATATCTACGAGGCTTTTCCGGTCGATCCTCATCCTCCAAGAAGCTCTTCCACCTGTATGCCGCCATTGATGATGCTCTTCTTCTGCACAAACGCACACAACAGAGAGAGAGAGAGAGAGAAGAGAGAGACTTGAAAGTTTATGTAGAAGAATTAAATAGGGATGATGATGAAGGATGATGTGACCATTACCAATCAAGAATGAATAAGAACGTAGAAGAGCTAATATTAGTGAGGAAGAGAGAGCGGTTGAGTTGAGCTGGTTCTAGAATGAGCTCCAAACCGCCTCCATCTTCCCCACCTGTCATTGTCATCCTGGCGGGTCTTCCTTTTTTACTTTTCTTTTCCCTTTTTTTTAGGTGGTTTTGTATGCTAGACATGGGTCTAGGAATATTAGCTGGGTCAAATGTATGGGTTAAGCCCAGTCTCTTATCCAATATTATTTGGGTCTGGACTCTCTTTAGCATCCCAGGGATATCTAAGGATCCAATTACGGGGGGAATATTGAAGTGTTCAAAATAGAGCATTTCATTTTCTTTTTTGCAAAATGACAAGTGTTTTGCTACAAGAGACTTCATAAGTATTTTATTTGGATAAAAAAAATTAACTATTATGTTTTTAAATTGAAAAAAATAGTAGGATCGAATCGTTATGGTATATTAGAACTTATAAATTATATAAAATCATCTTTTTATCCATAATTTATCACATTTCTAAAATAACGTGTCATATATACTCGCAGATAGGGTTAATACAATTAGCACATCATTTAATACTTGTCGACGTAGCTGACTAATACTTAAGGTTAGCAATTCATAATTAAGTATAATCATTAAAAAATTTGCGGTTTTAAATCATAAAACATGTTAATTTATGATAAAGTAAGACATTTAAGAGTGTCTTGCAACAAGACACATATCATTACCCTGTTTTTTTCCTCATTTGATCATTTGTTAATTGGAATCGAACTAATATTGACTCAAAGTGTTGTAACTGAATAGACGTTGTCATATTGAGCTTGGTTTGGGATTCCATGTCGAACCTTAGTAAGCCTAACAAAGTTGAACTCGGTCTTTATTTCTACATAGGTTTAGGAAACGATCAATTTTGTTGATGTTAAAGTTCATTCTATCTCCTGATATGGTATTAAAGGAAAATAGAATACTTAATCCTAACTTAGTAAGCCTTAGACGGTAACTCTCAATAATATCCTCAATAATATTCTTCATAATTAAATTAACTGATACCCACGGCTACATACCTTGTTATTATCAGCTACCAAAAACAATAATTTTTTTTCCAACCATGTGGCTGATCTATAAACTTCTTTCACTTATAAATTATAACAAAGCAAGGAAGCAAAGCTGTTGGATTCAATGGATTCAACAAATAGAGCTCTTCAACATAAGAGCCATTGGATCCCAACTTCTCGACCAAGGAATCAAATCCTAATCCCTCCTCAAATTCATCTTCTGCAAATTCTCCATCATTGGCTCATGAACCCGTCCAGCTATCAACCAACATACAATAAAAGCCTTCCTCAGACCCTTGTCCTTATCTCTCCCCTCCTCTCCACTGTCCATCTCTAAGCTTCCGTAGGCCCTTTCACCGGTTGTAGTAGTAAATACGCCCAACAAACACTCTGGTAACACCTTCTGGCTTGAAAACTCGTGTCTTAGAATGCAACACAAATTGCACCTTTGCATTGAGCAAATGCTCAAAATACCACTCCGGCCTAATGGAAATGCAACGGTTGTGGCACAGAACCTGCAGCCATCGACCAAGCAACGATTTTGCTCCCTGGAGTGCTCTTGTACCAGCCTAAGGGCTCGGATTTTTGCCATTTCACGATATTCTTCAAATTGCGCTACGCTTGTTTGTGGGTTGTGAACCTTCAGGATGTTCTCAGTGCAAGGACAGTTGTCTGAACTGGTCCATCCAGCCTTGAAGATCATCTCTATGATTTTTCTTGATAGGTCTCCTCCATGCACTTCACTCAGTGTAGAAGAAGAAATCTTTTAGCAACACATATACGATGACATTGCATTCATGCTCCTAAACCACATGCAACAAAATTTGTCTCATAACTTATGAACTCATAGTGGCCTACTGTTAAACATTTTAAATATAAAGGGAATCAGGGAAAAAGCAATAAAACAATCAAGTAAGCAATGGATTAAGTTAAAAGATTTTCTCTGTAAAGCAGTGAAGATTTGAACTTCTATGTGTTGGAAAGCAAATCCATATAGCAGGATTGCTAGTGGAAGTATTACAAAACGATCTTATCTACATGCTTAGCACCACTCTGTGAATTTATGCAAATGGATAAGGTGGAAGTGGGAAAAACAGGGAGCGTATGGAAAGCAATTCAATCATTTCTTTGTGGTATGGGACGTGTCCATATTAAACCATTCTGCTTCTGAAAAATTTGAAGAGAATTGTATTGGAAAGTTTTACAATTATAGTAATTGGATTATGTTACTTTATTCAAATGTCTCTATTTACAACCTAGGCTAATCATTTGTACATATATCTGAATACCAACTGCTAACACCAATGAAAACTATGCCGGTTTGTTACAAAGTAGAAGAGCATTTGTGAATGTCAGACCACTTCACCAAACACCACCATTTTCACAAGGTATCATCACTTCACAATAGCAGATATGAATAGCTTAGAACAGATATGTGATTTTTACCCGGACAGCTCCAATGGAGGCACTTCACCTAGCACTTTGGGATTTTTTACAAAAAGAATCACCTAAAACAGTATTATAAACAAACAAAAACATGAATATGAACACAATATCAAAAAAAACACGGGGGCCTGACTCCCCGCAATTAGTTCTATGCATGCTTGAACAACACATAGTGACCCTTGCGAAGCCAACTTTAACCCGAATCACCAGTGCTCATGTAAGTGTCGTGCCTGCGTGCCATCTAAGTTAACTTCAACTCTGTGACATCAAAATATGAGAGGCCCCAGTGAATTTGAGATCATCAACAAACTGCTCCACAGAATCAAATATAGCGTGCAAAACATAAGCATGTCACCACTGATTGCTGCAAAGCTTGATTGACCAACTTAGATTTCTTCACAAAATCTGCAGACATACCATGAGAGAAGACTGATTAAGACCCCCCCAAAAAGATTTAAGGACAAAAAGAGGGGAGTCCGTCAGACAACCGTGCGACCATCCCAGCCCTCATAGTTGAGATTGGGAACGATCCTCTACAGCACCGAAGGCTTCACATCCACCAGAAGCCGTTAATCACGCTCTGATCGCACGGTCACAATTCATCCACCAGACTTGGTTTCCTGTCTCCTTAGAAGTCAAGGACACAGAGGTACGAGCCTATAGAAGAGATCCTGTTCAAGTAAGGTCGTGCTCAAAAGGGTTAGGGTTGACACTTTTATACGGTCGTTTCAGCACTTATTTTTCCAATGTGGGACATTGCTGAGGAAGACATTATACCAGTACATCAAACTTGCAAGTCGAATTAGTGACAAATGAATTTGTGATTTCTTATGATTATCATCCACATCAACTATACATTAAATACATATAAGTGTCCGTTTATATACAATCATATAGCATAATCAGACTGGCTCTGTGTAGTAGATTCACCTGAAACAGTACTATGAACGAACAAAAATATGAAAATAAACTATGATTTATTGAAGAGATTTAACAGGAACGTCAAAGGATACTATACTAGTCAAGCACATTACCTTTGGACCGCACTGTCTGATGAACCATTCTGATGTTTTGGCATCACATGCTTCAAACATAGTCTTCTCAACTCCTAGCCTGCCGATAATCTTGGCAATCACATCTGATCGTAGTGATTCAGCATGCTGGCATATATCCTCGGCATCAATCACTATCATATCTACCCCAGCCTCTAAGCATCTCTGAGCCCTTCGGATTAACAGATCAACATCTTCAACAAAATGTAGACATAAAAGGAATAGGGAATTTAGAAATAGCAATCAAATCCTACTCCAGACTATGGATCACTCCAGGTGGTTAGCTGCAGTAAAGGAAGGTGATTTACAACCGTGTTACCCTACTTGGTCTAACCTAGGCTTCCAGATGGCAATTGCACTATGAAACTGGCTCAACATATGAAATTCCGGAAGCAGAACTCCTAATTGCCTTTTCCATGACTCTGGAAGAACTTCCAACTAACAACTTCCAACTAGGGATGGTAATTTCCTCCAAATAAATACTCAAGTACAGACCCAGTGGCCAGTATCCTCAATTCCAGTTGCCTCATCTTGGGTGCTTATTGAGGGATGATAAAACTTGTCATTGAAAATTCTCTTCCTCATTGTTTTTTTGCTGATTTTTCTGATAAATATTAGACAATTGAAACATTAAGCAGCTGCTAAAACAGCCGTCAACCAAGGATATCCAGCTGAAAACTAGTAAAAATTACAGTTCAACCTTATAGACTTGTAGACTAGTAGAAATCTTATGGAGATCATACCAAGGAACCAGCTTTTCTCCCATCTAATGATGGATGTTCTCTGTACTTTACATTAACAAGGAGCTCTATGGATTGCATATACAATGAACCTGACACCAATTCTTACGAGATTGCAAATAAAAGGGTTCGTTATACGCATAGTTTATGAAAATGTAGCGATCATAGAAGAAAAGAATGTAAAACCTGTTCCTCATCCAAGAACCAAGCACCAGCATTGCTATCCAAAGCAAACCCAGGGACCCACAGAACTGTATTAGTCGCTGCAGCTCATCGACCATAAATATCATGCGGCAAAAGTCTGCTGATGCAAGAAGTAAAGAAAGAGGAAATTGACATAGTAAACATCATATTTCATTCCTATGTAATTCTCCCTCTTCATTATTGTCTCAACTCTCGTCAGTGTTTTGCTAGTAGAGATTAAAAAAAACATTTATCATTCAGCCAAAGATCAAATGTCAACTTGACTCCTCTAACCAAAAGATGTATTGGGCTATATAACATCATCTCCCTGCTGTCTCCACACGCCACAGAGACAAAATTTCAAGAACTGGACAAATTTTGATTTTTGACAGAAATTAAAAGAGACTAAGCTCATACGCACTTCTAAATGTAGGAAGCTGTGGACAACTTGCTAGTTTGTCTGAAAGAGAAATGTTTGTGTTCAAATCTACTGTTGGCCCAATTAAGCTTCCAGAAAATGTGTAGCTAAGAGTACCAATCCAAGTTATACGTACAGGAAAAATTAATTATTGAAGAATCAAGTTTCTCAAGAAAGGCTTTTAATTGGAACCATTGATATCAAAGCGTTCTCCTGACCATGCCCTCATTCCGAAAGGCACAGAGTCAGCAGGTGGAAGGTGGGATAATACACATGTTTAGTGTAGCTCACTTGAAACATAACCGTAGTGAAGTTGAAGTGTAAATCAGTTCCACAGTTATCCTTCCCTTAAAACTCTCGGTCACATTGATTCAGGGCATCACACTAATAGTGCTTTATAACTGCATTTATCATCGAACTCTTACACAGAGTGTGTACAGAACGATTGCAAAGTCAATTTACTTCAACTTGATAGGAGTAATGCTTTCTGAGTATAACAAGATTCATACGAGCTAACTAGCCTCCAGAAACACATAGAAGAAATAACCAGGACAAGAAGACGAATCACAGAGAATAATCATGAAAACCCTAGCAAATTAAAACCGAGAATCAGAGAAAGGAAATGCGATATAGAAGGAGATGAATACGAACCTCGAGAACATTTTGGGAGAAGAGAGAATAGGTAGGGCCGCGAATCTCGGTGACGCCAAATCTACGAGGCTTTTCCGGTCGTCCTCATCCTCGAAGAAGCTCTTCCACCTGTATGCCGCCATTGATGATGCTCTTCTTTCTGCACAAATGCACACAACACACGCAGAGAGAGAAATTGGGAAGAAATGGATGAGAGAGAAGAGAGAGAGAGAGACATGAAAAGTTCTGCAGGAGAATTGAATAGGGATGATGATGAGGGCTGATGTGATCATATCAGGAACGCATAAAAATGTAGCAGAGCTAATACTAGTGAGGGAGAGGAAGCCGTTGAGTTGAGTTCAGTTGAGTGGGTTCTAGAATCAGCTGCACACCTCCTCCACCTGTCACTGTCATTCCTGGCGCGTACGCCCTTTTGACTTTCTTTCTTTTTTTTTGGGGGGGGGGCCATGTTAGACATGGGTCCCCGAGGGATACTAAGTGGGCCAAATGTATGGGTTAAGCCTTGTATCTTGTCCAATATTTTTTGGGCCTGGAGCCTTACCAGGCCGGGATAGCGAATGACTCAACAGCAGGAGTAAAAAATTGAAGTCCGGAAAATAGAGCATTTCTTTTTGTTTTTTTCCTCGTTTGATCAATTAACAGTAGAACTAATATTATTGATTCAAAGTGGAGCAACTGAACAGGCTTGGTCACATTTGAGCTTGGCTTACTAAGCCTAAGAAAGTTGGACTAGGGCTTTATTTCTACATAGGTTTAAGAAATGATCAATTTTATTAATGTTAACGTTGATTCTATTTCCTAATACAGTATTTTAGGAAAATATAATACTTAATCCTGACTTGGGAAACTTTTTGGTGTCTCAGACTGCCTAATGATCTCAACATCTACCTCCATGATACATTCTTCATTCAGAATTGTCGAACTAATGAACTAATTTAGTCGATGTGTTGTATAGAGTGAATAAGGGACAAAAAAACTTTTTTTTCCTACTTTTTTTGGGGGGGGGAAGGGAGCCGAAAGGCTAATTTGGGAAAATTTTCGGCAATTTAAAATATTCATAATTAAATTAACTGATTCCCACGACTAAACAAGTATAAGCTACCAAAAACAATATTTTTTTTCCCAACCATGTGGCCTATCTATGAACTTCTTTCACTTGCAAATTATAACAAAGCAAGGAAGCAAAGCTGTTGGATTAAACAAATAGAGCTCCTCAACATAAGAGCCGTTTGATCCCATCTTCCCAGCCAAGGAATCAAATCCTAATCTCCTCCTCAAATTCATCATCTGCAAATTCTCCATTATTGGCTTATGAACTCGCCCTGCTATCACCCTACATACAATCAAAGCCTTCCTCGGACCCTTGTCTTTATCTCTTGCCTCCCCTCCATTGTCCATCTCTAAGCTTTTGTAGGCCCTTTCACCGGTTGAAGTAGTAAATACACCCAAAACACTCTGGTCTAACCCCTTCCTGCTTGAAAACCCGTGTCTTAGAACGCAACACAAATTGCACTCTTGCATTGAGCAAAGACTCAAAATACCACTCCGGCCTAATGGGCAGGCAACGGTTGTGGCATAGAATCTGTGGAGCTCATTGCCATCAGCTAAGCAACGAGAATGCTTCCTCGAGTGCTCTTCTAGCAACCTATGGGCTCGGATTTTGACCATTTCACGATATTCTTTGAATTGTACTAGCCTTGGTTGTGGGTTGTGGACCTTCAGGATGCTCTCAATGCAAAGACAGTTGTCTGAGTTGGTCCATCCGGCCTTGACGGTCATCTCTATGATTTTTCCTGATGGATCTCCTTCCTGCACTTCACTCACTGTAGAAGAGCAAATTAGAAAAGGATCATGTATTACTGCCATTCTTTTAGCAACACATATACGATGGCATTGCATTTGATGCTCTTAAACTGCATGCCACTAAATCGTCTCATAACTTATGAACTCATAGCACCCTACTGTTCAAAATTTTAAATAAAGAGAAACGGGAAAAAAAACAATATAACAATCAAGTAAGCAATGGATTAAGTTATTAGATTTTCTCTGTAAAGGAGTGGAAATTTTAACTTCTATGTTTTGGAAAGCAAATGCATAGCAGGATTGCATTCATGTCACTTGCAGAAGCATCACAAAAAGATCTTATCTGCATGCTTAGACAGATGATGTTCTTCAACATCCTGCCTTATCAATGGCTTACCACATTTATCACAAGATGATGGCATGAAACATCCACTTGAACTGCTCTCTGCCACCGACAGCCACTGCTGAAATGAGGAACCCCAAACAAAGCTAGGCTCTGACCCACTTCCAGCCCTCGACAATGAATGAAAGCCGCCTTTGAAATGCTGGCCTGGCCTCGATTGAGGGGACAGAACAGGTGACCCACCACTACGAATATTATCGTGATCCTTTGCAAGGTTGGGATCAGAAGAGCTGAATTTGACAATGTCAGTATACGGACTCATCAAATCACTGCTTCTTATGGATAATGGGCTCCTATTTGTGGGTTTTTTGCTCCCATTAGTCACCTCATTAACCCTGCATCTGCATGATGATGATGATGATGACAACGATCTTTTTCCTGTTCCTTCTCTGGGCTTTGGCTTATGCACATCTGGTTTGTCTTTGCAGTGGCATGATCTCTTCATTGCTGCCCACATTGCTGACATCCTCTCTCCTTTTTCTCTGGTGTTTCTTTTTTCCCCCCTCCCTGCCTCTCCCATGTTCATTTTCTTTTGTGAATTTATGCAAATGGATAAGGTGGAAGAGGAAAAAACAGGGAGCTTATGGAAAGCAATTCAATCATTTCTTTGTGGGCTGAAAGTGTCCATATTAAACCATTCTGCTTCTGAAAATTTTGAAGGGAATTGTATTGGAAAGTCTTGCAATTATAGTAACTGGATTCCTTTCCTTTGTTCAAATGTCCCTATATTTACTACCTAGGCTAATCACTTGTACATATATCTGAAATAGCAATCTCTAACACCTACAAAAACTTCCGCAATTTGTTACTAAATAGAAGTGCATTTGCGGATGTCGAACCACCTCACCAAACATCACCATTTTCACAAGGTATCATCACTTCACAATAGCAGGCATGAATAACTTAGAACAGATGCGTGATTTTTACCCAGACAGCTCCCATGGAGGCAATTCATCTAGCACTTTGGAATTATCTGCGAAAAGAATCACCTGAAACAGCATTATAAACAAACAAAAACATGAATATGAACACTATATCAAAAAACACGAGGCCTGACTAAGGAGAACTTAAATTTTCACAAGGTATCATCACTTCAAAATGGCAGGTATGAATAACTTTAGAACAGATGTGTGATTTTTGCCCAGACAGCGCCCATGGAGGCACTCCATCTAGCACTGGAATTATTTACAAAAAGAATCACCTGAAACAACATTATAAACAAACAAAAACATGAATATAAACACAATATCAAAAAATGAGGGGCCTCACTCCGGCACTTAGTTCTATGCATTCTTTGACAACATATAAGGATCTTGCGAAGCCAACATTAACCCGAATCACCAGTGCCCATGTAAGTGTCGTGCCTGCACACCATCTAAGTTAACTTCAACCATGTGACATCAAACTATGAGAGGCCCCAGTGAATTTGAGATCATCAACAAACTGCTCCACGGACTCAAATATATCGTGCAAAACATAAGAATGTCATCGTTGATTGCTGCAAAGATTGATTGACCAACTTAGATTTCTTTGCAAATCTTCAGACATCTCATAAGAGAAGACTGATTAAGCTCCAAAAAACAAAAGACTTAAGGACAAAAAGAGGAGAGTCTGTTAGCCAACCGTGCGACCATCCCAGTCCTCACACTTGAGATTGGGAACGATCCTCTAACAGCACTGATGTCTTCACAACCACCAGAAGCCATTAATCACGCCCTGATCGCACGGTCACAATTCATCCACCAGACTTTGTTTCTGGTCTTTTTAGAATTCAAGGACACAGAGATACAAACCTATAGAACAGATCCTGTTCAAGCAAGGTTATGCTCAAAAATATTAGGGTTGACAATTTTACACTGACGTTTCAGCACTTATTTTTCCAATGTGGGACTTTTTTGAGGAAGACATTATACCAGCCCATCAAACTTGCAAGTCGAATTAGTGACAAACGAATTTGTGATTTCTCATGACTGTCATCCACATCAACCACACGTCAAACAAATATAAATGTCTGTTTGTATGCAATCATAAAGCATAATGAGACTCGCTCTGTATCGTATATTCTATGTCTGTTAGATAGGTGTCTAGAAAAACAGTATGCTACTGCTCTTTATGTTGGATTTAGTTTAACTGACTTGGGCCATGGTCATCACTGAAAGGTCAAGCCCATCATTTAAATCCGTTGCTCTAACTTCTAAGGCCATGATGGCGTTTTATGATCTATTAAATACATTCGCACTAAAGAATCTATTTGTTTTTTTGGTCCCCCTTTCTTGTGGTGGGGAGGACGCAAAAAAGGCTACTTATTGACAGGCTTAACTGGGCTCGTTGCCAATCTTTGATTCTAGTCACGTAATTGGTTACAAGAATTTGAGCGATCGCATTAATGTGACTAGCGAATGCAACACAAAAGATCTTGCGTGCACGCTTCATTGAGATGATGTTCCATAACATCCTTCCTTCAGTTAATGGCCTTGCACCTTTATCACAAGATGCTGGCATCAAATGTCTACCAGAAGTGCGCTTTGGCACCGACAGCCAACGCTGTGAAGAGGTCTGGGGAACCGAGCTAGGTGAGGACCCAGTCCTCAACCAAGAATGAAGCCCACTGTCAAAAGTGATGGGCAAGCCTTGACTCGGGAGACAAAGGCAGCAACCCACGACGACGAATATGACTATAATCCTTCCCCGTCTTGATTGTTCTGGAGAATTCATCCAAAATTATTTGATGGAGAAGAGTAAAGAGCAAGGAGAGATCTTATGGAGAGCAGTTACTCATGGTTTGTTTACCTGCTGAGAATGTTCATAAGAGCTCAATTTATGAAGTCAGAACATGCATTATATATTCATTGGTCAATAAAATCATACTACACAGCAAAAACCCGCGAGCTTGAAAAGAGATGGACTTGCACCCTTCGATGAAGGACATAAACAGAGATTAAAACTACATACATACCGAAATATTGAGTACAGAAAATTTGTTACAAAATAAAAGTACATTTGCAGATACAAGACGGCTACACCCAAACACCAATTTTGCAGTGCAATCACCTCAGAAAAGGAGGTATGAAGAACTAAGAACAGACATGTGATTTTTACCAGCACTGCGCCCACGGAGGCACTCCAAATCCATCACTTGGGAACGATCCACAAAAAGATTCACCTGAAACAGTAATCATGAACGAACAAAAGCATGACTATAAGCTATTATTTATTGAAGATATTTAACCGGAAATTGGACTGGGCTAAATGGGAATATCACAGACACTACTCAAGCATTACCTTTGGACCGTACTGTCTGATGAACCACTCTGACGTTTTGGCATCAGATGCTTCAAACATGGTCTTCTCAACTCCTAGCCTGCCGATAATCTTGGCAATCACATCTGCTCGCAGTGATTCAGCATGCTGGCATATATCCTCAGCATCGATCATTATCATATCTGCCCCAGCCTCTAAGCATCTCTCTGCCCTTCGGATTAACAGATCAACATCTTCAACAAAATCTAGACATAAAGGAAGTAGGAATTTTAGACACAGCAAGCAAACGCTACTCCAGAGTCTCAGGTGGTTAATTGCAGCAAAGGAAGGTGATTTACAACCTTGTTACAATAATTAAGTCTAGCTTATGCTTCCAGATGATACTAAGAAATTGGCTCAACATATGAAATTCTGGGAGTAGAACTCATAATTGTTGCTCAGATCAAAACAAAGAGTACAGAAAGCACATGACCAGCACTTTGGAGCAGTAATACTTGACTTGCTAAACTTGATTATGAACCAGCATTCACAGAGGCAGGTTTCAATATAATGCCCATTATCAACCAAAGAGTTTGTCAACATTTGCAGCATTGCTTATTTGATTTTCAGAAATCAAACAGCCAAAATAACAAAGACTTGAAAGTATTGTCTAGCTTTAAAATGACATGCTGTTCTCAAGAAAATTTGGAGAAGGAAAATACTTGTAATAGAAGATTCACATTTCGACAAACGTATATGATAAAAAGAATTTCAGTACATCTGAGAGTACTCCATCTGAGACAGGGAACTTTACGTTATTCTTTCAGTATGCATGTTGCAAGTCCAGATGATATCTGTCAGAGACGGTAAAAAGTTACCAACTACAGAAATAGTATATGTGGATTGGTTAAAACTTCAGTTCATCTTGTAAACATTATTATTTTCATTTTTGGCTCATGAAGATACCATCACACAAAAAAGCATGTTTACGTACCATATGATCGAGGCCTTGGCATTATATATGCCCCAAATGCCCTGTCTTCAGACACAGGCAAATCAGCCTTATTAAATTTAACAGCAAACTCAGGCTTGACTTTCAACCCTCCACTCTTAATCATGCGGATATATCTTAACAGTGCTTCTTCAGGAATCTCAAGTGATCCAGCATCTAGCTCAATAGTGTCGAAGCCCAAGCGTTTGCACTCCTAAAACAGGAGCACATAGGATTTAATGAACACGTTAACTGCAGTCTCATCAAACAAACAAGGGCCTTTTTCCTGCAATTACCTCTATGTATTCCTTAACTACAGATGGACCCTTGCGAAGCCAATGTTCACCCCAATCACCAGTGCTGACATAAATGTCATGCCTGCGTGCTATGTCAGTCACCTTTTTAATGTAATTCTGTGGCATTAAACTATAAGAGCCCCCAGAGAATTTCAGGCCATCAACAAACTGCCCCATAGACTCAAATATATCCTGCAAAAAACAAGAATGACATGTAGTGAACAAGGATCAATCCGACCTACTGCAACCGAACTCTCCAAATGGGGACCTTAATAACCCTACTTTTACTGAAGCAGAGCCCCCAAACCTTTCATTTTCAGAAGTAAAAATGAATTACCTCACTGAACAAGCGTTCTTAGCAAATTTTTACTGTCTTGGCATAGAACAGAGATTAGTTGCCTCATCTTGAGAGCTTATGGAGGGATGATAGAACTTGTAATGGAAAATTTCCTTCCTCATTGTTTTTTTTCCCGATTTTTCAGATTTTAGACGATTGAAACATTTAAGCAATTGCTAAAGCAACAGTCAACCAGGGATATCCAAGTGGAAACTGGTAAAAATTACAGTTTACCCTTATAGACTTATAGAATAATAGAAATCTTATGGAGATCATACCCAAGGAACCAGCTGTTTCTCCCATCTAATGATGGATGTCTTTTGTATTTTACATTAACAAGGAGCTCTACGGATTACATATACAATGAACCTGACACCCATTCTAACAAGATTGCAAATAAAAGGGTTCATTATACGCATAGTTTAAACGTAGGATACTATTTAATAATTTTGATTCTTGACAGAAAATTAAAAAAGACTAAATTCATATGCACTCCAATAGAAAACTATGACGGGACAGGATTAAAATCTTAGATCACAGAGAATTAGCCTCATAGTTGTCTCCCGGTTGCAGTAGCGTAGGTTTGAATGCAGTAGGGTAGATTATTTTTTTTTTTAATCATATGTCGTGTTTGTATACAGATAATACATGCATCTGAGAAGAAACATTGTTTGCTACCTTTGGTTGTTAAGGTAAACTACCTTCTTTTGCTATGTTGTACTTACGTTTAATTAGTTACTGTCACCTGATTTATTTGTACTTCTTAGTTCATTCCCTGCTACTTATCCTTAGTTTTTCTTCAATAAAATGATTTCACAAAATCCTTCTTTTATTAAATATTTTCACAAAATCTTGTTTTGTGGGTCTGTTGGAATCAACCTCTCTACGAGTAGGGATGCCGATAGAGGTAAGGTTGCCTACATCTAGATCTCCTCAGACCCCGCGAAAGTGTGACCCACACTGAAAGGGGGTGGTGTTTTTGTTGTGTTCAAACATAGGACAACTTGCTAGTTTTTCTGAAAGTGAAATGTTTGCGTTGGCCCAATTACACTTCCAGAAAATGCGTAACTAAGAGTACCAATCCAAGTTGTACATACAGGAATAATAAATTATTGAAGAATCAAGTTTCTTAAGAAAGTTTTTTAATTGGAACCATCGAGATCAAAGCTCTCCCCTGACAATGCTCTCGTTCCCAAAGGCACAGAGACGGCAGGTGGAAGGTGGGATAATACACATGTTTAGTTTAGTGAAGCTCACTTGAAACATAACCATGGTGAAGTTGATTGTAAATCCATCCCACAGTGATCTTTTCCTTAAAAATCTCGGTCACATTGATTCAGGGTATCACACTAATAGTGTTTTAAAACTGCATTTAATGTCAAAATCTTACACAAAGTGTGTACAGAACAACACAGTAATCAGAACATAATCAGTCCAAGCACTCACTTTCCTCTCACTCCCTGGAGTTATCAGGATAAAAACAATGGGCCTAGTGCAAATCTGCAGGCTTCATTAGCCAGAGATACAAACCCAAAACACAAATGCATCGCAGCTCCGAAACTCACAACATTTTATGCAAGTAATAGTGGATGGAAGGAGCTAGAGTACGCTGCAACGATGTGGGACTATATATTGGCTCTAACAGACAAACACCCGTAAAAGCGAGGTCCCTATGTTATCATCAAGGTATATGCAAGAATTCTTGTATACTTAAGCGTTAGGATCGCATTGGAAGTGAGACATGATACTGAAAACCTGAAATGGTATTATGAACAATTGAAATTATTGAGGCCTACAGCTATAGTCCTGTAAACAAGCGTTTCAAGCCCTTCGTCCTGACTTAATCACAGAAACAAACACAATATCCAACACCATTCACAAGCACGACCTTCCCGAGCAATTGCAAGCGTCAATTTACTTCAAACTTCAGAATTCTTTCTCAGCAACAGGATCCATACGAGCTAACTAGCCTCCAATCACTTAAATTCTAATCATAAATCACAATCACAGAAACACATAGAAGAAATAACCAGGATAAGACGCTGAATCACAGAGAATAATCACGAAAACCCTAGCAAATTAAAACCGAGAATCAGAGAAACGGAATGCAATATTGAAGGCGATGAAGACGAACCTCAAGAACATTTTGGGAGAAGAGAGAATAGTTAGGGCCGCGAATCTCGGTGACGCCATATCTACGAGGCTTTTCCGGTCGATCCTCATCCTCGAAGAAGCTCTTCCACCTGTATGCCGCCATTGATGATGCTCTTCTTCCGCACAAACGCACACAACAGAGAGAGAGAGAGAGAAATTTGGGAAGAAATGGATGAGAGAGAAAAGAGAGATACTTGAAAATTTAGGCAGTAAGAATTAAATGGGGATGCTGATGAAGGATTATGTGACCATTATCCATCAAGAATGAATAAAAACGTAGAAGAGCCAATATTAGTGAGGAAGAGGGAGCCGCTGAGTTGAGCTGGTTCTAGAATCAGCTCCAAACCTCCTCCATCTTCTCCACCTGTCATTGTCATCCTGGCGGGTCTTCCCTTTTTACTTTTCTTTTCTTTTCCTTTGTTTGGTTTTGTATGCTAGACATCGGTGTACGAATATTAACTGGGCCAAATGTATGGGTTATGCCCAGTCTATAGTCCAATATTTTCTGGGCGTGGACTCTCTTTAGCATCCTGGGGATAACTAAAGACCCAATAACAGGGGGGAAAATTGAAGTGCTCAAAATAGGGCATTTCGTTTTCTTTTTCACAAAACGATAGGTGTCTTGCTGTGTAAGTGTTTTATTTTGATCAAAAAATCATATTATTATATTTTTAAATTAAAAAATAATAGGTTTGAATCGTGAAAGTATATTAGAACTTATAAATTATATAAAATCATCTTTTTACCCATAATTTATCACATTTCTAAAATACACGTGTCATATGTACTCGCAGATATGGTTAATGCGATTAGGGTATCATTTAATACTTGCCGACGTAGCCGGCGAATATTTAAGGTTAGCAATTCATAATTAAGTATAATTATTGAAAAATTTACAGTTTTAAATCATAAAACATGTTAATTTATGATAAGGTAAGACATTTAAGAGTGCCTTGTAACAAGACACATATCACTACCTTTTCTTTTTTCCTCATTTGATCATTTGTTAATTGGAGTAGAACTAATATTGATTGAAAGTGTTGTAACCGAATAGGCATGGTCACACTGAGCTTGGTTTGGGATTCCGCTTGGAAGCTTACCAAGCCTAACAAAGTTGAACTCGGTCTTTATTTCTATATAGGTTTAAGGAACAATCAATTTTGTTGATGTTAAAGTTGATTCTATCTCCTAATACAGTATTCAAGGAAAATAGAATACTTAATCCTAACTTAGTAAGCCTTAGACGGTAACTCTCAATAATATCCTCAAAATTTAGTTCATATACAAATGAGCATATATCATGAATTCTGACAATAAGATCATAATCCAAGCAGTTCGGAATGAGATCAGTATACCTTTCTTGGTAAATTCAGACGGTTGTATTCGAGATTAAAGTTTTTCTACAACAAGCAATTGAGGTACGAGTCCAACATATATTTAGAGAAGAGAATCAGGCAGTAGATTGGCTGGCTAAGTTTTTTTTCTCTCCTCCTTTGTTCATTGATCATTGTTTTAACTCCCCCCTTCTCCCCTTTTCCAATGTATTATTAACAATGATATCATGGGTAGATCCTTGAGAGAAGGGTTACCCAATTATGAAACAATGTATTTACCATTTTCCAAAAAATATATCATGAACTATTTCTTTCCACACACATAGATAAAGAAAATGATCAAAGTCTCATCTGTAAATACATTACTAAATGGAATATTTAAACCTTGCTCTATGAAGACATCAAATACATTAATCCTAGCTGTTCATACCCTGCTTTCCTTGCTCGCCATGTTAAGAATCCAAAACTAAACAGAGTAAAACACAAACCCAAACATGGAATAAAGTGAAATTCTAAGGAAAAAGGACCCCCATCAAACCTTTTTTTATGGTGTAAATTTCACACATCTTTCTTGCCCTCTTTCCTGGGGTTGATCATCAAAGCTCCTCTTCCAAGCCTTTATTCCAGATTCTTCACCAATTTGTGTTATAAATACACCCTCCTCTTCTAAGACCTTGCTGCTATAAGCTTCTAGCCTTCATCAAAACTAGGTAAACAAAATCTGGCTCCTACGAACAGCTAGAGTGATCGACAATGGCGAGGATGGCGAGAACGATAGGGCCTCTCATTTGTATTTTTTTCATGGTCATGGATATTATAGCTGGGATACTCAGTATTCAAGCTGATGTTGCTCAGAACAGGGTAAGTTTTGCTGTCCTCCATTTTACTTACACAAAGTTGCTCCAGAGGATCGATGGGGTACTACTGTATTAGTGACACCGTATTGATACTATGTATCGAGACCCTGGGTGGTCACTGGTCGCATTACCTAGTTTAGTCGATCAATTTTGTTTGTATGTAAAGGGAAAAAAAGACTGATCATGATATACATGAGACTACAGATTCAATCCTTCCACCCTATCCCATAAATGGATGATATTTTATTTTGATTTACGAACCTTTATGGTGTCAATTAGCTCGAGGACAAAAACCTAATCATCTCATGTCCCAAAAAAGCTCGGGGTTGGGGGGCTTGTTACATGCACACTTGGATTCTGCAAGAATCTCTCTTTTTTTTTTTTTTTTTTTTTTTCCGGTATCGATGAGAGGATTGGTTGAAAGTTGAATCGGGGTCTAGACGTCATTACTTCCGGTTAGATTACTTTTCCATAAAGAAGATATATATTACTCTATGAGTTCTCCCAACACTTAGTTACTTATTTAGTTACAATTGTTAGTGATTATTTTACCTCTTTTATTTTGTTAAACATCCAAATTCGAAATAAACAATTGTTTCTCTACACACAGGATCATTAGTTTTCAGCCTACAAATTGGATTCATTCTCAATGCTGGTTAATTTTCATGATTTCATCCCAATTTCAACTTGGTCTAACCTCGATGGCTTGTTGTGCAGGAGAAGCACATAAGAGTGTGGATATTTGAATGTAGGCAGCCAAGCCTTGAAGCATATAAGCTCGGGTTGGCGGCTTGTGTGCTACTAGCCATGGCTCATGTCCTCGCTAATGTGTTAGGTGGGTGCGTTTGCATCCGTTCCAGAGAAGAGTACTACCAATCCTCCCCCAACAGGCAGCTAGCTGCGGGCTCCCTCATCCTCTCCTGGTAGGTTAATTTTCTAACTCTTCTTTACTTATCATTCATACATATGGACCAAATTTATAAATGTCATTATTTTATGCCTAAAATTTCAAAAATGGAAAAAAAATATTTCAACTTGATTATGCATATCTTTTATTTTGAAAATTTTAAAACGTACAATCAATAACATTATATCTCAATAATAATAATAATAATAATAATAATAATAATAATAATGAACAACTCAATGAAGTACACAACCATGAATTCACGATTAGATAGTGAGTGAAATCACTTGAGACTCTAATATGACACCTATTACGTATGTCATATACCAGGTTCGTATTGTCTATTGCCTTCTCGTTGCTGGTGGTAGGGACGGTGGCAAACGCAAGGCCGGAAAACACCTGTGGTTTCTCGCATAGGCACGTATTTGTGGTGGGGGGCATTTTGTGTTTCATTCATGGCTTCTTCCTGGTTGCTTATTACGTTGGTGCTACTGCTTCCGCTGCTGAAGAGGAATACTTCAGATCTCAAAGACCCTCTGGCCCTCCACCTCTTCCTGCCTAACGACTAACGTTTGATTTTCAAAATATTTGTCTAGAATCATTGTTTTTCAGTTGGTTGTTTTTTTTCTTCTCTCTTTGTGAGCAATTTTAAGGAGGTATTTGTACAGGTGAATTGACATCATTGTTTATGAACGGCATGCATTCTTCGTAATTTGAATTATTGTCAAATACATATGGAGTAAAAGTCAAATAAAAATTACGTATTGGGTAAAATCATTTATTGCTGTGAGATGCGTTAAAAAATGGGTTGCATCAAGTCCCACTTTCTAATATTGGCTGGACTGGGATTGAGATCGGTTCTAATTTTTCTAAATTTATTAAGAGTCATAACCAATTTGAACACACCTACCCCTAATTTTAGGCATATAAACAAAAAATACCCTAAGTAAAAAATCCTATAACTACATCTAAAAATTCACCCCTCAACAAGATAGGTCTTAGCTAAAGGTGGGCAACAGGATGAGCCAATCAATCTATTAACAAAATGAATTAGATATGTCATGATTTACTTGTTAATGAAGTGACTTTATTAGATTGTTCATGTAAATAAATAGCCTATATTAAACCAGTCAAAAATAAATGAACTTCTGATACATTTAAAAATTGAACAAATTTGTATAAAATATATCGGCATAATAATCACTGTTATATTGACACGTTTAAATGTCTAAACAAGGCGTTACAAATTAAATACAACAATCCATCTCAAAAAACAAACACCTTAGGATTATTTAAAATTCAAACCAAACCATCGCAAACGTCGCTTTCCCATGGCTATCCGCATGATAATCGATCCTTGTGAGCTCCCGGTGACCAATATGGAACTAGCCGGTCTATTGAATTTAGGGCCCCTCCCCCACAGCCCCCCCCCCCCCCCCCAAAAAAAAGGGCAAAAAAAAAAAAAAGCTCATTCTGGCCTCGCTGATCATGCGCCCTATAAAATCCGATCCTCTTGATCTGGCCCTTTGGTCTCTCTCCCCTCGCGCTCTCAGAGTCTCTCACTACTCTGCCCAGAAACTCAGATCACCACCAAATTCTCTCTCCGATCACTCAATTCATGGCACGCAAGGGTCGTGAACCCCTCACCGAAGCCCCGCCGCCGGCCGATTCTTCCTCTTCCGACGAAGATTCGGACGACGACTCTGGCGAGGAAGAAGAAACCCACTCATCCTCCGGGGAAGATGAAGAACGTACTCCTTCTCCCGCGCCGGAGAAGTCTTCCTCTGCGAAGAAGCCTCCGACCCAGAAGAAAATTGAGCAGCCTGAACCCGCCGAGTCAGAGTCCGAGTCCGACTCGGACTCCGACTTGCCCCCGACTCTCAAGGTAAAGCCCATTGCGTCTAAGCCCATGGATGATGGCTCCAAGACTAAGAATCCCGGATCTAAGCCCGCCGGAAAGAGGCCGGCGCCGGAGAATGAAAAGGGCCCGACAAAAAAGACGAAGACTACTGATAAAGCTGAGTCAAGTGGTGGGGTGACTCAGGATGAGGGTAAGAAGGCGTTGTTTCAGAGGCTGTGGAGTGAGGAAGATGAGTTAGTCATTCTTAAAGGTATGATTGATTATAAGGCTAAGAAAGGGACTGACCCAATGGCTGATGCTGATGATTTTCTTGAGTTTATTAAGAAAAGTTTGCATTTTGATGCTAATAAAGCTCAGATTCTAAATAAGATGCAGAGGATGAAGAAGAAGTATGAGAATGCTAAGAAGAGGAAGATTAATAACCCTCATGATTTGAAAGCTTTTGAATTGTCTAAACAAGTGTGGGGAAATGATGGGGTAGAGGATAATGGGGATGGGGAGAATCATAATTTCACTTTGAATGCAAAGGGTAGTAGGGCTAGTAACTCAAAATTGAAGGCTAACAAGGGTGGGGTAAATGGGTTGGCTTTAGATGTTGGGAAGAAGTTGGAGGGCAGGAAGGAGGAAGATCAAGTGGCAGATTGGGTGATTTCTAGATTTGAGAGGGAAATGCCGATCATCGGTGGGAGTAGCATCGGGTACTTGAATGAAGGGGTCTTGAAAGAAGGGATGAAGCTGCTTGGTGAAAGGGAGAGGGCTGAATTGACTGAGAAATTGCGGAAACACAATTTGGCGGAGATGGAGGTGTACTTGAAACGATTGGACTTGATTCGAGAAGTGGCACACAAGGCGTTCAATGCCTTCAAGTCTGCTCAAGACTAGGTAAAGAAATCAGCCACTGATAGACTTGTTCAGGTGGACGAATGGTAGTTGGTTTTCATGTGACTTATTAGATTGATTTCTGGTGGTAATTGCCCGATTTTGGAATGTCGTCTCATTAATAGGCTGTATGGTGAAATTTGTAGAGCAATCTACTTGCTAGACTTGATCTTGAATTTGGAGCATGTTTTGTTGCAGACAATTTAACTGTTTTCTCTAAGTTTTGTTAGAGGTAGCTTGTTTTTCTTGAGTAAATTTATCTGTATTATTCTGCTGGTTGTGTTTCTTGTGGATGGTAATGAGCATTAAAGTGAAGTTGGAGTAATATGTTGAGTGTTCTGTCCCTGTCGCAGGTCATCTTATGATTGCTCCATGCTTATAAAATTGCTTCTAATGATAGTCATGTTGGCTCTTTGTGCTTCCTGAGTGGCACGCATCTTATTGATATGGTGCAAGTTCTTGAACTGAATGAAGTACACTGTTTATTTATGTGCTTCTTAGCTTGTTATGGTTATGATGTCTGATAAGATTGTATGATAGATAGTTAGCAAGCATGTTTTGGGTTGTCCTTGACTGCTTGTTGAGCCCTTCGTTGGCACAAATGGATTTAGAATCTGATGTTGAAAAATCAGTCATATGACGATCAAGAAGACAAGAAGCCATTCAAAGTCATTAATTGCTGTTGGTGAGTGATGGAATAATAAATGGGTTAATTGTGCATTTCTGCAGTATAGCTTTTTGCATAATAGAAGTGAATACCCTATCCTACAATAATAAATGGGTTGAGGAGTATACATTGGTCTTCTCTTATCCATCCCTTTTGTTTCCTAAAATTTCATTTTTTGTGTTTGGTTGAATGCTTACAAGCTGTAAGCATGATTTGGCACTGACCATGTTTGAGCAGTTGTCATATCTAGTAGAACATTTGTTTCTTCATTTGGTCATGCGTCTGCGAAGCTTCTTCCACGGACTTGCATCAAGAAAGTGTACTATCAACATTCTCCTAGAATGTGGTCTGTACATATGTGAAAAAATGTTAGGTGCACTTGAAGTTGGATGATGAGATTTTGATCTTGTTTGGGGAAGTGGCCACTCGAAATGGGTGTCGCAGCCCTATTAATATTGATACTTAAGAAAGGAAATGAAGTTGAATTTGAGTTTATTTAAAAAGTTGTTGAAGAATTGAAACTCGAAGATTTGTGACCCCAATTCTAACTTTTTGGGTATTTTGGGAGTGGGATTGATATTATATTTTACTTCAGTAGAGTCTCTCATGGAGCAATTGTAGTTTTTAGGTCATTGATCTGCATTCTTAGCATGTCTCGGGTTAACAAGGATGGACATTCGTCGATGATGGAAGGATATGATTAGGGAAAAGGACAAAGGTAATGACACATCTATGTCTTGTTCATGTCCTTTCCCATTTATCTGGTTCAGTTCCGTCTAAGGCAGAGCTCCCTTCCTTCCCAAAAAGAATAAGGAGGGAAAATCTTTCTATATCAAGGGATTCATTTTCTTCATCTGTTATAATTTGGCGTAAGACTTGTTAACAAGCCATACAATGGCACTTATTACTCTTCCTACTTTCCTTCTTTTTGTTTAGTCTGCTTGATTCCTCATGATTACATGAATTAGGTTCGACACCGCTGAACTTTGTATTTCACCTGCATCTATTTTGATGAAAGCTCGTTTAATAGTCTTCAACTGCACTTCAGAGCTAGAGATTAATCTACATGATGAACTTCAGTTCTTGCTCTCTGATAATTGCAGCTAAGACACTGTTGTCAGTCTCTCTCTTTCCTTTGGCAATTGTCGTGTGGAGCTGTCTGAATTGGTTTGTTCTCTGTTCCCCCCCCCCCCCCCCTCAATCTCAGTTTTCTTAGTGGCTTTTTCGGTTGACCTCTTGAATGTCTTGAATAGCCAGTACTATGTGATTCTTAGTGGCCAAAGCCCAATGGCCCCAACCCATTGATGTCCACATACTCCCCCATTAGAGTGGGCAAATATTTCTAGATTGAATTTGGGACTTGGGACCTCCTAGTCGGCGAATGCTATTGAGCCTAGAGTACTCTGTCATTGCATCTGCATTATACACATGCATCTACATGAGTAGGGATACTGTTCGATGAAAGTTGGTATTTGATCATATCATTAATGAATTTGCTTATGCAATAACCAGCTGATGTAAGGATTGGTATCAGTATTAAGTGTACATGTGTGACGTGTTTCGATACTTCATTGTACATGCATGATGAAAGGTATATGTGCTATTAAACTGTATATCTATATGTATAGCAATCCTGTCTAATGAGGATATGGTATGGTTGAAATAAATGTATATATATGATGGATGTATATTTTGGTGCTTCATTATACTGAAGAGCATAAATATATTTGCATAATATATGCAACTATCATTTTTCTTGCAAATTGATCGGGGCTCTGCTTAAAATGTTTATGTTGTTGTTTCCAACATTCCTTTTGTCATGACTTGTGTCCCCCCCCCCCTTCTCTTTTTTGTTGGGGGGGGGGGGGAATCTGGGAACTAAAATGCTATATGAGAAGTAGCGTTTTGGTGTGACCCAGTCTTTGAATTGCTCAAAATAAGGTTTATTCATTCGCAAATCACAATGGTTTTCTGGGATATACACAAATGTTCTGACACAAATTGACTTTTGGTAAACGCATTAGCCAAGCTTGGCTAGTACATCATTGAGGGTGGATACAGTCTCAGCATAGTATTTCTCTGCTTCAGAAGTGCTCTTGATCTTTGCTGCATGGTCCAGCTGGTTGAAAAGAGAAACATGAAATGAAGTATATAATTAAACGAAAGGGGACATGAGATTCGAAACATGAGCGGATCAATCTAAATCTATATATAAGTCGATAACCTGATACCGTCAAGCTAACTTATGTACATAACCTGATACCGTCAAGCTAACTCAATTAGAACTAGAAATTTGAATTGACTCAATCCAAATTGAATGGAATCCAAATTTTTTCCTTCTAAGTTTCCCTTGGGAAGTGAGTAAGTGACCCGCCTCTGATATGATCTCGAACTTGAACTCCCCGATCCAAAGCTGAATTCCTTTGAATCGAACACAATTGACATGTGCCAGGTCTATCTAACCCCTATGATCATGTACAACTCGCCTATAATTCTAATTTTGGATTTGCCTAGTGAGTTGACTTCGAGATCGGTGTTTTCTTGCCACACTTGACCAAGTATTCGAAATTGAAAATAGAGCAGGGGGAGGGAACAAGGGCAATAGGGACTCACATTGGACATATCTTGGAAGAGCTTATCAGCAAGCTCCTTGAGGGACTTCTTCTCCTCCTTGGGCTTAGAATTGATGACGGTGTTAAGATCATATCTCAAGTACTCGGTCTTGAGTCGAAGGTCGTTTTGGATATACGGCCATTCCTTCTTGTCAATGTACTCCTTGATGTGGTAAATGTCCTTGGCTGACTCCTTGGCTCTCTGGGCTGCCTCCTGTGGAGGTAGAGGTTGAAGGTAGAATCTCTCCTTGTATGGCAACTCGAAGTCTCTTGGCACGTCCGAGTTTAGTGTCCCAGCTGCATATTACATGAAATTAGACTCGCTCAAACTGAACTTACTTTTAGTCTGTTCGATCTGAATTAATAAACTGTGTTTACGACAACACAGATATCTGTTCGAATTTGACTCTTTTATATTATAACTTGAACGTGAATCCCATGTTTAGACTGATCTCACCAGTGACAATGGTAAGATACTTGCGACATCATGTGTACCTAAATTAGAGCATCCAATTATGACACTTTGGCCTAGTAATTGAGATTGAAAAATTCCAGAACGTTTTAGACTTCAATGCTTACTGCGTATATAGTAATTTGTGCCTGTACATGTCGAGATTTAAGTAAAAAATAAAAATAATACTACTTAAATTGAGCAAGAAGACTTACGAAGACCGCCAGATGGCGGGGGAGGTGGGCCGATGGGGATGGGCTTAGGCTTGGGCTTGGTAGCCTCCTCCGCTATAGCAGCCCGGACAAAAGGTCCAGAAGCCAGCCCAGCGGCAACAAAGCCCAACATGGCTCGCCGGCTGGTCTCAATAGTCTCAGCGGAGACCTGCTGCTGGGCCCTGATGGTCAGGCCCAATCGAGGAGGGACAGCCAAGCGGGTGCTCCTGGGCCCACTAAAGCTCGAGCGGCTGAGCTGGAAGCTGCCTTCCAACACTGCCTGAGACGAGCCACGTAAGCTAGCTATTGAAGCCATTGCTTGAGCCATATCTGATCTTCCTGATCACCTACCTCCCCTCTCCTTGGCTGTATATGGTGTGTAAGTATCGGAGTTTCTCTCTCTAGAGATAAAGAGCAGGCAGGGAAATGTGGAAATATGATTGCTGGGGGAGAAAGGTACTCGGGTATTTGTTTATTCTGTGAGCCTTATCTGATTAGGATATTGGATTAACCACTAATTGAGTGACATGTATTTTGCGGGTTGTACTGAGTTTCACCTGTTGGATTTTGTTTTGCTCTAGGCGTCTAGTATTTTGACATGTGGAAATTCGAGAACAATGGTTTTTGTCATATCCATATTCCGAAATTTGCATCAAGATGCTACATGTCATGCTGCCACTCCAGCCCACTGGTTATTTTTGCTATTTGTGGATGTAACTGCAGTACTTGAAAAAAAAGCATTAATTCCGGCATATGTACTTCTTTACCTAGTCTTCATGGTGTGCTTTGATTGTACAAGCGTTTTAATTTTTGTTCTTACTCTTGTATTAGACGGACAAGAATGTGTTTTTAAATAAAAGTAATATAGTCAATTCATTGGACTTTCTTTCAAGGCAACTCAGTAAGCAACAAGAGGTCAAGGGGAGGGGAATAATACCAAAGCCCATGCTAAGCTAAAGACTACTAGATCATATAGCTTCCCCATCTTAGGTAAAAAATTTGCTCCCACAAGATTCAATCTTAGGTGGACTAGGTGGATGATAGAGGTAATAACTATCCAACCAATAATCTCTTCAACAAGAATAAGAATTTATGCATCCATTATTTCAAGGGACATGTATCAATAGGTAAAGAGCAGAAAGAGAAACATAGAATAGATAGTGTTAGTTCCAAGTTTACTAAACTCTTTATAACTATTGGATGCTGTTTGTCACGAGTTGATAATTCACTCAAAATTAAACCTGTACGACCTAGTAAACTTTGCTTGGAACTATCTTACTTTGTTTGTTAGTAAGCCTTAAGGATGTTTGACTTAGGTTTGAAAAGTTAAGTAAGCACACATACACTTTAAGAGAACTTAGAGAGAGAAGGTAGGGAGATAAAGAGTTTGGGAGAATACTTTGTGTGGCATTTGAATGCTTTGTATACAAATGAGCCTCCTTGGAGGTATATATATACATTCACCTTTTCAATGGACGGTGGAAATCTATTTGATCTTACGGTTAAGATCATACATCCAGAATATTTTATACAAATATCTAGGATTCTACACAAGTGTGAAATTGTGTGAAATCCGCTGAGACCCTCTAGAGCAAACTATAAAAAAATCTAGTGAAATTCAAGACATTCTAGAATATCTTAGAGTGATCCGTGACATCTTGCAATGGATTAGTTTATGATCTTTCCTCTTAAAAAATAAAATCCCCCCAGCACCGGCTCAGTTCACGTTAATGTCAATGTCAAGCCGGACCAAACCGGCTTGAGCCAGACCGCAGTGGTCTGACACTTTCCTAAAATAAAGCTGAAACGAGCGTATTATTGACTCCAAACCCACAATCAAAAGTTTCGGCTCCTCCTCCCTCTCTATTAGCGCCACACTCATTTCAAATCTCTCTCTCTCTCTCTCTCTGTGCCCCTGCCCCCCGCTCCATCCACTACACTCTACGCTCGCTCCTTCCTTTATGCTAAACCCTAAATCCCCAAATCGAATCTTCCGATCCTCCCTAAATCCCTAAATCCTTCGGAAATGGCTACTCGCAACCAAAATCGACGGCCAAAGAGCCCTCTCGCTGTACTCTCTGTTTCTTTATTTCTTAAATTCGATGTCTTCTGATTTTATCTATGCCAAATTGATTTGTGATTCCTGTTCTTGCAGAAGAAGGACGGAGGAGATGAAGCTCCGTTCACTAAGCGTCGGAAAGTTGGCGGAGAAGGAAGAATGGTGGGGACAACGGCGTCAAGCCGAGCTAGGCAGGTTTTGTCCAATGTCAGTTCGAATCAGCAGGATTCGAGCAGTGCTGCTGACCCCGCTGCACCTTCGGAAGCTTCAGAAAGCACAGACTTCACTAGGGAAGAGGTTGAGGCGCTGTTGAATGAAAAAATCAAGGGGAAAAAGTTCGATCTCAAGGTTTAGTTCTTTGGCTTTGATTTTTGATTGTGAGTTCTCAGGTCAAAATGACCTAAGAATGTGATGTGAATATTAGAAAAGTTGTGATTTTTTTAAAAACAAAATGAATGCAGGGTAAGTTGGAGCAAATTTCAGAGTCAAATAAGAAACTACGACTTTGCATAAAGTGGTTCCAAGGGATTGAGCAAACCCTCATTAAGGAGCAGGAAGCATTGCGTAATTCATTGGATGCTTTAGAAAAGAAGTGTGCTGAAATAGGTGGTTTTTGAAACCTAATTCTTTCAGTTTCTTGAGTTTTGGTGTTTAAAGTTTGCAGATTTTAGGATCTTAAGTTTGTTGCAATGCAAATTCAACGGTAGATTAGCAATTTTCTAAGATAATTAATCTGACTTTGGTTCCCTTTATTCAAGGGGTACGACTGTATAAAAGATTTCATATTGCTCTTGCTAAAGAGTTCAAATTTGCTTGATGGCTGGTCATAGATGCTCAAAAGAAGAGTACGGAGGATGAGCTTAATGCGTCCATTGGAGAGTTGAGGCTAAACTATGCAGCTTTGCAGGGGAAATTCGCAAAGGAAGAGTCAGATAAATTGGTATGCTTGTTACATTTTTATGTAAGTGTCCAGAAATTTGTCTCTGTAATCATTGTAGAGCTTGCTAATGATGTTGCATGTAGGACGCAATTGAGAGTCACAAAAGAGAAATGGAATTAAGACTTGCTGCAGAGAGTTCAAAAGCTTCCCTTTGTCAGGAACTTGAGAAGGTTAGACAAGAAAAATTGTTAGCTGATGAAAAGGTACTCCAACAATGCTAGAACAATTTCCTGCATCTTATAGGTCTTTCTGTTACTCAGGGTTGAAGTTTTTCTTCATATTCCAATCTGAATTCTGTAGGTAGCATCTGCCAATGAGATGTACAAGCGTTTGCAAGAGTACAACACAAGTTTACAGCAGTATAATAGCCGGCTACAGGCAGACCTTCAAGCAGCTAATGTGACACTTCAAAGGGTAGAGAAGGAAAAATCAGCCATTGTTGAGAATTTGAGCACCTTAAGGGGACACCATGCGTCTTTGCAAGACCAGTTAACATCTTCTAGGGTAAGTTCATTGGTCAACGTGATTGCTTAAAACATGTATTTCCCCTTGTTTTTCTGCTCAATTTGTTAAAGAAGTAAGGTTCTCTTCCTGTTTTCTATTCGTCCATTTTGTTTGCATTTGATTGTACGTTCACCCATACATCTTATCAAGTTGTAAGGGGTAAAGAATCCAACTAAGACATTGAGTTCAAATTATGTGATCATTGTGATTTAGGAGGCTTCTTAATGTACATTCCATCATGACAAGGCAAAAAGGTTTTTCCCTACACCCGCGGGGGGGGGGGGGGTTAAGTGGAGGTTTTTGTTGCACTTTCCTGTTTGGTGAACTGGTGATCCACTCTCTGTCAGCCGGCTTTCCTGTATCCTAGTAGAGAATTAGTTTGTTCTTTACAGCCTCACAAAGTGGCTATGCAATGGCAGTGGGTACCATGCTTCTAGAACCTTTCTTGTAATCATTTGCTGCAGATTCATGGGAGTTGCTCGACATTATGTCACACTTTTTTTTGGGTTTTTATTTGGTAAAATCCAGGCTTCACAGGATGAGTTAACAAAGCAAAAAGAAGTGTTGGTCACTGAATTGAATTGCCTACGTGGAGAATTGCAGCAAGTAAGAGAAGATCGTGATCGTTTGCATTTGCAAGTGTATCTTTTGATTAGTGAAATAGAAAGGTACAAAGAAAGTACTGGCAAGTCGGTTGCAGAGTTGGACAACTTAATGATAAAATCGAACGCTTTGGAGGTCTGTTGACCTGATTTATTGTTCCTGTTGCTTTCTAGCATTATTGGTAAGTGTTTTTTTGAATCTTTGTGCTCTTTTCATCCTCTAGGAGACCTGCGCTTCCCAAAAAGAGCAATTATGTATACTTCAACATCAACTAGCTGCAGCAAATGAAAAACTTAAGGTGGAATATTTGGTGCTTTGTTTGAACAGTTCAAATGTTTATGCTTGTCATGTACTACATTTGAATTTAGCCTATATTTTGCATGTTCTTAAAAAATTTTGTGCAGATGGCTGATCTTTCTGCTTCAGAAACAATGGCTGAGTTTGAAGCACAAAAGCATATGATACGCCAACTCCAAGATCGTATTGCTGATGCGGAGGTCCAAATTAATGAAAAGGAGATGTTGAGGAGAAAGTTGCATAACACTATTCTGGTAATAACTTCTCCGCTAACACTATTTTGGTAATAAAAGGAATAAATTACGGTATCACTTATGGGTGTATGGCTTAGAGTGTTCATAGTTTAGCGGGTGAGAGTAATCCTGATTTGATCTCATTATTGACTAATATAAGCCACCCAAGCAAAGTTGAAATCATATAGTAGTCCTCTTTTTTGCAAGGCACAGCAAGTGGCATGAAAGTATATTTTTTTTCAATAAGCCGTAAATTATATGCATAAAATTTGTCACAAACAGTGGACACTCGATGATAATATGTCTTGATCGACAGTGTTTCGCTTTTATTTTCTTTTTTATCTTTTTTTTGGGGGAGGGGGAGGGGAGGGTGGAGGCATTTCATGTGGCTGTGTGCCTGGATCGAGAGTTATGGTGTTGATGCACAAACGGAGGTATGGAGTATGCAATATTCTGAGCAGGAAATAGTTATTGCAGTTCTGTAATCTTATATTATTTGTGCTATTTTATTTCGTGTTTTCTTTTTAAAAAGGTGTATATTAGTGTGATATATCTCAGCATAAGTTGCGTACAGTTGAAAGTTTCTTGAATTTCATTCATTAAATAATGGTGCTTGATCCTAGAAATGGCTACATTTGAGAATATGCTGCTTGCTATGGGTGTACATGTTCTCGCAGACCAAAGATTCATAATTCCTAATCATATGTTTTTTTCCTTATTATTAGGAAGGAAAGATTTTGCATGGTGAATGAATTTTCAACTTTTCAAACATTTGAGAATCTGCTGCTTGCTATGGGTGTGCGTGTTCTGCAGACCAAGGAACCATAATTCCTAGCCATGTGTTTTTTTTCCCTCATTATTAGGATAGTAAAGATTTTGCATGGTCAATGAATTTTGAACTGTTCAAGACCTACATTTCATCGTCCCCTCCACCCTTTTCGGCGGGCTTGCTTGTGCTTATATTTCTGAAATTAGGATTCTAATGTTCTCTGAACAATAATGATCGTTGCAGGAATTGAAAGGAAATATCCGTGTGTTCTGTAGAGTCAGACCCTTGTTGCCTGATGATGGGTGTGCTCCACACCCACCAGTTATCGCATATCCCACCTCAAATGAAGGACCTGAGCAGGGCATTGATCTGATACAAAGTGGTAAGAATCTCGCAAACTAGGCCTGATTGTTTAGGTGGTTTAATAGTAGTCAATAAGTAGAGTACTTTCATTTCCAAAAGTAGAATTGCATGTGAAATCAATCATGACAATTACTGTTTAAAATGACAGAAATATAGACTGTCTTTGGGTTGGCCAAATGGATATCAGGACATGGGAGTCACGTCATGTTGTTTTATTTGCAGGACAGAGATATGCTTTTACATTCGATAAAGTGTTCAATCCTGAGGCCTCTCAGAATGACGTATTTGGTGAGATATCAGAGTTGGTACAGAGTGCTCTTGATGGATACAAGGTGAATTTATTGTTTTAATATGCTTGCTTTCCCAAATTGAAATACTGCTAAACTGAGAATTTCAAAGGATTTATCATTCTAAGTTTTGGCTCACTTTGAGCTTGAAATTGTGCACTCTTACCATTTGTCATGACTAATGTGGTTAACTTATTTGTTGCTGGTTGTACACGCTGATGTGGAGTGCTTGTGATAATTGTTGTCTGTACAATCGAATTTGACCCTTACTATGTTGGTTATTGCACAGGTTTGCATATTTGCTTATGGTCAAACTGGCTCGGGTAAAACTTATACCATGATGGGCAGGCCAGAATCCCTAGAGCAGAAAGGGCTTATACCTCGGTCCTTGGAACAAATATTTGAGACTAGCCAGAGGCTGTCAGCTCAGGGCTGGAAGTATAAAATGCAGGTAGATGACTTGTTGCGGATTCTTACATTGACCTATGGCCCTGGCCACAGGAAAATTGCAAATTTTTAACAGGAAAACGAGAAAAGTCGTTTCTGTAGGTGGAGGGGAGAGGGGTTCTAATTTTTTGTTGTTGAACTTAGTCATAGTGACTCTTTATGCGTTCCAGGCATCAGTGCTGGAAATATACAATGAAACAATTCGTGATCTGCTATCAAGCAATAGGTCGAGTTGGGATACTCAACGTACAGAGAATGGCGTACCAGGAAAGCAGTATGCAATAAAACACGATCCAAATGGGAATACTGTTGTCTCTGATTTGACGATTGTAGATGTCTGTAGCTCAAAAGAGGTTGCTTCACTTTTGCGTCAAGCTGCACAATGTCGGCAAGTGCTTAGTTGCTTCTTCCATCTAATATGCACCTTTAGCCCTCGAGTTTGGCATGCTGAAACCATTATCTTTCATGTGTTAATCCTCAGATCTGTAGGAAGGACACAAATGAATGAACAATCATCAAGAAGTCACTTTGTGTTTACGTTGAGGATTTCAGCAGTAAATGAGGTATGCTTTGTGATCCTTCTCAATGATTATTCCTAATCATCTCAGACAAGTTCTCATAGTATTCACACTATTCCAGACAACAGAAAAACATGGTGTTTTGAACCTTATTGATCTTGCTGGAAGTGAGCGCCTCTCAAAAAGTGGATCGACAGGTGATCAATTGAAGGAAACCCAGGTATCTGTTTGCATATGTTTGGGCCATTAAGCCTTGTCCTGGTTACTATTCTCTTCTTAATTATCAACCTAATTAATTTGTTTGCTTGTGATTATCAGGCCATTAACAAGAGTTTGTCTTGCCTTGCTGATGTTATATTTGCTTTGGCGAAGAAGGAAAGCCATGTTCCTTTTAGAAACTCAAAGTTGACTTATCTTCTCCAGGTAACAAGCTGCAATATTGTATCTTTTAGCATTGTGATCATTGCAAGTTTGCAGCCCATCCTTTGAGCAAGAACCTCAATTAACTCGCCCTAAATTGAGTTGACCCTAAGTTTTTTTCAGAAGCTTATGAGATCAAGACCAAGTTGAACTGACTTGAACAACATGGTACCCAACTTGTAACTGTAACATCCAATGCGAAATTATACTCTCTAGCTCAAATATTCCTCAGAAATCAATTTGAACCCAACCAAGCAACCTGGTTGACAACTTTGAACTCTTTAACTGTGACATCTGATGTGGACATGGACTTGGAGAGCAAAAAGCCAACAATGTACGTATTTCATTGCTCTATATAACACAACTTTCTTTCTGTGTGTACTTTGTCAGCCTTGCCTGAGTGGAGACTCCAAGACATTGATGTTTGTCAACCTCTCCCCCGACCCTTCATCAGTGAATGAGTCACTGTGTTCCCTTCGGTTTGCAGCTCGAGTAAACACTTGTCAAATAGGAGTTCCTCGTCGACAGACAGCCATAAGATCTGCGGACTCTCGATTAAGTATTGGCTGATAACAAAAGAGATTTGATCTTTAATTTCTTCCTAACTTTTAATCTCAGTGTTGAATAGATGTTACCTTGTACGGAATTTGTTAGCATAGAGCAAAATGTATGCTTGTAATGCGTGTCATTATCATATGATAGGCCGTCTGATTGAAATTTGTATAAGCAGCTATATGTATCCTAGCCCCTGAGTGGTCATTTGGATCTTGATTATTATACTGAATTTCTAGGGGAGAGCTTCCTGCTTCCCCCATGGTTGGTTCATACTTCATACTTCATATGAATTATCGTGTCTTGTGATCTTTCTTTTTTCTGAAAGTACTATTGGTGGTATAGATCCCAAACCTGGTTTGGCATACCCGGGTAAGGAAACTTGGTTGGGCTTTTGGGTGTCTATAGAGCTCATTTTTGTGATGGTAATTTGGGTGTCGATAGCGCGCATTTTTAGCCTTCATGATCAAGCTCATCCAAGGAAATAACCTTTTGCTCTTTATCAACTTGAATTGGCACAATTAGAGATGGAAAAAGTTGATCCGACATGATTATCGATCTGAACCCGACACGAAATTAAGTGGGTTTGGGTATAAATTTTCGACCCGTTTAATTAAATGGGTTGACACGTTCAACCCGTTTAATTAAATGGGTTAGGTTCAGGCCGAGATTATCGACAAGAAAAAGTACCTATTTAACCCGTTTAATTAAATGAGTTAAATAAGTCAACTTATTTTTCCATTTTTTATTTATCTATTTACTTTTTATTAGATAATTAAGAATATAAAAATTTTTAGAAATTATGAATTGTGATGAATTTGGGGAATTTCAAAGAGTAATATTTAATTTGATATATAAATTTAATTTTTAACACTGTAATTACGTATTAATTGAAAATATTAAATGCGTAAATAGTCAATTAAGCAACTGAACTTGACCTGTTTATCTTAAACGAGTTAGGCGGGTCAACCCGTTTAAAAATTAAATGGATACAGGTCAAGATTTTTCAACCCGTTTAATAAACGGGTTAGGTTCAGGTTGAAGAATTCTCAATCCGTTTAAGTTCGACGTGAACACGAAACCGACCCGACACGACATATTACCCAACTCTAGGCACAATACAATGGCTCATTGACTCAAACGCCACCCCATTGATGACAAGTCAATGTGAAGGAAATTGAAGGAGAAGCTTCCTTGGATTAAAGTGAAAACTAGAGCAAAATTAGTCATGGTATACACTACACAAAACACAAGTCTGCAAAAGACTTGACACTGGATTACCAAATTAAAATGGGTTGATAAAAACACAAGGGAAAGTAATTTCTTTGAAATTTCATCCGTTCTTTTTCAAAAAGTTCATCAATAAAGTACAAATGTTTGAAAGATGAGAACCAACTTGATGTGATTAGAAAGATCTCTTAATTAAGTTGATGTGATTAGATCACTTAATTTTGAGTAATGTTAAAAGTACTTGGCGATAACTTTCTTTTTAACCTTTTTTTCGGTGTAAATGGTTAGATCATATTTTACATTATTAAATCTAGATAATAGGACATGTTAGCTTTACAAACCCAAAAGGTAAGAGCCTCAGAGCCTGTGACTTAACCCTAGTTAATTGATCCAGGCAAGGATCAATCACCCTTTGCTTAGATTGTTTGTCAACAGGGGACAAATTATGCAGTATATCTGTATTTGAACTTTCGTCCTTTTTTTTAACCGATGGCTATATAATAATCGGAAAAAAAAGGGCTGAGCTGACAAAAGGTCTCCGCTTCCTCGGACGTTTTTTATTTGTTGCATGGAAACTGGAAAGTCTTGATTTAATTTTTCAGATTATTGTGTTTGGGCCTTGCGGAGCTGGGCGTAGATTACTAGATTTCACTTATAGCGGCGACGACATAACATTGGTACAAAATAATCCTCAGTTGTCACGGCAATATCTGGCCCATAATTATGCTGTCTATCCCATATTTTGCGCTTGGCATCGTGGAGTGGCGTGGATCAAATTCATTCACTTATTTTTGTTGTTTTATGACCAAAAAAGGTTGCATTAGACACACAACTTTGTAAACAATATGAAAATTATTGCAACCATCTCAACTAAAAAAGTTAAAACGAACAGTTTATATTGGTGATAGGTTGTATACATTAACATTTTCCTTAGCTTCGAAGCGAATATCCTTTAAAATTAGAGTGTGAATGCTATGTATAATTGTAGTGAACAATGATTCAATATGTGGAGTATCAAGTTATTCACATGATAACACAAAGAAGCATGAAATCAGAAGGGATGAACCAATTTTGTTTTCAAGTAATCGGCTTGAAAAAAAACCAATGGACCAACCCATTTCCAAAAACTACAAAAAAGAAAAAATAAACTTAACCTACTGTTAAAAGAAACGGCCGACAAAGACGATCGTCCCGCCTTACGGATTATTTGGTGACAAAGAACAGATCAAGCAGTGTCAAAGATTGTTTTCTTTTACAGTAGGGAGCGGTTGAGGGTGAATTAGATACAGTAATAGGGAAATGGAATAATGTATAGTGAAGTAGTTACCATTTACTTGTAAAAACAAAAATCTTTATCTCCCTCCGCCCGTTGTTGTCCCTAATGTCAAAGAACTCACTGAACTCATATTAAAAGCCAATAAAAAGCATTTGTCAACTTGGATGAAGATGATGAAATCTGTAATTTGATTGCATTTGTTAATAGAGTCTAACAAGAGAGCACAATTAATACTTAGAGACGGTTACAAATTAAGAATGAACATCTGCTCTGACACTGTACAAGAGTTTAGATCGAGTCTAAGATAGAGAGAATGAATGAAGCCTTCGTTATACTTCGATAGTCATTGTGTCTTCTGATCACAACTTACACAAACAATAAGAAAAAATATCTACTAATGAACATGACAGCTCAGCTCTAGCTACTGGCAACGGCTTTGACTCCTCCTTAGGAAAATGAAAGAATTAATGGGCACATCCAACTGTCCGAGGTATTGAGTCCGTTGGCAGAGTCGCCTTATGCTGACCGTCAAGTATTTGCCCCACTCCAAAACAAACAATTGGCTACGTTGGCTAGTAACCTACCATTATGCCTCATATTCAGAATTAGCAGAAGCCATTTAAAAGACCGGTCCAACACCCACTTCTTAGTTCACTTCCTTCAACTATAATTTTAGTAGCTAACGAAATTATGTTTGCAGTTCTACTAAGAATGATGAATTCCCTCTCTCATTCGCTCCCATTTTCAGTCCTCCTACTCGTGTTTATGGCATCATTATTTTCTCTGACGTCGGCCCAACCGAATTTCTGGTTCTACTCTTGCGGCAAAACCGGCAATTACACCAACACCAGCGCTTTCGCGGCCAACCTTAACACTGTCGTTTCGGACATAATTTCGAGCTCCGAAATCGCCAACTTCAGTTATCACTTCTACACCGCAGGCACCAAACCGGGAGTCGATTTGGTCACTGGGGCTGCCTTTTGCAGAGGAGACTTACCGTCATCAGAGTGTCACTCCTGCTATTCTGACGCTGCTGTGGAGATCCGACAAGTATGCCCGACCCAAAAGCAGGCAATTGCTTGGTATACTGATTGCATGGTTCGCTACTCGGACCATCGTATTCGGGGCATCATGGAATCCTCACCCAAGTATTCGGTCCACAACCCGGCCAACGCGTCCGACCCGGAAGCCTTTGACCGGGAGCTAAAGGCGCTGCTTAGGAGCTTGCAAGTGAAGGCAAAGGAAGATCGTAGTGAATATGCGTCCGGGTCGAGGAGGGTGAGCGGGTCTGTGACTGTTTATGCTTTATCGGGTTGTACGCCGGATTTGAATGCTTCGGATTGCTTCAAATGTGCGGAAGATGTCATCAATTATGTATCCACTTGCTGTTATGGAAAAATCGGGGCTTCTATTTTTACACCCAACTGTGCTTCCAGGTTTGAAGTCTATCAATTTTACCGTTCCGACCATCGTACTTCCACTCCTTCGGCTCCGCTGCGTACAAAAGGTGAGGAAGCTCTGGGTCCTTTTTTTCAACTTTTTTTTTTTAAAGATGTGTAGGAGCTACAAAAGATAATACAGTTACATACACGCACACATACATACATACATATCATTATCTTAGATTTTTGGGTGAAATAGTTCTTGAACATAGTAACAAAGTTTTTAAAAGAGAGGTCTTATGTTCAAATCTTAACAATTAGAATATTAATAGTGCAATGCGGGGGGGGGGGGGGCGCGGATTTTATAGCATTCGGGTTGTCTCTCCTTGTGCGTATGTTTCTTATGTTGCTAGAACGTATGCAGGTAATTCTAGAGGAAAGAAAAGGTCATTGTTGCGACTTTCTCTTTCTATTGCAATTCCCACATTTGTAGCAATCTTGCTGTCTATTGGCGTTTGGATCTGTCTGCAAAGAAGGAAGGCCACGCTAACCGGGGACAGTAAGTAATTATCATTCAATATATGACACAATGTGATAACTTGTGATTACGTTTTCAAGTCAATTGAACTCATCTATTTACAATAGATAATGTATATAATACACCTGAGAGTGTGTACTCCTACTTGCCACGTATATATATTTTTCTAACATGTATTTGTCATGTAGACAACTTTTAATATGTGACGCTGACGTGGCTTGTGAGAGTATGTATTTTTAGGAGTATGATATAGGCTTTGCTTTACAATACTTATGCAACATGAAAGTTCAAATTTCCATATTCGATCGTCCTACTATTTTAATAGGAGAAGCAGAAGAGATTATGGATGTTGAGTGTTTGCAATTTGACTTGACCGCAATCAAGGCAGCAACACATAATTTCTCCATGGGTAATAAGCTTGGAGAAGGTGGTTTTGGGGAAGTTTACAAGGTAAGCTTTTTGGGCAATAATTCTAGAAGATTTGATCCCATGCTCATCAACAAGTAGTAGTATTTTGAGTTAATTTTTTTGGGTACATTGTGATTAACCGATTCTAAAGTTCTTTTTAGCTATTTAGGCAAATAGAAGTACTGTATGCTAACCTTTATTTATGTAGGGGATACTCGCATGCGGCCAAGAAGTAGCAGTGAAAAGATTGTCGAAAAATTCTGGACAGGGTATTGCAGAGTTTAAAAATGAAGTTGCTTTAGTTGCCAAATTACAGCACAAAAATTTGGTCAAACTTTTGGGTTTCTGCATAGCATTAAAAGAGAGGATACTTGTTTATGAGTTCCTTCCTAATTCAAGTCTTGATCGATTTCTCTTTGGTAAATTCAATGAACATTCTCCCTGATTAATGTTGTAAAGTATGTACAAAATGTCTATTTAAACTTAAAACTAATCAACTGGTTGATTATCTTGCAGATTCGACTGGAGGTTCATTGTTGAATTGGGAAACAAGGTTTAAAATTATATGTGGAATAGCTAGAGGACTATTGTATCTGCATGAAGATTCTCGACTAAAGGTCATCCATCGAGATCTTAAATCAAGCAACATAATATTAGATGAATCAATGAATCCGAAGATATCTGATTTTGGTCTTGCGAAGCTTTTTGGCATGTTAGGAATAAAGGAAATAATAGGATGTGACAATGCAACAGAATTCAACCAAGAACACAACGCAACAATGAAAAACAAGAATAAAGGACACAGAGAATTTTTACGTGGAAACCCAATGTGGGAAAAAACCACGGACGGTGACAGCACACCGACAAATTTCACTATGAGCAGAGTGGTACACCACAATCACTTCAGTGATTAAGAGCAGAATTACAATACTCTCAATTGAATTCTCTCACAAATAACCTCACTCTCTCAATGTGTTTTCTATACTGGAGTGTTTTGAATCCTAGGCTTGACCCTCCTTTTATAGGGCCTGAAGAATAGGGTTTTCCCCTTTTTGGAAAAACCCTAGCCGCCGCAGAGGAGTCCTCCTTGAAGACAGAAACCCTAGCCGCATCCGAAAGAGGCGGCGAAAAGACACGTGGCACGACCGTGCCCCGTGGCACGGTCACCCCGTGTCACATGGCACGGCCGTGCCATATGGCACGGCACCCCCGTGCCAATTTTCTGTCCCGCTCGTCTTCGGCTCTTCGTCTTGGCACGCCCGTGTCTGTGCAGCATGGGCTCCCCGTGCCGATACTCGAGATTTTGGGCCATAAAACCCAACAATCTCCACCTTGGACCAAAATCTCCAATCTTCAACTTTCCGTCGCCGTCGTCCACCCCTAAGGGGTTGCCCCCCATGGGGCTATGCCCCGCAGGGCTTCTCAATGACTGTGAACTCCCACTAAGTCCAAGCAATGCTCGAACTTAGCTGTAGGTAGTGGCTTTGTAAGCATGTCAGCAGGATTCTCTGAGGTGTGAACTTTCTTCATCATTATTTCTCCTGCAGCAACTGTATCTCGTACATAATGATATTTGACGCTGATATGCTTGGTCTTCGAGTGGTAGGCATCATTCTTTGTCAGATGTATGGCACTCTGACTATCAGAATATACCACAGTAGCAGATTGTGGTATTCCAAGCTCCATTACCAGTCCCCTTAGCCAGGTAGCTTCCTTCACCCCTTCAGTGGCAGCAATATACTCAGCTTCTGTTGTGGACAGAGCTGCAATAGATTGTAAAGACGCTTTCCAAGAGATAGCGCCCCCACACATAGTAAAGATGTACCCAGATATGGACCTCCTCCTATCCAAATCACCAGCATAGTCAGAATCAACATACCCTACTACATCAGATGTAGCAACCTTGTTTCTATCAAATACCAGCCCTTTTCCCACAGTTCCCTTTACATACCGCAGGATCCATTTTACACCCTCCCAGTGATCCTTTCCAGGATTATGCATATATCTACTTACCACACTCACAGCATGTGATAAGTCTGGTCTGGTACAGACCATGGCATACATCAAACTCCCTACAGCACTGGAGTATGGTACATTGGACATTCTACCGATGTCCTCTTCTGTTTGCGGACAGCATTCCGCAGACAGTTTAAAATGTGCAGCAAGAGGGGTAGACACTGCCTTGCAGTCCCTCATTTTGAACTTGCTTAATACCTTCTCAAGATATTTTTCTTGAGACAAGTATAATTTTCCCTCCTTTCGATCCCTGTGAATCTCCATGCCCAGTATCCTTTTAGCTGCACCTAAGTCTTTCATTTCGAATTCCTTACTGAGTTGAGATTTTAGCATGCTAATCAGGTTTTTATCTTTAGATGCAATTAGCATGTCATCAACATACAGTAGTAGATATATAAAGGACCCATCACCATATTGTCTAAAGTATACACAATTATCATATCTACTACGTATGTAACCATTATCAATCATAAACGTGTCAAAACGTTTATACCACTGCCTAGGAGCCTGCTTGAGTCCATACAAGGACTTTTTCAACTTACATACCATGTGTTCCTTATCAGGAACAGCAAACCCTTCAGGTTGCTTCATATATATCTCCTCTTCCAGCTCACCATGCAGGAAGGCTGTTTTTACATCAAGCTGTTCCAACTCCAAGTTAAACAATATCACAATGGATAACAATAATCGAATAGAGGTGTGTCTGACTACAGGAGAGAAAACCTCATTGTAGTCTATACCTTCCCGTTGGTTGCAACCACGAACAACCAACCTTGCTTTCCACCTTGCATCCTCTACCCCAGGAATGCCCTCCTTCTTCTTGTATATCCATTTGGCAGTTAAGGCCCGTCGGCCTTTAGGCAGGTTACATAACTCCCAAGTCCCGTTTTTCTGCAGACTTTCCATTTCTTCTTGCATAGCCTGAACCCAATTGGGTGAACTTGGGCAGGTGATGGCTTCAGTATAATTTGAAGGCTCAGTTCCTTCAGACACTTCCTCTGCAACTGAAAGTGCAAATGCTATCAGCCCTTCATCATCGTTGTACCGGGCCGGTCTCCTGATCTCCCTGCGAGGACGATCACGTGCTATAGAGTGCTCAACCTCCTCCTGAGGTTGTTTAGTGCTGATAGCCCCAGGCTCAGTGACCTGGACTTCCCTCATAGTTTCTTCAACAGCTCCACCTTGAGCTGTAGCAGTCTCCAGCTCCACCTCCATGCTGGTGTCTTGCTGAGTTCCTGCACCAGTAGAAGGAGCAGCAGCATTCTTTCCAGAAGATAATATATCAGACTCATTGAAAGTAACATCCCTACTTTGTATTACTTTCTTAGAATCAGGACACCACATACGATACCCCTTAGATTCACTAGCATACCCCAAAAACATACATTTAACTGCTCTAGGTGCTAGTTTGCCCTCATTTACATGAGCATACACAGGACACCCAAATACCCTGAGATTAGAGTAGTCAACAGGATTACCTGACCATACTTCTTCTGGAATCTGAAACTCGATGGAGGAGTGTGGTGATCGATTCACCAGGTAGCAGGCCGTAGAAATGGCCTCAGCCCAAAACGCTTTGCGATCCCAAAGCCCAGCAGTTGAAAGCAAACACCGTGCTTTCTCTAACAATGTCCTGTTAATTCGTTCTGCGACCCCATTCTGTTGTGGTTTCCCGACCAAGGTTTTATGCCTGGCTATGCCGTTTGCGGTGCAGAACTCTTCAAACTCAGATTCAACAAACTCCAGGCCATTATCAGTCCTGAGTTTCTTGATCCTTTTGCCAGTCTGGTTCTCAACCAGAGCCTTGAATTTCTTGAACATTGAGAATGTCTCGTTTTTCTGTCTCAAGAAATACACCCAAATTTTTCGTGAGAAATCATCAACAAATGTTAACATGTAACGCTTACCTCCCATCGAAGGTACCTTAGAGGGACCCCACAAATCAGAATGGATGTAGTCCAGGACCCCCTGAGTACGGTGACTAGCCTTTGAGAAACTTACCCTTTTCTGTTTCCCAAATACACAGTGATCACAAAAATCCAACTTACCCGTACTTGCGTTACCAAGACAACCTTTCTTACCCAGAATGGTCATCCCTTTCTCACTCATATGGCCCAGCCTCATGTGCCATAACATTGTCTCATCTGCTGTACTTACCGCAGCTACTCCTGTAACTGTGGCTCCTTGCAGGATGTAGAGACTGCCCTGCCTCAGTCCCTTCATCATCACCATGGCTCCTTTAGCCACCTTTAGAGCTCCATTCTCCATGATGATTCTGCAACCATTAGACTCAAGAGTACCCAAAGAGATCAAGCAACGAGTCATATCAGGAATGTGACGCACTTTAGACAAGGTTCTAATAGTGCCATCATGGGTTTTAATCTGAACTGTACCTATCCCTGCAACCTTGCATTCAGCATCGTTGCCCATAAGTACAACCCCAGACTCCACAGGTTCATAAGTTATAAACCAGTCCCTACGAGGACACATGTGGAACGTGCAACCAGAATCTAAAACCCAATTATCATTCACTCCTCTCCCAGAGGTGGTAGCTAAAGAAGTAGCAAGCAGTACATCCCCATCTGACTCAGACTCTACCACACAGTCAGCAGTAGCAGTTTTACCCTTTTCTTCAGTCTTGTTCTTTAACTTCCAACAATTAGCCTTTATGTGACCCAATTTTTTGCAAAAGTGGCAGGTTTTATTAGCATGAGGATTTCTCGATTTAGAACGGCTCTTCCTATTACCGTTTCCCTTCTTCTCAGTTGTCCTACCCCTAACTGCCAACCCTTCACCCTGGTCAGTATGAATGTCATGGTCAAACTTTTCTTTTGAAAGAAGGTTAGCCTTGACATCCTCAAACGATATAGTATCTGTGTTACTATACAGCATGATTTCTTTAAAGTGTTTATATGAAGGGGGTAGTGAGACAACAAGCAAGATGGCTTTATCCTCATCATCAATTTTTACATCCAGACTTTCCAAATCAACTAGAATTGAATTGAAATCATTCAGATGTTTCTGGACAGGCGTACCTTCAGCCATACGACAGGTGTACAACCTTTCTTTTAGCCTGATCTTATTGGCTAGACTCTTTGTCATATATAGTTCTTCTAGCCTAGCCCAAAGGTCAACAGCAGTTACCTTATCAAGAACCTCGCGGAGCACGTGAGGTGCCAGACATAGTTGTATGGCTGAAACTGCCTTCAGCTCCAGTTCCTCCCATTCCTCATTTGTCAACTTCCCACGCCTTTTCTGCTGATCCTCAGCCCACTTTTCATCCGTTGTGCCTGCGGGTTTAACGTGAGGCCCCTGCAGGACCTTCCACAGCCCGTGCTGGATGAGGACCGCCCTCATCTGCACCTTCCAGAGATTAAAGCTAATCTCCCCGTCGAATTTCTGTATGTCCACCTTCATAATTGAAGACATCCTATAACCTCGCTCTGATACCACTTGTTAGGAATAAAGGAAATAATAGGATGTGACAATGCAACAGAATTCAACCAAGAACACAACGCAACAATGAAAAACAAGAATAAAGGACACAGAGAATTTTTACGTGGAAACCCAATGTGGGAAAAAAACCACGGACGGCGACAGCACACCGACAAATTTCACTATGAGCAGAGTGGTACACCACAATCACTTCAGTGATTAAGAGCAGAATTACAATACTCTCAATTGAATTCTCTCACAAATAACCTCACTCTCTCAATGTGTTTTCTATACTGGAGTGTTTTGAAACCTAGGCTTGACCCTCCTTTTATAGAGCCTGAAGAATAGGGTTTTCCCCTTCTTGAAAAAACCTAGCCGCCGCAGAGGAGTCCTCCTTGAAGACAGAAACCCTAGCCGCATCCGAAAGAGGCGGCGAAAAGACACGTGGCACGACCGTGCCCCGTGGCACGGTCACCCCGTGTCACATGGCACGGCCGTGCCATATGGCACGGCACCCCCGTGCCAATTTTCTGTCCCTCTCGTCTTCGGCTCTTCGTCTTGGCACGCCCGTGTCTGTGCAGCATGGGCTCCCCGTGCCGATACTCGAGATTTTGGGCCATAAAACCCAACAATTATAAGTGACAGAAGCCCGCAAGTTTTCGGGTATGTTAGAGAACATCGATTGTATGCATTGGGAATGGAAGAATTGCCCCATGGGTTGGAAAGGAGTATCTGCAAAAGGGGTATACAAAGTTCTCACATTGATTCTTAAAATTGTTGCTTCCTACGACCTTTGGATATAGCACGCATCCTCTAGGTGCCCGGGAACCCTCAATGATTTAAACGTCCTCCACCGATCCGATGTTCTCCAAGAGGCGTATGAGGGTCAGGCTCCAAAATGTGAATATGTCATCAACGATCGCAAGTACAACATTGGGTACTGTTTGTCTGACAGTATTTATCCGAGATGGGCTACCTTTGTGAAGACCGTCCCCCTTCCTCAAGGAGCCAAGGCAAAATTATTCGCTGAACGTCAAGAATCTGTTAGGAAGGACGTGGAGAGAGCATTCGGGTTTTACAAGCTCGCTTTGCTATCATCCGCGACCCTGCATGAAACATAAACAAGGATGAATTGGATATAGTAATGAAGACATGCATTATACTCCACAACATGATCGTCGAGGACGAGCGTGATTCGTATGACCTTAATTTTGAATATGATGATGTGGAGGATAACACCCCGCAACTTAATGTCCAACAGAACCATCATCTGTGCTATGCAGCCTACCTTCATAGAATAGTATAAGTTCATAATCCAGACGTGCATGCACGTCTTCAATTCGACTTGGTCGAAGAAATATGAAAATACGGCGCGAAGAACATCACAAGCATAGTTGTTTTCTGCTATTTGGTGATATTTGGCGATATAATTTTTTTTATAAAAATAGTCGAACGTTTGTGATGTATTTTTTTGAACGTGTCCAATCTTCATATTATAATTTATTTTCAATTGTGATCCTTCTTTGTATTAGTTTTAAATTGAATTGTACTTTCAATCTTGTTCTTTTTTCACTTGTTGGAAAACAAACATAAAAAAAAAAGAAAACTTAAAATCAATTTACACATTTTTATGTCAATAAAATAAATATTCCTTACTCTCGAAAAATAAAAACATTCATATATGTTACAAAAGTTAAAATACAAATACAACATAAGGAAAAAAAATAATAAATTAAGTTCGAATTGTGGGCTTCATGACAATTAATTGTCCTGAAATGAGTTCCAGTGGCTGAAACATTGAATGGAATGCAAGTGGAACTCATACTGACATGGCAGGCCTGAGTTTCAAATAATGGAACTCTACCTGGGGATGCCCTGATATTGTCATCCAATAATATCCTCAAAATACAATATATTAGCATTCAAAAATTCTTAAATACAAGAGTCTAAACTAAGTAGCAATAACACATCTTTGAAACCAAAAAGACAACCACCATGATTTGTGAAACAAGTTATATGGAAGTGGACCAGATTAAGAGCCGCATTGTTCAATTTGCACGTAATAGGACAAGGGTATGGAAGTAGTATTAAATATTCATATTATGAAATTAACTCACATGATGTATGTCACATGATATATCAAACAAAATATCAAATTACCATGGATAAGCTTGCACATAGTTGACGGATGACCTTTTTTACCATGAAATTTTCAATTTGCTATATGAATTTTTTTCATTTTTAATCACAAAAGAAGATAAATAGCAGACCTCGCAGACTAAAGAAAAATCACATCAATCTCTTTGCTCGTAATATCATTCCTAGCCAGGGAAGGTGTGTTCCACCTGACAAGTCCCACTGTCACATGTCAAATGCACCATTGCTTTCTACAAGTTTGCCCCGCAGTATGGAATGGCGGATCATTCCAACGATATACAATCCTATTTAGAATCACTTCCAGCCCACACAATGCAATGTTTTGAGCTTCCAGCAAGGACTAGCAAATATTTAGACAAATGTAACAGATAATTCTTCTGAAAAAGTCCAATACAGAAAAAGGTATGCCACTTATAGCATGGGATAAAGTTTGTATGCCTAAGAGTAAAGACGGACTGGGGTTGTGGAAAACAGAAGCTGTTGACAAGGCCTTTCAGTGTAAATTGGCATGAAAAATACTTACTAATATCCCTAGTCTTTGGGCCCAATTTATGAGGGTTAAGTACCTGCATTCTTCCAACCTATTTTCATGTACACGGAAGAATACGGATTCACCAGTTTGGAAGAGCCTACTGAAATGCAGAAGCCTTCTACAAAAGGGTATTATGTGGAAAGTAGGTAGAGGAAATGATCTCTTTTTGATTTGATAACTGGATTGAAAACAGAAATTTAATTGAGATCTTGGGTGTGTCCGTAGACAGTGTTGCCCACCCTGAAGCAAAAGTTTGCGAGTTTATTCGGGATAAGTTAGAATGGGATGTCCCTAAATTCAGACAACTCCTCAATAATCATCATGTTGTTCAAAAGATACAGGGTATCACTATACCCATCCATGATACAAGTGACTCCTTTTGTTGGGTGTTGAACAGTTCAGGTAACTTTACAACGAAATCAGCTACTTGGGCAGCCCATGACATACAATCGTATAACTTCTCCTCTTGGTCATATAAATAGATTTGGAATATTGACACCTTGCCTAAAATCAAAGTCTTCCTTTGGCAACTTTATCATAATTCCTTACCTGTCAAAGGTACTCTTCTTAACAGAGGGCTTAATATCAACTCAGCTTGTCCCCTCTGTCTAGATGATATCGAGAGTCAATCAAATATCTTTTCAAAGATTGCCAAATGGTCAAAAAAGTTTGGGATCTAGCAACAAAGCATCGCTGGCTTCCAACTGGCTCCTCTCCTTCAGGATGTCATGATTTTTCGCGTTATATAGGTAAGATTCACTCTTCCCACAATCCATGTTTAAAACAAAAATTCTCATTTATTTTGTGAAGTATTTGGAAATCTAGGAGTGCAACAGTTTTCAATAATGAAATCTTCAACCCTATTGCATGCCTCATTCGACCAAATAAAAAAGCGACTGCAGAATGGTGAATCCGAACTTGTATATCGGTTAATCATTTTTTTAGGGGACCTCCTTCTCCCCCTACTACCTCAATTCATCTAGTGCGGTGGCATCCCCTATCACCAAGATTCGTTAAACTCAATTTTGATGGATCCCTTATAAACTCAACGGCAGCAGGAGGCTTCATCATTCGGGATTGGACGGGCAAGCTTATTAAGGCAGAAGCCCGCTGTTATGGTGAAACCTCTATTCTAGTGGCGGAAGCGAGAGCGTTGCAAGATGGACTATGATCGGCAATCCATGCTGGTTTCAAGAAGATAGCTGTTGAAGGTGGTAACAAGATAGTGATTCAAGTATTGAAAGGACACATTCAAATCCCCTGGCAAATCTCGAATATTATAAAAGACATACATATATGGCAGTCGCAAGGTACTCATTTACTCATCAACCACATTTTTAGGGAAGCAAATATGGCAGCTGATTGGCTTTCCAAGTTTGGACACTCAGTTACAGTGCCTTTTTCTTCAGATACTTGTTTTTCTCCATCTCTTAGGGCTATTTTGGCCGATGATATAGTTGAGCGTACTCTTGTGAGAAGATGCGCTTAACATCCTGTTGATTTTATTTACCCTTGTTAAAAAAAAAAAATCATCTTTTTGTTATTTTCTTCTATTTTTCCTTAAAGATACTATTTAGGTGGTTAAAATTTATTTAGGTGATAAAACAAGGTTATATATTATGTGATGAATCCATCACAAAATTTTATGGATGCTTCAAAGTAGAATTCCATAGCCATCGGTTGAAACGAATGCAAGTTTCAATCTATGGCATTTTTGTTGATATTGTAAGATAGAGTTTTCAAATTTGGAACGCCCACCGAGAAAGCCTTAAAGGTGAGACCACTTGGGTTTGTATCTTCTATATCAGTATCTGCCCAAATCATATATCTTTCCAAATCTGCACATGCCCAAATAATGTACCACTCCAAGTCATGCTAAAAAATGATCCACACTGAATATTATTATTGTCGTTGTAATGTGCTAGGCTTCTCTCTGCCAGTTTCCCCAGCAAGGTATGCGACCCATCATAATTCAGGTAGGGAAGTGATCTTACTTGATAAAGCAATATCTACTCTTCCTCTAAAGAGTCATGTGCAATTGGACCACAAGAATGCACACCTAAATGCAGCAGATCCAAGAAACCAAAACATGTCATAGGGATTGGAAACATATGTCAATTAAGCACAAAAATTGCATTTATGTCGAAACATATCCTTCAAATGTACAACTTTTGCCAACCATTTCAGAAATGAAAACTCATCATGAGCTGAGAGCACTACTTGTTGCCACCGCAATAATCTAGCTTGATCTATGGGTGACTTATTCTATCCACTTCAATTCACTTCAACCCACTTCAATAAAAAAAATACCCATTTTGATCTACTTTAACCCACTTCAACTAAGTTTGCCCATTTTCCAACGAAAAGAACAGGTCCTTTTAGCGAGCATATCGATCACTCTATTAGTTTCCCTACTACAATAATGATATACTTTTACCTTCCATTCTTCCATGCATCTTTAGTAATAACCAGTGTGTAATGCAAATTTTATTTGCCTCGAATAACTTACTGATAATTGTTTTGGAGCCAACATGTAGCATAAGCGGGGCACCCTTTTTTCCTCGCAAGCTGTAAACCTCTCGGTAAGGTAAAAAGATTGACCCTAATAAAGATACACCAACCAATGTTATCTAAGAAACCTAGACGCATCTGCCTTTTGAGTCACGAATATCTCAACCATCCCCAACTGGGCAAGATTACCTTTTGCAGTACCATTGTCATTAAATAACTTCCACCTTTATGGGGATTGACCTTATGAAGTGTTCCTTCTTAATTACAGTAGACTGATCGAAATAATCTTACTTTTTCTCCTAATTTTTTAAAGAACAATATTGAAATTTACCTATTAAAAACATTAGGAATGCCAATCAATCGAAGTATGATGATCCACAACAGTTATGCACGACCACAACAAAAAGAAAGAACGAAGTAACAAGGTTCAATTACAATACAAATTTATGATGCATTGCCTAGTTCCATTAGGCAAATGATAATCCATCCTAACATTTTTTGTTGGATTGCTATTCATTATCTGAGCCTTATAAATTCGAGAAATTTTGTTCTTCAAATTAAAAGAAGCGAGCATGCATGTTGCATAAATGTATTCAAATCTATTGCCTAGAAGAACATTTAATGCCATTTTGGTAGTCATAAATAATGGCTCATTTCATGAAAAATTAAGGAGTCATATGATTTCTACAACATAAATTCGAACAAAACAAATACAATCTTTCTTTCAAAAATAAAATTCTAACTTCACGAAATCTAATTTGGTACATACTGAACGTTCGCCTTCCCTTATGAATCGCTGTCTTCCAAAAGTACAACGTGGGGAAGAGTTCCACAGATCCATCATTTTTTTCTTCATATTGTAGATCTGTTGATCTAGTGTAGGTTTCGCGAACGAAATATTGATCTTGCATGAAACATTGTACTTGAATTATCGAATGTCATCGAAGAGCTTTCTGCAACCTTCACAATGTTCATCCCAAACATCACAAAAAAAATAGTCATAAACAACACATAACCAAGATAAAATGAAACATTCTCACGCAATTGTAGAGATAAAACGAAACACTCCCCAGCAATGTCGAATTGCCAAGCATTAAGCATGTGAGAAATGAGTAGAAACATAACAAGGGCGACTTGGGGGCTTAAAAAGCCCAAAAAAATTTGTCTGAGCCCGGGTTCGAACCGGGGACCTCTAGTGTGTGAGACTAGCGTGTTAACCAACTACACCACCCAGACAGCTTTTGAGCAGAAAAAGCTCTCAACATGAGTAGAGCGAGTTTTGAATCCCGATCAGCGTCATCGTTCTCAATTTTTGGAGTTCGTCGCGTGCACCTTGCCTTGCTTATTCTCTCTCCTCCTCCTCCCGCCGTCCGAACGCCATGAACGCGCAGCATCACGCTTCTCTTGGTCGACGAACGGTAATCAATTTCGATTTCAAACCCTAATTTTTTTACTCAATTTTAATCCCAGTATCATAAAATTGTTCGATTTCTCCTTTTTTAGCTTTTGTTTTTATTTTCATGCAAATTCATGCATGCCCACCTGGTCAAAATTTGATTTTTTAAAATTTTTGTGATGGGGTTTGTAGTTGGAGGAAATACGGCAGAAGAGGGCAGCAGAGAAACTTAGCAAAGCCTCATCTGGATCAGATCTCAGCACAACTTCTAACCCTCCTGGTATTTTTCTCTTGATTTTGAATTTGCAAAATCGCCCTCAAAATTTCGTAATGAGTTGATCACATTAGGGCTATCAAAATTCCCATTGCAGATTATGGCGGGATCAAAAGATCTGAGAGCATTTCAAGGCTTTCCGAGGTTTGGTTTGTTCTTCATTCAGTTGTAGCTTTCGTTGAGAACAATTTACGAAGAATTTGTCTTTTGGGCAGTCTACTTAGCATTGAAATTTTTTGTGAAATTTGTGGAGGAATTGAAGCCTTAAAGTTGCCAGCTTGTTCAAGAGCTCTAATTTTTTTGGAAGTTTTCCTTTTTTTACCTTCTTTGGGTGAGGGAAATTTCCTGTTGTTAATTATTCGTAGCTGTAGATGTTGATTGTTGATTCCTTTCTGATTGCCAACCTTTTGCTGCAGAATGATATTGGTAGTTTAGTAGCACAATTAAAGGATTTACAGAAGAAGAACACCGACTTGGAAGAGCAGAATAAGAGATTGAACTCTAAAGTAAATCATCATTAGTGGCTTCAAATCTTAAGGCATTCATATTTGGGACTGATTGAAACTTGGGTACTTAAAATTTTCTATGGTTGTTTGTTCTTTCCCCTTGCAGCTTGAGGCGAAGGAAGTTGAGTGTGAGACATTGCAAAGTCGTCTAAATGATCTGGTAATCACTTGTATGCTTTCAAAACTTTATTATTTTGATGAATTAATTAGTTGTATGGGCTTTGATTGAAGAGGAGATCTGGGTTTTGACATCTTTCTGTTTTTATTTAACGTGCAGGAGCAGAAAACTGTACCATCATTGCGGAAAGCACTTAGGGATGTTGCAATGGAGAAAGATGCAGCTGTTGTTGCTCGGGTATACACTTTGTGGAGAATGAGAGTTGGTTTTATTATCTAAGGATTAAGATATTTTTGTTTCTGTATCCTTTACTTAGGGACTGTTGTATTTTAGCGTAGGAGGATCTCTCAGCACAGCTTCGGACACTGAAAAAGCGTTTAAAGGAGGCTGAAGAAGAACAATACAGAGTATGCAAGTTGTTTTCTTTTTTGTGCGACTCTCCTAAAAGATGGGATGTCTTCGTACTTACTAGTTGTCTTGAATAGGCTGAAGAAGATGCCGCCGCATTGCGAGCAGAGCTCAATTCAATGCAGCAACAAGCTATGAATGGTAGTGTTGGTGCCATGGCCTCTGTGGGGAACTCTCCAGATCATATGCATGCCCTTGAAAAGGAGATAGCTTACTTGAGATCAGAGTTGGAGGTGAGTGTGTTTTGAAGGTGGCAAAATTGATAATTTGCTGGTTTTGTTTTATTTCATGAAAGGTTCTCATGTGAGCTCTGTGACAGAGAGAATCAAAATTGAGGCAACAAGAGCAACAGTTGTTGGCACAAGAGCAAGCTCAATTGTCTGCCCTTATGTCTGAGAAACAGGAGTTGGAATTGAAGCTTGTAGATCTAACCAAAGGCACCTCAGGTACTGTTTTTGTTACTAGAGGGGCTATATTTTTATGTGTCAATACTTATAGTAGTCTTAGACATGGTATACCATAATGTCTGGGGTTAAAACGTTTCTAACTAGAATGGTTCACCTGCAATTTTAGCCTTCAGAGAAGTTTACTGGGTCATCCAGAAGACATGTAACTATGAGACATGATGGATTTCCTTTTGCCTTCTTTTTAACTGTCTTGAATATGTCATAGTCTGGTAGTAAGGGCATATTACTGAAGACGAACTTAAATGGATCAGCAAACTTGTCATTTCTCTTACTTGTATTGATTATGGTGGAGTCAGTTGGACAAGAGGATGAATTTTACCCTAATCAAGGTATTTTGTTTCCCAGGATACTAGGGCAATGCTTTCTCTTGATTGTAAACTTTTAACTATTCAGAGAACTCGTTTGTCTCATGTTCTTATCCGTATATGTTGCAGAACACCCTGCAGAGAGAACATCACAGAAGCCGTTTTCCATGGTATGTCTGATTCTCTAGGTCTTCTGTTGGTGAATATATATGTTGTTGTTCTCTTGCATGGCAAATATTTTTGCCTTAGTCTGTGTTTTGTCACAAAGTATAGCTATGAATCAAAAGACCACGGGTTTACATACCATACGGGCTGAGCAAGAATAACCGAAACACAAGAAAGCTGTGATGCTATGCTAGTCTACTCAATCGAGATATATGAGTAGCATCTGATCACTCCACCCCTTTTTCTCTGTCCAACTGATCATTCTGTGGAACTGTTCCTTTATAAAACTTCAAAACCTTTACGGAGGAAACAACTTATATCCTTCCATTTCAACCCAATGTCCTCTGTCCCAAGAACTCTAGAGTTCCAACTCAGAAACTCGAACTGCACGATAGCGTATCTTAGGGTTTCCTTGGCCGCCTCAATCTTCAGTTGTATTTGGTCTACAACAGCCTTTCTATGTTCAAGGATCACCTCTGTTTTTTTGAAGCTTTCCCAAGATCCTGGTATAAATAGCTTGTTCATAGTTGGCTGCAAAGGGACACATGGAACACCGCCATTTTTATGGAGCCAAACTTTTCCTTGTATTTGCCCAGACCTTTTCCTGGCAGCCACTGAGGAAGTAAGGAATAAGAGGATCAAAGAGAGACATGTGGGGCGGAGGGCTCCTGAGCAGCAGCTTCTGTCTGATTCCACAAACATCAACAAAGAGGATTAGGTTGGTGTGCAACAGTGAAAACCAGTTGAAAATATATGGAGAAAAGGGAGGAGGATCCAGGAGTCCATATATAATTAATGATTGGAAGTCCATAATACAATTTGCCCTTTGCATAGAATCCTTTTAGGGACTAGAATCACTAAATGGAGTTGCAAAAATCGCTTGATGGAGTATAGAGGAGTTGGTTTTATTTTTGACTAAGAAATGCAAAACCTTATTGTGTTGGCTTGCATTAGAACTTCGGGCATACCTATACCAAATTTATATTCTCAAGGGGGCGAAAGAAGTTAAATGTTAAATATTTTTGGAAACTCTGTTTGTCCAATGTATAATTTTGGCGTTTTGAAAATTTTGTAGCAAGACAAGGAGAAGCTGGAGAGCCAGCTGCATGACATGGCAATAATGGTTGAGAGATTGGAAAGTGGTAGGCAAAAGCTTCTGGCAGAGGTAATGTTTATTCCCTTGTCTAATTATCCCCTCCCTATCAGTTGTATCCCTTCACCCCGTAAAGAAAGGGAAAAGGAAAATTTGTGTTCCTTTACATGTCTCAAGACTCCATCATTGCAACTTTTGTCAGATTGATTCACAATCTTCAGAGATAGAGAGGCTCTTTGAGGAGAATTCCAATCTGACATCTGCTTATCAGGAATCCATGAGCGTGGTATCACACTGGGAGAATCAGGTGATTCTGAACACTTCAAATTTGTCACTTTGTCTCAGTGATGGTTACAGAGTTTCGTAATATGATGTCTTGGACTTACTTTCATTTGTGCATTATGAAGACTTCAAATTTATGCCTGGTTTTCATGCATTGAAGTCTATATTTCATGTAATATATAATAGAAGGGCCTAGATGCACTGAAACAGATTAGCAGGCTGATATCTGTGTGGTCGATGAAATTAATGAATCCTTGCATTCTTCTAAATGGTCTCCGAGGAGGACACCTTTATCTGTGGACCATGTGTCATTTGTATCATTTTCAATGCAGTGAATAATCCAGTATCAGCTTAGGTTTTGGAACTTTCAGATCGGTCTCTTTGTTTGGGTATTTAAAACATTTGGGTATGTATGGGAGTAAGAGTTATTTATTTCTTCAGTATATGCTCCCATTTTATGTTATAGCTTATGATAGTTGCTTAGGACTGTTTGAGAGTCTAATGATGCTGTTCAGGTAACAGACATAGGAAGTAGACCCTTTTGTCTAATTATTATACTGGATTAAAGCTACCTATATTTTGATCTCCTGAAATCGTGCCTTGATCAGATCCACACTCTGGTGGTGGTGGTTTTGCTAGTGACTTTAACTAATGTCTTGCTAAACTATCGTCTCTGCTTCTTCTGTTGTGAATTAGAAGCCTATAAAACACCTTTCCAAACTAGGGCCTGATGACAAAATGACAAAATCCTCTTTGCAACTGTGAAGTTAAGGCTGTGTACATTTAACACCTGTTGCACAGCTTTGGATGGAAGCCTCGTGAGAGGAATTGAAGTGGTGTTATCTTCTTGTGTATTATGCTAGCTGGAGGCTGTTTTTAACAACCAAGTGCGCTGTTATGCAGTTGCATAAGTTACATTTCTTGGATTCTCTTTTTTTATTTTTGTACTTCCATGGAAATCTTTTGTTGCGGAGGTTCCCGGACATAGTGTTCTCATTGCTGCGATACTACAGGTGAAAGAATGTCTCAAGCAAAATGAAGAGCTCCGAGGAATGCTGGACAAGCTGAGGACGGAACAGATCAGTATCATGCCATCAAATGGGGGAAAGACGTCAGATGGCTCGTTCGAGGCAAATACCAGCGGAAAAAGTGAAACCTCGGCAGTTGATTATACAAATGAAGTGCTCAACCTCAAGGTTAGTGTTTTGGCATGAAACAAGAAGCAATAAGCTAATGTTGTTATTATGATATCGACAGTCAAAAAGTAAAGGTTTCTCGAATTTATCTGTAGGTTCAACTAGCAAGGGAACAAACCAGAGCGGAGGGTCTAGCTGCTGAGGTCATGCAGCTCTCCTTGCAAGTCCAACAAGCCACTCGAGCTTATGCTGGCCTTGCCCGCCTGTAAGTTTTTCTGCTTACCTTGGAATAGTCAATGAACTTTACTTCAATATACCAGCTTATGCTGTTGATTTATTATATTAACCTCACGAACCTGCGGTTGCATTTGCTTCAACTTTTTCAGATACAAACCAGTGTTGCGAAATATTGAGAGCAGTCTAGTTAAAATCAAGCATGATGGATCAATCACTGTGAGGCTGTGAAAGTGATATGAAACCAGCATTTCCTTGAAATTTTGTTGTTCTTGAAAGTGTCGAGAGGGCCAAGTGTACGATTGATTGGACAATTGGGAACAGAGTGTATCAAGAATCACAGAATGTCTTTTGAATAATGCACATTTTCATGTTTTTGCCTTGTTATGTATTAACTATTCCCTATAGCTGCAGTCCTGTGATTATATACAACAGAAACCTTCCAAGAATTCAATTTAATAGATTGATTATACGTACATCTATTGTTTTTCCTCTACATTATATGTTAATGTTGAAGCATCTTTGTGCTTTGTACCCAAAAGCCAATGGAGGAGATCCTGGGGAAATCCTCGTCGCCTAGAATTTTGAGCTAACTGGGTGCGAGAATATGAGCTGAAGACCAAGACCATGCATTCTAATGAAATCCCAGTGCCATTAGAGACAACTTTCCTCATCAATTGCCTTCAAAATGTATGTTTAGGCTTCAAATGAGTATCCAAATAAAAGACTAGATTGTGCATGAGGATCCTTATCTTCACATCCCACATTTTAGTCTGAGGAGAATCCAAATGGAACGGACTCAGGTCGCCCAGCAGTAAGGAAAAGGATCAAGATTTAGATGTGTTTATGCTATTGTTCTATCAAAACATCTGTTGGGCATCACTTTTCCCGATTTTATTTCATATGTTGCCAATACATGAATTCACTCCTCGATATCAATTCAGTACCTGGTGTTCTTGCCTTCAGAAAGGAGTTAAAAATAATAATAAAATACATAGATAAAAAAAAACCACTGGAGCAAAATTGGACCGTTGCTACCATACTCAGCTCAAATGTCAGGCATAAAAACCAGATTACAGATACATCAGTGAAGGAATAACAGATACTACTAGGGGAGACCTCAATTGAAACACACAAGTGTTGGATATCCTGAGTCCCGCAGGGGAGGGGGCTAAAAAGAGGGTGAACACGGTTGCACTTAAGTTCTTCGCAGATCCACAATGTCTCAGAACAAATATCACAACTCCGCTAATCCCACATAATGAATCGTTCAAAAAGCTACTTGAACGCTATTGTCAGAAAAGCTTGATGGAGTCCAGCTTTATGCCGCTGCACCTGGGTCACTGATTACCCCCAAGAAATCATCTTTAATGGTCCCAATGCAAAACTGTAAGACACATACGGTAAATCAACAGAGTGCATATACTAATGCATATAGAATCACCAACACAAACATGCAGAGTATAGCTCAATAGGACATATGGTTTGAGGCAGAAGCAGTAATATAGAAGATACGACAGTAACACAATCGAGTCCTCATCAGCAGTTAGCCATAAACATCTTCAGAATGCTTTTAACTCCACCGCCCCCCCCCCCCCCCCTCCAAATCATGCTTTATATTGCACTACGCAGCTGCCCATATATAGAATACTTTCCAACCAGAAGAATCCCACAATTAATCACTTGAAACATACCGAGGGTAACTACTCCCATTCAAGCCAAGAGGCAAGCAATGTTACCATTGAGAGCTTGTTAGGAATTAATACCATCACATGTCTGGCTCCGCCATAACTTCCGTAAAATTATTTGTCACCAGTTCACTCCCAGTTTGCCTGAGTTGAGAACATGAACATTTATAATGGACATGAGGACATAAACATCACAGCAGCCAGTCAGCCATAGGTGCTTCTATAGCTGGAAGTCTGGAATAGAAGCAGCATGCAGAGTATTACAATTCTCAGCACCAGCGTGACAGCAAGGACCTGCCCTACATCCTTCCAATCCTTCCCCCACTCCCTTGCTTTTTAATAGGCAAGAGGCCGGCTCATTTTTGACACTAATCATTTAGTCTCGAATGAAGCAAAGGAACCTTTCTCCGATGCCTCCACCAAGAAACAAACTTGAGTGGGATAGTTCCTCTCCCAGCTCCCATATGGCAACTACTTTAGTACATTCTAGTCTAATAATTACTAGGAAATTTCACATAGCAAATGAATTTCCATACTCCCAATCAGTTGCAAAAACTGAAAAAAGCTCGATCACAACAGACTAGCACGAACCTTCAGACACTCAAGAGCAGGATACCACTAGCTGTCAGACTTTACATTAGAAGGGGACTATATAGACTTTTCTGCATAACATAGGCAGAGAAACTGAGCTCAGGGACCATATAATAGTAACCAAAAGGTGCCGGCAAAACGAAGGAGCTACTGCATGAATAGTTGTGTCAAAGGAAGCACAGAAGCTTACAATTTCTGTGGCATCTACTCGAGTCCCAATTATCTTTAGTCGCACTTCACTGTCCTTCTGTATCTTCACCTGCAAAAGGTACATAAAATCAAACATATGGACAAACTCAAACACGACAGAGATTGAAATTCTAGTCTAAGACACTCCAACATTTGCGAATCAAAGGAAACATACTGATCCATCTGAAGTTATGTAATTTGGTGTATCCCCAGATTGGAATTCCATATCATCCGGTATTAACTACAACCAAAATGAGATGTTCAGAATAAACCCTTAAACCAATGCAGGCTTCAATCAAAACTCAGTCAAAAACAAAAATAGGAAAAACTCAAACAAAAGCCATTTCAATTAACACGAACAAAAAGCTTCAAACTAGAAGAAATTAACACTCACATGATTTGACACAAAAACCTGAACCGGTCCAGTCTCAGCGAAAAAACCCATCTACCAAATTCCAACATTCATCATAAAATCAAGCTCATATCCTCAGGATTAATCATCAAAGCTTTGAACGGATGAGGGATTAAGAGGAGGGTAATACCTTGTTTACCATGGTTACAACAGCTTCAAGAATCTCGCCCTTGAACGGCCTGAATACAACACACTTGTACTTGACTGGGAAGGTGACAAACCCAGTTCCATCCCTAATCAGACCTTTGCCCACATGCTCAATTCCCATGATTGCAACCACAAACCCATGACGCCCGCTAAAGATCACCCAACATTACATTACACCAAATCATAACCAAGTCAAACAATTCAAATCATAGCCAAATTAAACAAGCTGAAAAGACAAAAAAAATACCCAGTTTGACTGTCTCCTTCCTAGATGGATATCAAAGGACAAAGTGATGAAAATCAAGATACCCACATGCTCAATTCCTATGATTGCAACCACAAAACCATGACGCCCCCTAAAAATCACCCAACATTACATTACAGAAAATCGTACCCAACTTAAACAATTCAAATCAAAACCAAATTAAACAATCTGAAAAAACAAAGAATACCCAGTTGGATTTTCTCCTTCATGCATGGATATCAATAAAGAAATCAATGAAATCAAGCAGATTAGGGGTAGAGGATTAAAGCGTGAACCTGCAAGTCCCCTCGACTTCCTTGATGAGCTTGGAAACAAGTTTATCGCGAAGGCGAGAGCCGAAATGGCGAGGGTGAAGCTGCATGTTGCGTTCGAGTATTATGTGGAAAAACATTTTCAAGTTCAAGGCTGTCTTCTCTGATCTTGCTGGGGCCAACACCCAGAACCCAGACAGTGATGCTGCGAAAGAGAGTAGTGTGGGATTTGATTCTGATTGATTTCTGAACAAAGTTCGTTACTTGAACAGAGAGAGACTTCGGAGGCTCGCGGGCTTCAGTTTTTTGTGCAAGTTTGTAGCTTTCGTTCGTATTCTTGCGGCTTGTGCTGAGACCTGACAAGCGGTTATCCGATTTGGCATCGGGACAGATCGTCTTTGGGTGAGTTAAGTTTGACTTAGTTCGGGTTTACGGTCGGCTCATTTTCGATTCAGATTAAATTTATATCAATTAATTGTTAATCCTTCAAACTTTTCTTGCGGAGAAAAATGAGTTTGGAAGAAAACCGCTCGTATTGGGCTCACTTCAAAGTAGTTATTTCGCTTATCAGATAGAGTATGAATCTAGATCATTTAGTTCGAATTTCGTGTCAATTTTGCCGAGTGCATAGTTGTGCTCCAATTTGGGACGTAAAAGAAATATCAAATTTGGCAATGAATTTAAGAAACAATGAATTGGAAATAGAGGGGGGTTAATCGAGGACAAATCTCAAATTTAAATACAAAATTTGTATGTAATTCCAAAAGTTACAATTCATCTATGAGTAAGGAAGGACGTAGTAGATGGAATAGAGTGAAAAACAGAATAGTAAAACAGGGAAGGTTTTGTTTGTCATGATGACAATTTCATACTTTTAACACAAGTAGAGAGACAGAAAGAGAGAGAGTTAATTGAGTCAAAGTATGCTTAAACGCGTGCTTGGGACGCAGTAAGATCGCGCGAGCTCGAGCTCGAACTCAAGTTCTGTTTAACTTAAGCTTCAATGAAGCATTATCGAGCTGAAATTAGAAGGTAATTGAGCTGATTCGATTCATTTACAACTTTAAACTCAACTCTCCTTTCTCCTACAAAATAATTATCAACTTTTGACCTGATATCTAATCCAATCAGTGGTCGTTCTTATTTTCGTAACACAAACCGTATCTTTGTGCCGATAACCAAGTAGTTTACAGTCTAGACTAGCTAAATGCTTAAAACCTACGAGACCACATAAATCCTTATGAGTGTCTTACTTAGAAGCAAGTCCAAAAGTCACGTATGTTAAGACGTGCAGTAAGGTAGCCCTCGAAGCCACACCAATACCACGATCAAAGCACAAGTTCATGAGAATCAAGGGGTGCTTGATCACTTGTGCAGTTGAACTGCGATAATCCTCAATTCTTCATCACCGGGTTAGTTGTCTTGTTTTTGCTTTTAAACCCTACCCTTGAGCTTGATTTTGGTTTTTTTTTTTTGTTTTCGACACTGCAATACAGTAATAACTACAGGGAAAAAAGGGGGAGGGCAAACAGCGTCTGCATAAACAGAGACCAAAACCCCTTGAAGTGCAAGTGAGATTGTCGAACATAAACAAAAAAGAGTGAGATCAGTGGTACTTATGTTGGTGTGAACAATGTACAGAGTGAATGGCCATTTACAAGACGAAGTGACCAAGTGTATATACACCAGCACCATGGAAATTTGCTGCTCAAAAAATAAAAGTAGGAAAACAAAACATAGTGACAAGGAAATAGAAACAGTTATAGTTGCCCAGCAATCTGTGCTTGTTGCTTTGAAACTCCATAATTACAATACTTCCGAGAAAAATCTTCCCCTTAAGACTGAGCAGAACGACACCCGGTCCCCTTGGATTTCTGATGAAAGAAAAAGAGAAAAGCCCAAGAATCAGAGTCATCTGCAATTCAGTTGTGAACAACAGAATTCAGCGGTCAGAATAACGTACAAGGGTGACAACAATATCAAGCTACACACATACTTTTAGATGAAGTTATATGCTTGCAAGCAAAAGCTGATGCAGAAGAGGGCCAAGGATTGAACAAATCACATCAGTTGACAAAGCACTTAAATGCCCGGTTTCTGTGCTTTTGAACGGAATGATGCATTTTATGTATCAAAAAGCAGGTACATATAGAAAAAAATATTAAATGACTACAATGAAGAACAGGTGATCACAGGCATTGCACATGAGATATCAACCCCCCCAACCCCCCCCCCCCCAAAAAAAGGAAAAAGATACAGTGAAATCATTGTTTTAGTCCTCACATACTCCGAGGTCAAAGTGTAGCAGTATATTGACCCGTTTCTGATGATAATGTGTCACTTTCTTGATTCCAATCAAAATTATCATTGATGCATTATAAATACTTTTGACGTCAGGAGGGCAAAATTATTTTAAACAAGTGTTGAGGTTAAAAACATGATCACACTATACCTCAAGAGGAGGGGGGGTTATGCAGCAAGAACTCAATGTTTACATCAGAGATGATTACATCACTGCTGATTGTTAAACACCACCAGAGAGCTGCGAAAGCAAAATGTAAATCTTATCCATCTTTTAACTTTTAAGGCACATCTCTTTTGATGAGATAAAAAGCAAACGGGGGATTAGCCGTAGCCCATGCAAATCAGCTCAGGGCTGCTAGTCTTCCTTGTGTATTTGCTAAATCAGTCAAAGGTTGCCTTCTGGATTGGAACGGATATTTCCGCAAAAAAGTTGGGTGGTGGTCTCATAGATTATTCTTTAAGCCCCTCTGTAGATAATTTGGCTAGAAAGTATCAGAAGGACCTTCGAAGGCATTGAAGAAACCTGTTAATGGTGCAGGATAAATAGACAAAGACTCTGTGATCTTGGGATAAGGACTTCAGCAATTTTTCTTTTGAAGTAGTAGAAATTGTTAAATCATTGTGTGTAGGTAGCTACCAAATTCCGAAGGCAGGTCTAGCATTAAGGGTGTTTTTAGCTAGTGCTGGACCGAAAAGTAGCTTGTACTGTTGAATAAAAACTAGTCAAGTTTTTGAAGTGCAAATGCAATATGGCCTCCCGACAATTACCAAAGCGCAGCAATGCTAAAGGTACCGGGGGCCCTACTTCATTAGAGTCAGATCAACAAGGGCCAGTACAGGTTCTCTTGAGTTCACCTCCTTTGATATCTCAACTGATAAATTTTTTCCTCGAAAAAAGAAAAGGCTGAAAGGAAGACACGTGTATTTTCCCAATGAATAAACCTACGTCAAATGTACACTAAGCATTATCACAAGACAGCAGAAAATCATGAGCCACATGGCAATAGCAGCACAGATACAAGTTTCCTTCTCCATAGCCAGGTCAATACATACATCCATAATCGACCCTTGTTTCAAATGGTTAGCTACAAGCTTTGCCTTCCCTATTCAGAGTTCAGATCGCTGAAAGCGAAAGAAAGGACAAAAAAAAGAGCACAATCTGACTGCTGAAGGTTGGTATAGTTGAACTTCAAGGTGAGTCTTGAGTTAAGCAAGTTGGATGTTACTGGTTGACAGATGGGAATTATTTCCCTTCTATTCCCCCCCCCCCCCCAAAAAAAAAAGGGTTAGTTTTTTCTTGTGGGAGAAGGGTCATGACAGGGAGCTTTGGAGCAGGAGGAGATAAGCATTTATGTGGTAAAGGACCTTGTCACCATGATTCTTATCCTAGAAAGAGTAAGAATTCTAGAATGGTGGGTGATTGCACTTCCATCATAGTGGCCTGTTTATCAATAAAAAAAAAAACCTAAAACTACATGCAAAATTGCCAATTCCAACCAAAATTTCATGTGCAACCCAGTGAGAAAGAAAACCCCTTCAAGTGGTTTCAGCCAGTGCTCGAGTAACAGATTCATCTGAGAAAATACCCTGAAGTGGTTTCAGCCAGTACTCCGAGCAACAGATTTATCTGAGTCCAAGAAGAAGCGCAGAAAATGCCCAATGTACCAACCACCATGATTTTCACATGAAGGGCCAAAGCACGAAGCATATTGATCATGAATGATTGGCCGATAGAGTAAAAACTACAGTAAATAGGTGCTCCAGCATAATTAGTGATAGCCTCAAGTCCAAGAATTCACAAATTGAGAATTTAAAATGAAAGTCATGCGTCACAGATTCACAGACAGCGAAGTAGGTATATCTATGTAAGACGAAAAAAATGAGGACTTTGCCAGCTGAGGGTACAATCAGGGGCATGGAAGCAAGCTGTTGTGATAGCAATACGGTGAGATAAATGGAGATGGTTTACTAGAAGAGAGACCAATGATATTAAAACACCCGACATCAAATATTAATTCACATAGAAGAATGGGAAATAACAGGCCTATCATAGATGGAAATGTCAAAGCACAAAAGTGGTTGGAATGTTGGATGATCCTGGTATGTCAGAGATATTTAGGCCCTGTTCTCTTCAACTAATTTTTGTGAGAATAAGTTCAGTTCAGTTCAGCCAGCAAAAAGAAATTCAGTTCAGTCCAGTTCAGCAAAAACAAGTTGGAAAGAACAGGCCCTTATCACCCCCTGCCAAATTTACCAATTACTACACACAAGCCTAATTTCGAAAATTCAGGATAAATAGAGAGTCAACCATGGGACTGCTAACCTGAACAAAGAATGACGGGAGCATATCATCACCCCTGTGGTCAAAGAAATCTTTTATCTGATGGTTTCAAAATTTGAAATGAACACATCAAGCTCTCATCAACGCTCATCATTGCACCAGCATTATCAAATTCACCACAGTAGTTGGGGGCAGAGAAAATAGTAACCAGCTGTCTATCAGCAAAGAATTCATATCCATCCTCTACAACCTGGACCACAAGATCATGGTAAGCAGAAATGCTCAGACATGCAATTAAAATGGACAATATAAGAGCATGAATGACCTGATGTGCACGGCAAATTAGGTCCATATCATTCTTCATTAAGAATTCGGCCACCTTATCAGCACCAAAGGTGTAGGACACTCCCCTATCGTTCATTCCCCAACCTTTAACCTCCCTAGAAGGATCTGACCATAGTAAATCACAAAGAATACCAGACTCCGGAACATCAGTTGGACGAGGAATACTCTTTATTTGATCCACGTTAGTCAAATCAGGTGATAAACCACCATGCATGCACAATATTTTGTCATCTATAACAGCAGCAACAGGAAGACAATTAAAGCAATCAGTAAAAGTCTTCCAGATTCTCACGTTAAAGCGCCGCTTACATTCATCATAAAACCCATAAATCCTGTTAATGGAAGCACATTCATGGTTTCCTCGCAAAAGAAAAAAATTCTCTGGATATTTAATTTTGTAGGCCAACAAAAGGCAAATAGTTTCTAAACTCTGCTTGCCACGGTCCACATAATCCCCCAAAAATAAGTAGTTAGCTTCAGGAGGAAAACCTCCGTACTCAAAAAGTCTCAATAGGTCACCATATTGCCCGTGGATATCACCTGATGAGTGGAAGCAAAATACAAAACAAATCAGTCAAATGCCAAAGTCAATAAAACTAAAATCTAATAATCCCCAAACATATCCAAAGACCGGAAAGTATGGCACATGAAGATTACCAAGGATAATAAGATGATTCATGAACAACACAAATAACAGCTACAGACTAACCAACCTACTGAGATTGTGGTATGCCACGATTCTCGTGTGGGCGAGCCACAAAATTCACACGATCATGTATCAAGAGTCAAGACCAAGGAAGAGCATAACCATTAAAAGCCTAGCACTGAGAATATGCATTTGTCCAGTAAATAGAACAAATGTTGCTATCCCAATTTTACCATTACTCCTCTCTTACCGAAGTTTTTATTAGATTAATTAAAAGAGGCGGAATAGGTAACTTTAAAGCTGATACAAAATCAGCCTATTTGGGCAAGCGGAACCTTGTCGGGTGCTGCATCATAGAAAGCCAAAACTATAACCCTCTGTAAGCCGCTCAAGGTCCCATCTCATAGCAAAGAGTGAAGAAGTTTACACAGCATCTCAAGCGCCCAAATTGAGAAAGAAACATAACACATCAAGCTCGTTATGCTCGATCACCCTGTATACAACGATCACCAACTTCACCAGAAGACCATTGACATTTAGTATTCATTCCAACAAAATCATGCAACTAAGGCAATCAACAGCATATTAGGTACACAAACCACTTAACTATTCAGCATCTAACAAAAACGAATGATCCAGCCCACCCGAGCTAAAGTTTAAGATGACACTCCAACACAACAACCCAAGTTCAAAAAATGATTACTCATTCAGACTCACACATTAACCCACTTCATCCATGAATTCAAATCAAAGAACCAGTACACTACATTCACAATAACAGCCATCAAAAAAACCAAGCTAAACCAAACCTCAAAAACTTAGCTTTATTCATAAATCCCACCAAAACACAACAGAGTTACAACATAATATACCAAAAAAACAGATCATTTAACCAAATGGGCACACAAAAAACAAAAAAAAAGGTGGAAAAACCAAAATAGCAACAGAATGTAGAGTAAAATACCGCAGATCTTTATGGGTGCTTCAAGCTCTAAAAGATTAGGTTGTTGAAGGAAAATCTCCTTAGAAGCAGTGCAAAGTTGCCGGATCTCCGACTCAGAAAGCTGCACCTGCCTCGCACTACCAGGCCTAGGGTTCCGAAAATCCAACAACCTGTTTATGATGTCATCCAATAATGCAGAATCCATGGATTTCTCACTCTCTCACTCCCTCGTCTCTATCTCAGCTTTGCTCTTTCTATACTCCACCCCAAACAAGAAAACAAACAAAAAAAATCACCAAGACTTGAAGAGACAATCAAACCCAGAATCAAAAATCCAAATTTCAGGTGCCCAGATGGAGAATTACAATATCTGGGGTTCAAATTGCTCAAAGTAGCAGGTTGGATTTGGCAAGATGGGTTTTTTTTTGGGGGGGGGGGTTCTCGTCTAAATTTCAATGGCGTTTTTGGGTTGAATTTGTGGGTCAATGATTGCAAAATAAAAATATGGGAAAGTGGGTTCTGGAAAAACAGATATGGGAGCAATGGCTATGAGTTTCTCTCTCTATCTCTCTCTTCTCTGTAATGCAGAGGATATGGGGCGGCGGGGTCTCGGTGGGAAGAACAATGGTGATTTTTGTCTGTGAGATCAGTTCATACAAGGTTGACCTCCCACCCTAGCAATCTCTTCTGCTCTTTTTTTAGGTATATAATTTAAAGGCGGATTTTTTTACATTTATATATAACTTTTAGAAATTTTACCTATTGGATTAAATTAACCAAGGGTTTATATATATTGTAGGGATTGTAGATATCAATAGTCGGCCTTTGAAATTTTGGATGAAATGACTAGTGTTCAATATGTTGACTTCTGGGACCAGCAGTGTTTATTTTCATTATACAATTACTGAGCTAATAATATTTTGACTTGTCGATTTAATCATATGGTAGCTTGTTATCATGCATGAATAATATATTTTGATTCATTTTTCCATCACCATCATCCACTTGTAATCGGTAAGCATCTACTTATGGCACCGTAAGATCCAAGATATTCATTTTATCAATATTACGGATGCTTTATTCACTGTTCTGGCATGTGCTTATTTATCACACGTAGACAAATGCATATTCTTCACGTTCGCAACACCATCATCTAAATATGATAAGCACGCTACTTGGTAAACATAGTCGCATCGGCAAGTCAAATTATTGTTGATTAGAAGTTGGTATATTAATGATGAATACCGCAAAGGTCCATATGTCGAATGCTAAATATAAAATTCTGATTAATGTCTAAAACCTTCCAAAGATAGGGCTATTGATCTTAAAGAATCTAAATTATAACTATTTTTTTAGATGTATATTGGCTCAAATGGTTTAGCTTTCATTTCCGTTTAGAATGATTTCAGCTTTGAGTTTTATAAATGAAGAAAATATGTGACATAAAAACTTCTTATGAAATGGTGGTAATTCAACTCCAATTAACGGTTAACATCCCTTTTCTTCTTAAATAAATCAAATTCTTACTAACTTGGTAGTGAAATATTATAAATAATTATTTTGATGGTTAACGTATTAGACACTAAATGTATAAGTTATATTATTTTTGTTCAAATCCTTGAAGATCGAATTATTAGCATCCAAATAGCCTTTAAAAAAGTATCACTTCTCATTCATTTTTTTTTTTTTAACTAAGAAAAATTATAAACCGAGAGAAAATTGGTGACTCTCAAATTCTCACATTCAAAAATTTGGGGAAGTGGGGATACTACAGCACAACCTTTGAAGGAAAGGAATCTCATGGTGCATTTTCTTAAAGAATGGTAGACCTTTCTTTCTCTTCTCCAAATGTCATTTTTTAAATCATTTGGTCATCATTTTTTCCCGGATGCATTTCACATTTATTGCTATAAAAACAATACATTTCAAGTTTTAAAACATAAAATTAATATTATTGAATTGATCGAAAAAAATTATTGAAACTTCTGAAATAGCAAAAATTTTCCAGGAACCGAATATTTGTAATATTTAAGATATATTCAAGGTCAATGATAACTTTTGACCAAAAAAATGCGAACTGATATTAACAAGATGGTTACTTTCTGCACCTTACGGTCTCTCTTTAGAGCCAAAAAGTATGATTTATTGTACCTCCTACGACTATAGATTGTTAAACAAAGGCAAAATTTCCAGAATAAGTCAGGCACAATACACTTAAATCAATGAAAATAGAGTTGGTATTAAAGAAAATAGGGCCTCTTATCTAAAAATATTATTGGACACAAACAAAGTTTGTGTTAGAGAGTGCATCTCTCATATGATGAAAGAAATTCAGCCTCACGTAACAAAAATAAATTTAGAACTTGGTTGACTAGTATTTAAGCTTCGAAAATTCTCATTTTTACTAGAAAATGGCTGAAAAATTTTGTATCTCAAGAAAAGTTTCAAATGAAAAATCATTTTATGCTTTTCCAATTCTCTCTCTTAATCTCACATTCATCATGTGCACAATTATAGTCAAATAGATTCCTCTTGACATCAATAATTAATCCCAGGTGACTTTTCCTTTGTTTCCCTTTTCAATCATTCTCATTGTAGTTATTTCAGAATCAGATACTTTTGTAGAGGGAATTTAAATGTTTAACTGTTTAAAAACCTTTTTTGGGGGGGGGGGGAGGGAGGACAACTTTTTGCTGATTGTGGTTGGTAATTGATTTAGGTTATCATTCTTGCTGTTTCCTGTTTTCATATAATGCCAATTTGAATCTGGGTACATTCTGAAATTTGATTTACACAAGCAGGGGAAAAGACCCTTCATAACCTAACAAATGGGTGACCAGAAAATCAAACAGCATCAGGGGTTAGAAACTGATCAGATGCTAAATGTTCTGAACAAATTTAATGTCAGAGCTTGTGCGTCATCCACCTGTGCATTCTCTCTGCAAGAAAACCCAGCAGAGCTACAGGGCAGATCGAGCTCAAAACGAAAGCTAGTCGGGTTGATCATCTTCTACACGCTTGCCATGGCTGTGGAGATTGTAGGAGGCATCAAATCCAACAGCCTTGCGGTTCTGACAGATGCAGCCCACATGTTCAGTGATGTTGCTGGTTTCGCCGTTTCCTTGTTTGCTGTCTGGGCTTCTGGGTGGAAACCCACTGCTCATCAGTCCTTTGGATTCTATCGCCTTGAGGTCCTAGCAGCCCTCTTGTCCGTGCAGCTCATCTGGCTCATCTCAGGGTTCTTGATGTTCGAAGCCATTGACAGAATCCTCCATGAAACAGGGGCCATCAATGGCAAAGTCATGTTCTTAGTTGCTTCATTTGGGTTTGCCATCAACCTTATTATGTTGGCATGGATGGGTCAGCATCATTTGCATCACAACCATGGGGGTGAAGGTCACCATCATGCCCATGCGGAGTCTACTAAGCTAGTTTCTGATTCCCACAATGCAGGATTTGATAAAGTCCGGATGTATACAGTCTTACCCCTGACAGATACCAAGGTTGTTTCTGATCCTCACGAAGAGACCAACAACAACAACTACTTCCAGTGTGAGACCAACAAAATGAATATAAATCTTCAAGGAGCTTACTTACATGTGGTGAGCGACCTGATTCAATCAGTTGGGGTGATGATTGCAGGAGCAGTCATATGGGTAAAGCCGAATTGGGTGGTTGCTGATCTCATATGCACAACGTGTTTCTCAATCGCCGTTCTGATTAGTACCAAGCCCATGCTTGCCGATGTATATGGAATATTGATGGAGAGAACACCAAGAGAGATCGACATTAACAGTCTCGAAAATGGCCTGAAAAGTGTAAAGGGTGTTTCTGAGGTTCATGATCTGCATGTCTGGTCAATCACTGTAGGGAAAACAGCACTGTCTTGCCATGTAAACGTGGAGCCTGACTTTGGCTCAAAAGGAATACTTCATGATATTAGGCAGTATTGCCAGACATCTTTCCAAATTAATCATGTTACTGTACAGATAGAGCAGGAATGAAAACGAGTAATAGTTTTTCAGAAACAAATTTTTCTGCCGCTTCTATTGTAAAATTTCAACTGAAATTCCAGAATTCAAGGGAAAGGGCAAATGAATTAAGCAACAAATGAATAAGAAATCTCGTCAGCTAAGAAGAATCAACTGTAGTTTTTCCAATTTAACAAACTCTTAATCACAACTCAATGAAGGAACACTACAGAGTCTCATCCCCCAAAAAATAAACACGAAAAAAAGTAAGGGAAAAAATCGGAGGAACAAAACAGAAGAGAAGAGACAAGGCCTGATGCTGCTAGCTATCCTCTTTCCTTCCTGAAAATCTCCTTTTAAGTGGAACAGCACATTCTCCTTTGATTTGCCGATGAATCAGTAACATTGATTGTCGTACCTTGGCCAGGAACGTTGCTGGAAGCTTCTTGAGCCGCCAATGCTTTCTTGCTTATTACATGGTAAATCTCTGCCAATATTGTTTGGAAAGCCTTCTCAATGTTGAATGCTTCCAATGCTGAAGTCTCAAGAAAAGCCAGACCTTCCTTTTCAGCCAAGGCTTGGCCATCCTCCTCCGACACAGCTCTAAGATGCTTTAGGTCTGACTTGTTTCCAGCCATCATGATGACAATATTAGAATCTGCATGGTCCCTCAATTCACGAAGCCACCTCTGGACATTATCGAACGTTTGTCTCTTGGTAATATCATAGACAAGGAGAGCACCAACAGCTCCTCTATAGTAAGCACTGGTAATAGCCCGGTAACGCTCTTGACCAGCAGTATCCCATATCTGTGCCTTCACAGTCTTTCCTTCTACCTGTTGTCAAAATTTTGAGAGAAGTCAAATAAGTATATGCCAGTGTTCATCGACGGATAATAGAGTCTGACTTCCTCTCAACAACATCAAGATCACAAGGGAAAAGCCAACAGCAATCATAGACAGTCAGTACCGTACAGCCTTATTCCAGAATGGTTGACAGCGAGATAATAATTCTACTAAAATACAGATCAAAGACGATTTAGGAGATATTTTGCACATAGCACTAGATCCAATGGCTAAGTTCATGTAGAAACATTAAGTCATGGTTAGCATGCTTAATGCTTATGTTGTGACAGTTGCAAAAGAAAAAAGGGGGGGTCCCTTGCCAGGAAATTGGCAACAGGTAGGCAGTCACATAAGACAAACTAGACAAGATAGACAGCACTCCCAAGAATCCTAATCCATAAACTTGGTCAGCGACAATTCACAATTGAAAACTTTAGCAAGGAACTGATAACCAAATCACCAATCCCTCCAATTTATAGGAAGTGAACTACCTTGTTTCATCCTACAGATCTGGCACCAAGCCTTCAATACTTGTGAGCAGATTCAACTGTTCAACCCCAAAAGGGCCAAAAGTTTTCTAATAATGAAGTGTTCACATCCAATTTTAGCGGAGCAATAGAAATGGCAAAACAGTTCCAATGGAATAATCAGCAACGACAAGATCTACCCAAGCGCAAACATAGGCACATGCAAAAACGACCTCTTCAATAGAGGCCAAGAGCACGACAATTGCAACTCGTATATGTGATCCCTGATCTAGCCGTCCATAAACGGAGCATGACACTCGAGTCGACTTTTAAGCTCCAACAAAACTACAAACACTTGCATCAAAGATCACGAACAACTCAACATTCAGACAAATAGAAAATCAAGCCTTACTTATGAGAACTAGAAAGATATCAAAGACAATGGCTTATGAAGCAACCAGCATTGTTTCTCTTAGGTAGTTAATCCATCATCTCATAACAAGTAGTTTCTTGTAAGAACCGATCAATCAGCAACTACCCATTAAACATTCAAGATAGAGAATTCCAAACCACCAGGTGGGGCACGCAGAAAGTGGAATGCAAAGGTCCCTACAAGTAATTAGCTAAAAGATTTTGCTCCATATATCATTTTCCACTCGTAAAAAGAAATAACTGAAACAGAAAGCAAGAAACAATAAACCTCCATAAGAATTATAGAACCCAATAATCCAATGGCTTAGATCACAGAAAATCAAGTTGATCAAGTAAACACAACCAAGAAAGAATTCAAATGCATACTCAATCAAGTCAATCGAATTCAAAAGTCTGATCCCCTCACATAAGTCAAAGCAACAAAAAATTTCAATCACAGGAAGTAGTCATCAGAAAGAAGAATAGAGATTGACCTGTAAAGTGCGAGTAGCAAACTCAACACCAATGGTGGATTTGGATTCCAAGCAAAACTCATTCCTGGTAAACCTAGAAAGTATGTTAGATTTACCGACACCAGAGTCTCCGATCAAGACGATCTTGAAAAGGTAATCGTATTCGTGATCTACCCTATTCGCCATTACCGAAGAAGATTGAGAGAGATTAAGCACAAACCCTAGTGGACTCGCCCCCTGATTCAGATTCAGATCCAAACCCAGAAATTCAATCGTCAAAAAAATGGCACCCAAATTCAAAATCATCAATAACAACACAAAATTCGATCAATCAATCAATCATGCTTGCAAAATCATGAATCTGATAACAGAAATACCAACTAAAGATCGTACTTACACAATTGACGAGAGAGAATTGCTTGGAGGGGGGAGTCCTCTTGAAGAGTATAATTCAAAGCAATTGGGGGGTCGAATTTGGCGAAAAAATTGTTGCTGGGAAGAAAAATATGAAAATGAAACGGAGAACACGATGGCGAAGTAGGGGCCCTATTTGAAACCGTTTACTTTGTTGGGGTGGACTGGACTGTCCTCGGGGGAATTAATTACTTTTTTGTATTTGTATTTTTCTTTTCCCCCAAAGGACGTGTGGTGTTTGATAGGATCATGTAACGGGTCGATTTGGATTGACCAATTTAATAAATGAATGAAATTTGTATTGATCTTATAAATAGTTTAGGTATACTCAAAATTAAAAATTAACATATTTTAAAACTAAACGGTCAAATCGTATTCATTTTAGGCTGAAATCGATTCGTGACGAGTTTGGATTTCTTTCAATAACTTTAAGTCATATTCAGATCGGATTATTGTATCGGATCAGACTTCACGAATTTGACGTGTTGACCGTTGCGGCCTCATTTTGGGGGGTTGCATGGCCCACAAGTCCAGTACTCCATGGATGTTGTTTAATGCTTACGTACTTTCATGGTTTAAAAATAAGATTGATTTATTGAGTTTACTTATCTTTACCATTATTGTTTTCAAATATGGAGGACTTGTTAATTTATTAGGCTTTTGATTTCAAAATATTTTTTAATGATGCATACGTTTTGTTTTCTAATCCAACTAGGATCTATATGTGTATATGCATTAGTAGCATGCATTTGGAAACAAACCGTATGAATCAAATATCCAAGTTGCTTCTCCCTCTTTGGTGTGTAGATTGCAGAAAGTTAAAAGTTACAGGAGACAAAGAGGTTAAATTTTGTACCCAAAACTTCAAGTTTATATGCTTTTGTTTAAGTTTTTTCCTATGTGAATTAAGACTTCTAACACTTCTCCATTATTTGTGGATGTTTGAATGCAGGATTCTCGTCGCGAGTCCCAGCACTTCTCCAATCTTTAGGTTGAAGATGCAGGGTCTTTGATCGAGTTTTTTTTTTCCCCCTATCTTTCCTATCCACCATAATATTTATTTCAATATTTCTACATTGACTATAAGAACAACTTTAATTTCCAGTTTCAGACTGTTCTCTATAATATTAGTTGATAGGATGCTTTTGATATTAGTTATACTTTGTAGCGAATATTCGCAAACAGATGGTTTTCAATTAAATGAATTATGGAATTCATATTTGGTATCACCAGTACTTCCTTTGCTTATTTTATTTAACCACCATTCACACTTATTTTATAATTAACAGTATGTTCATAAACTATTAATGACGAAATAATAGGTAATTATTGCATTGCGTAATGGTGATTTTCAACAACCAAAAATTACATCCTTAATGTTATTTGAAACAACAACAACGACCTTGTTAATAAGAACCATTGTAAATTTGTATTCATAATTTATAAATTAATGACAAATAATTTGGTAATTACTAATAATTCATTAATTGCTAATTAGTTAGCTAATAACGATGGTGGCTCTTTTCCTTGTTATTAGAATAACAGCGGATATTTTGGAGTCGTCGTTGAAACTATTAACGACGAGACCAATAACAACGAACAACGACTAATATTTTTTGGTACGTTAAAACTTTTAACGACGACAAAGTAGACTTTTAACGACCACCTTTTTCGTTCTAGTAGTGTACTCTTGCATTCATACTTGGGATCAAACTAGCTATAGCTATTAGATGATATTTATATCCTAGCTAGCTATATATAGTGATCAAGCCTAACACTATGTTTGGATTGGGGTTAGAGGAGGGGAAGGAGGGGGAAGGAAGGTTAATTAACCCCTCTTCCCATTGTTTGGGAAAAAAAATAATGGGGGGAAAGATTGAGAACACTTTACCTCCATTAACCCCCATAATCCAATTTTGTTCCCTTAAATTGGGAGTGAATGGAGGGGAAGGGAAGTGACATAAAAATTTCAATTATAATAATATTAATTTTTCCTTTCCCCTTCCCTCCGTTTTCTAATTCAAACATAACACATATAATTGACATCCCTTTTACTCCACTTCAAATCAAAGCAAGGTAAATATATTTTCCCTCCCCTCCTTTCCCTTTCTCTCCGTTTCCCTCCCCTTCATTAACCTCCCATCATCTCCTACTCTAATATCCAAACACGCTCTAAGAAAAACATGAAATTGTTTAAAATTTTGATAATATATCATCAATTTTTACATGCTCATTGCATCATTAACCCTAGCTAATTAACTTGGGATCCATTTAACTGTATATCAAGCTTCCGGCGCCTAACTTCTGGGTGATAAGAGTCTTTTCAAATGACTCGTTTTTACCAAACAGTTGATGCAACCGAACACTCCAGCTTTTATAGTTGGCTACTTCATTACTGGGCTCCACTACAGTTTAGGTCGTTTCATGGATCTGCTTGATCGGTTTTGATTTTCCCCCGTCTTTCTTTCTCTCACTGTCTCTACCTTTCTTCTGTACATAGTTTTTCCCCTTCATCTTCCTCTTCTTCAAGGTTTGTGGGTTTCTTCAACTCATCTGTTCAATTTGTTCAATAATGATTTGATGGGGTTTTGTTTTGTGGTCAAGATTTGAGTTTTACGGGATGAATTTTCATTTTCTGTAAATTTAGCTAAATGGGTTGTGTTCTAAATTTTCTGGGTATTGAAATGGCAGGTTCTGCTCTTGGGTTTTTGCCCTGGGTGGTTTTAAAGGTGAAACCTTTTGAGCTTTGAGAGGTAAATATCAAATTATCAATCGTTGTTTTTTTTTTTTAATTTTTATGTTTTATTTTTTTGATTGATTTATGTGGATGTTACCATGGCTTCAAATCAATCCTTTTGTTGTTGGGGGCCTTTGCTTTGCTTATGCTTATGGCTTCAAGGAATCTGTGGATTTTCGTCCTCCTTATCCTGTCTTCTGGCTCCCCCCCCCCTTCTTCTTTTCTTTTGTGGAGATTCAATAGGAAGTTTAGCCTATTATTATTGATTCGTTGTTTTTGATTGATTTCAGTTCTTTCTTATTCCCTCGATATTCTAGTTATTTCTTTTCCATACATGTTGAATGTTGTGGGTTAAACAATATATTAGCTTTCTGGACATTTTTCCCACCATTTCTATTAAAATGTAAAGGTCAAGAATCCCAATTTGCCTTATTTGGTGCCTCTGGTGGCATCTTGTATTCTTACTTAGCTTGTTTTTGATCTTTAAGATAGGTCAGTGTTGGGTCAATCCTTAGTTGAGCTAGGATATGTTCTTATTCTTTTAGGGCAGTTTTTATACTCATTTGCTTGAATGTTTAAGCATCATGACCTTTGGTATAAGATTTTGCTGAAAGAGAAGAAAACAAGGGACATGAATGTAGTTTTATAGAAAAACATAATCCTGATGCTAGTGGCTTGTAATGAGATTGTGTTCCGAAGCTTAATCTGTTTTAAGGAGAAAGAACGGCTTCTGGTTTCTCGATTTGTTGCAGTGCTTCTGATATAAGCTTGACGCCTAGCTGTGTGATGTGAAGCTTAATGGTACTTTTAAATAGTGCTGATTGAATTGCTGATAATTTTCTGATCTGAGGGGATGTGATGCTGTTGGATATGGCTAGATTTTGCAGCATTACCCCGAGAATGTAAGATGCGCCCTTATGATAAATTCATGTTGGCCACACTTCAGGTTTATGTTTTTGAATGAACATCTTTTCGGCTGTGTACGATTTGCTATTGAAGTCAATTGAAGAGATATGGATTAGTGGCTGTAGTTATGGTGCTTTCAATAATCTTGGAACTCCCCAGGTGCATTGGGCGGTTGTTAAGTAGAATAGACAGTCAGGGTACATTTTTATGATTGAAAAGCAGCCATGAATAGAAATTTTCTGGGGTTTGAGTTTTGAAAGTCTCTTATCCTTATGGGTTTGTGAGTGCTAAAGATCTATAGTGAGGTTGTTGTAATGAGATTGTCGTGACCGAAAACATGGAACGTGTGAGTGAATATTTTTTTGTTATATATTCACGAGTTCGTTAGGTTTGATGGCTGTGGAAAACAGTATGTGCATCCTGGATGCAATTTTGATTACTCACCTGTTAACAAAATCTTGGAGTAGAATTCTGTAACTTCCGTAGGAGATAAAATATGCATAAAGGCTTTCTTCCAGAATCTATTTGAAGGTTCGATGTCTGTTGTAAGAGAAAATTTTGGCTGGATATTGATCTGAGACTGTGAGGCTTGATCATAAGAATAAGGCATTGGATTTGTTTGTGGGGTTTTAAGAAGTGAATTGCTATCATTTTTTAAAGTCTTCCAAAAGGATCCAATTTTATTCTTTGTGTTTCCTATCTTTTGGGTTAAGGTTAGGATGTGTAGAGCTTAGAAACTGCTTTTAAAGCATATGTTTTGTGAAAATTTGTGCAGGCATTGTCAAAGTCTGCTGGGTGAATATCATTTTGTTATTTGGTTTCAGAATTGTTATACTTCCATCTTGTTATATTAATCTGACCTGTTTTGCTCTTCTTGTCTAGGTGCCAATTTTAGTCTGTACTTAACGTAAGAAGGGCAGCATAATTGAGCTGATCTCCACACTTTAGTTTAAAATGTTTGGAGGGAACAGCAGCAATCTTGTACTTCCTATTTTTGTGGATGAGAATCGTTTTCAGCACAATGCTAATGCACCGAATCCTCAACTTCAGCTCTTTGAAAATGGTAAGTGTCAATAATTTGTCAAAGCACCTTATGCATGTATTTTCACCAATTATCATCAATGGTTTTATTTTGCTCTGAATCATGGTTTTGGATTTCATCTTCTGTTTAGAAGTTAAGTGCAAACATAGACGGTTAGGAAAGAACATCCTTATAGGGGATTTTGGGAGGAAGTAAAAAAGATTATTTCGGTAAAGAAGTGGTCTGTGATTGGTGCTAATGGGAAGGAGGATATTGAATCATCTGGAGCTGGGTTCCATACTAGAGGATTACATATTTTGTCCATATATAATCCTGATCCTCTATTACTCACTATGGGTTTCGTTACATAAGTGGATTCTTTTCTCAATCCCGTTTATAGCAACTAGGATTCTGTTGATGACTTGGAGTTGGAACTTTGAAGTGTGCCAGATAATTTCATCCTCTGGATGTCTGTTTCCTTTTCTGCCATCTCAAGTCTAATTGAATAACTTTTTTGAGCTGGGCTGTATTTGGTTTTGAGTGAAAGGTCAAAAGGAAATAAGCTATCGGTGAGGGCGGGGCTGGGGTACAGTTCATCTGAACAACTTCCTGCCTAAAATTTGCTGCCACAGGTGCAACCTCGTTATATGCATTGTGGGTTATGCTTTGTGTGGAACTGCTTAGGGGTTAATTTTAAGTGTCTTGTCCGAGAAGTCGTCCTCAAAGTTGGGAAACAACAGCAAAAAAGTTACCCAGAGAAAGAATGAAGCAAGTGAATATCATAGGGAGAGGCTTCAGATGGTTGAGCAAGGACCTTTGACGTCCAGTTCCACAATCCTTTTATTGTAACAGCCGAGTGACCTTTGTGTACAGAATTACAGACTTCAAATCAATTTCATTGGAGATGATACATTTCTTGTAGATATTGTATTTATTTGATTGAGGCATCGGTGAGTCATTGTGGTATGTTTTCATGTTGTCATGATATTCTATTCTCAAGCACAATTATCTTGTTCCAACCTGCAGCCTATTCCCAAGGAAAACAGACTCATCTAGCTTTCTTTTTGCAAACCTAAGCCAACATGTCTGTCAAATTACTCTAAATCTTGTCTTGATATCCAACCTTCAAACAGTAAAAAGCCTTGAATGGTACATTGTCTAGACTACCACGCCGAAGTCTAGAATAAGCCAACTTAATCACCTGGCATCGTTGATTGGGCAAAATTTGATCCAGTAGACGTCAGTAAATTTTCTCTGCATCCATAGGTTTACAACTGCACAGGATCAAATAAAATTAGGCAACACCTAAACAATCCCAACGCTTCAAGCCTTGACCTGGTATTTATGACTAACAACTCACCCTAAATCTCTAAAATGTCATCTTTTTATACTTCATCACGCTATAAATATTCTGTGAGACATACTCATAAAAAATTAGTGTAATTCATACATGTCTCATTTTTTTATTGACCCCCCCCCCCCAAAAAAAATACCACATTTTTTCTAAATTTGAATACCCTCTTAGCTTCTTAGAGAGTTCCCCCAAAACAAAAGAAGGTGGGCTTTGATTTGACCTCTAATTTGGGGTGGTTCTCCGGCGTACCCGTCTTCTCTTACATCTCGACCTCACACCGCCGGCTGGTTGTTGTCTGCTACTCTGCTGATCTGCCTTCAATCTATGCAAATTCTGCTTAATTAAGGTATGCCCTTTGAATCTCGATGCAAGGATTTCCACTTGTTATTACTTTTTTTTCTCCGTTGATTGCAAAATAATGGGGATTTTTTTTATAGGGTTTTTTTTTCCCCTTTTCACAGAGGAAAATGCCACGATACAAGGATGAACCTCTTGCTGTTCGTGTCTATACTGTCTGTGATGAATCAAAGTGTGTTTCTCTCTCTCTCTCTCTCTCTCTTTCTGGGGGGGTGTTCTATTTTGAGTTTGCTCATGTAGGTGACTCAGGAGTGATATTTCTGATATGCTGATGAAAAATTCCTTCTTTAGTGAACAATTGCTGCCCATCTATTTGCCCATCTGAATTCCATGGTTATTTTTCCATTTTCCTTTTCTCCATTCAATTTTATGTTTTTAGTTGTTAATCAAGGACTATTAATCTTTTTTCTTATTTTTCACTTGCTTTTCCATGCGTGGATTTGTAATTGATTCATATCTTTACTTCATCAACTTTGTTGGGAAATTAAATGAAAGAGAGAAGAGAAGAACCGTTCGTATTCTTCACCTTAGTTTTTGTTCACCCCCCAAAATTAAAGGAAAATGGGGTGAAGGGAAGATTTCATTCATCTTCCTTACCACTGCTGTAGGTTTTTTTTTTGTTTTTTTGTTTGTGGGCGTTAATACTTTTCTCTTTGTTTCTGCTGATATATCTGTCGTGGATTTTTCTTCTTTGAAGGTATTTGATTGTGAGGAATGTACCAGCGCTTGGGTGTGGAGACGGACTGAAACAGTTGTGTGCAACATATGGAGAAATTGAAGAGTATGTTCTTTGTTATCTTACCCTTCTCAATTTTGTGACTTTTTCATCTTGCAATTATTGTAAATTGCTTTACTGGTTGGAGATTCTGAAAGGCGAGTTGCACTACCCACCTCTCGTATGTCTGAATGAGCTTGCTTGAGGTATTTTCAATGGTTGCTACTATATGCTCCGAGCCTCCTCCGTTGCTCGGACTTTGGAAGAATGATTAATGTGGTTGTGGTTACAAGGGTCTGAGTGTCTGCCTACGTAGTCTAATTCTAGGCCTGTATTTGAAAATTTCTATTTACATTTTAGATGGTTGTATCTTTAATTCTTTATTTTTTATATGTTACAAGGAATAGATTTCATGCAAGTTGAAAAAAGTGGCTGCCATGCAAAATTTTAGAAGCTTGGCATCACAATATAACTTGGAATGGTCTGAACATATGTTTGGACTGTAATTTCTTTTTCTTCTTTATTAAGATACTTAGTCCTATTGTATTTTGTGTTGGTTTATTTGATGAGAAGCAGGTAACACTCCTTTTGGAGATCCTGCTGGGATTGGACGGTTAAACAATGTCCTTTTGCTATCAGCCTATCACTTGTTTGTCAGTCATAAATACTCGGTCAAGCCTTGAAGAATTGGGGTTGTTTAGGTGTTGCCTGATTTTATTTGATCCTGTGCAGTTGTAAACCTATGGATGCAGAAGAATGCGAGCAATTTACTGGCGTCTACTGGATCGAATTTCGCCAGATCAAAAATCCCAGGTGATTAAGTTGGCTTATTCTAGACTTCGGCGTGGTAGTCTAGACAATGTACTGTTCAGGGCTTTTTACTGTTTGAAGGTTAGATATCAAGACAAGATTTAGAGTAATTTGACATACTTGCTGGCATAGGTTTGCAAAAAGAAAGCTAGATGAGTCTGTCTTCCTTGGGGATCGGCTGCAGGTGTCATATGCTCCTGAGTACGAGAGTCTATCTGACACAAAAGAGAAATTGCAGGGGAGGAGAAAGGAAGTCCTGGTACGATTGAAGCGTAAGCTTTTTTCCTTTCAAGTTTGCTTGTCCAAGCCAATGTTGGGTCTTGTCTACTTTCATTTCTGAATCCTTCTCATTATGTACTCTGTTGCATTTAATCTCAGCTGGAAGATCCAGAGGTTATGAAATGAATTACGATGGTGTGAGACATCACCCTTTGTCTGACACTTCGTCGCAACCCTCTTCTTTTCAATTAGACTATAAGCAAGGATGGTAAGTTGTTCAATCATTTTATAGCTACACAATGCGACAACTGGCTAGTATGGAGGGTTTCACTAGCAGTTCCTCTTATGATTGTTTTTGTAGGTATGATCAAGAAAAAGATAAAGTTTCTCAAGCTAGCGGTTCCTCGATCACTAGAGTGTCCTCTGACCAGGTACTCTCCAAGTCCCGATGGATGGCTAATAAAAAGTCACTTTGATAATTTCTTTACATGTTTTCTGAATTGCTGGACTATATAGATGACCATACATATATCCGCCTTTCAAGAATTTGGGTTCATTGCTCTTCTTTCATCTCTCAAAATAGCTAACTCCCTCATGTCCATTTGTTTAGTTGCTTTCATTTTCTTTGTTCTAAGCTTTGATCATAGCGGACGAAAGCAAAATGTCAGAATAGATCATTCGCTGCTTCTTTAACTGTGTGCTTGCCTATAAAGGCTAGCGTTTAACAGAAGCAACCTCTTTGGGATTCAATTGTAGGTGTAAGTGCAACTAAGCCAAGTACATATGAGATCTGCCCCTCCCCCAACAAACAAAGAAAAGAAAAAGAAGAAGAAAAACATGCTGTCTTAGCTGGAATTCAGGTGACAGTATTGTGTTTGATCTGGCTTAATTATGACTGGCAAATACCAAAAATACAAGCTGCATACTCGTGAAATATGTCCTATGAGCTATGTGTGCCATTGTTCTGTTGCATCCCATCTCTGCTTTTTAAGTATCAGGTTACTTGGAAACAATGTATTTCATAGTAAAGGGTTTGAGGTTCCATACACCTATATCCGAGTAGGTCCCAACGTGTGACTTACATTGGATTTTTAATCCCATCTCTCAACTGCAGACTTTGCTACAATTCATTGCCTCTCTATCGAATTCAGTTGGACATTCTGTTAATAGTTGTAGCAAACGCATACTTAGGACTATCACTTCTCTTATGCCTTATGTTGACATATGTCGCGCACATTTGTGTTTGATTTTCAGGATTACTTCCCCTCCCGGTCAATGAATGAAACAGTAAGAATGGTGAGAGAAAAGCTCAATAATGTGAGTATCTGGTAAATTTCTCATTGAATTCATGGAGGATTTCCTTGAAGGATTTGCTCTAAAGTCCCTTGAATCCCAATGTCCCCCCCCCCCTTCTTTTTCCTCATTTCAGATAGAATCGAGCTCTTCAATTGCACCAGCGGCCCCTGCTTCAAAGAAAATGCGGGCAGATAATAGAAGAAGAATATGACTGCGCCAAAAGGACAACTGTATTGCATAGCCAAGGCTTAGCTATCAAATTTTTAGACGTATGATTTGTATTTGTAAATGTGTTTTGGTAAAATTCTTTTCAATAGGTTGCCTTGAAGCAGCTGTTGGCTGATGAAATGGGCTTGCTTCAGCTGCTTAGTCTAAACTCGAAACAAGCTTAGTTTCGAGATTTAGGCTGTCATTCCCAGAAGCATATTGACCAATACGAAGATTTCGGCCTGGCAAATGGGTCAATCGATGTTGAGTTCACTTCAAATAAGTGGGAATGAGTTTTGTTTCAATCAGTAAGTTGAATGAAAACCCAAACTACAAAAAAATGCCAGAAGGACTAATCACAAACTTTGCCTCCCAATGGGATGGAAGTGGAGACGAGTTGGATAATTTACAAGTTAGCTTTGCTTCGTAAATATATTATAATCTGCAGGCCTCATTAGTTCGATTAGATTTGGGTCAAAGTACTTGCAAAGTTAGGGATGACAACGGAGGGGGTGCAGAGCGGGTTGAACTGTACTCATACCTATATGTATTTTAAAAATCGTACTCATATTCGTACCCATACTCATTGGGTATTGAATAATATAACTTACTCTTACCCATCCTATTTTGCGTGTTTACAGGTTTTATTCAGGTTTACATAGGGAATGAAAATTAATATTCATATCTAACCATATACAAGTACGATATACATTTTGGTCATTATAAGTTTGCAAAGTTGTAGTATTTTGAGAATATATTATTTAGAAATGTGAAATCAAGCATGTTATTGACTAATTTTTTGCTAGAAGGGTTTGAATTGGACCTCAACCGAAAAAACATTAAACCACAATATTTTGTTAATTTATTATAAAAATGGGTACAACTAGGATGCAGCCTGCAGATGTGGAGCGGGTGAGCGTTATACCCATATTCGTACCTGTGTCCATCTCGTTTTTCAATACTGTTCCATGTCCATTTAAAATCCATTTTCACCAACCATTTGGCCTTTAAAAGGGATAGATTTTCGAAACTTTAAATGAGTATAGATTTTATTGCCATTCCTAACAAAGTTATCGTGAACACCTGCTAAAAATGAAAAAAGTTAGCAGGAAAAACACCCCAACTTCAATCCTCAATTTTTAAATTGCTCACTAATCAATTTGGAAGATGATAAAACAATAATAAAGCCCTAATTGTATATTTGTATGGATCAACAAAGACAAGATTCAAACGTGCAGTGAAGAGATGGCAAATACCAGATGAATACTGGCAAGAGAGGAGAGAGAAAATTAGAAGGATACACACACATGTTTTTGGAAGTTCTTTCCACGCATATGACATCTTGTTGAAGTTGAATATTGCTCGTTGTTGTCTCTCCCCCAATCATTCATTGATTCTCGGCCATAGGATTGATATTCTTTCTTACCAATATTATAATAAAATATTTGATAAAATTAGCTATTTTTAAAAGTTATATTAATAAAATTTCATTTCTGTCATTACTTATAAATTATTTTTTAATAATATGTGTTATAATTTTTTCAAATTTATAAACAGACAATTATGTCATTTTTACAAAAAATTAATAAAAATAGCTTCTTTAAAAAGAACTTTTCAGAGCCGAACAGTTATTACGAATAACTATTTACCGAACGCTCTTTTTCTATTTACTTGATCGAAATAACTAAGGTCTTTTCGTATAACTATTTTTATTCGAATAACTTTTGCTACAAAACACCCTTCGAGAGAAAAAAAAAAACAAAAACAAATTGTGCACTTTCTAGACATAAAAAGAAGCAACTCCAAATCCAAAAAATGGGCCTTCTTATCCATAAAGACCAAATCTTTGAGATAAGTTAGACCATAAGCCTATGCCACGTGGCACCCAAAGCCCCTTTCTCAACCAATATACATGCTCTATTTGATTACCCCCCCAAAAAAAAAACCCCAAAAAAAAAGGAAAAACCCAAGCCATGGCCTCCCCTACTTTGATCACCCCCACTTCCAGCCCGAGGCCCAAATTACCCCCCACCACCAAACCCAAACTCCCCACCTCCACCACCACCGGCACCGCCGCCGCCGCCGCACTGCCACCGTCGGCCGCCCTCACACGGCGGAACCTAGCCATCGCTGCTGTCACCACCGCCATCCTCCGCCCCGCCACGGCCGCCAAAGCCGCCTCGGACGACGAGTACGTGAGGGAGACCCAAGACATGATCAACAAGGTCCGAGACACCATAAACATGGACAAAAACGACCCCAAGTTGGCTGAAGCGGTGGCGGAGCTAAGAGCTGCAGCCAATGAGTGGGTGGCTAAGTATAGGAGAGAGAAAGCTCTCTTGGGTAGGCCTTCTTTTAGGGACATGTACTCAGCACTTAATGCAGTGGCTGGCCATTATATTAGCTTCGGACCCACTACTCCGATTCCTGCTAAGAGGAAGGCTAGGATCTTAGAGGAGATGGATTCTGCTGAACAGGCTCTTCAAAAAGGGAAATAGATGCATCATAGATGTATCGGAAGGCAGCAGGCCCGCAAATTACTCAATCCCGATACAGGAAGGTAGGTGGTCACAACAATAAACGATAATACTGGGCTCTTTGAGCCGGGTATTTGGAATGAGTCTTGACACGAGGATCCATTCAAGGACAAGTCTGATGCTAACAGCTGCGGTCCAAAAGAGGGACATAGATGATCATTATATTGTGATGAGGGTCATGGTGATAATGATTTTAATTATCATGGGCATTGTGGATCTTGATTATTTATTTGATGTAATATAATTAAAATAATCCAATCACGTTGATTTTTTTGTCACTCTCGACCATTTGATATTATCTATATCTACGTGAATAGAGGGGGAAAACATTCTAAGTACATACCGTCATTAAAACAGTTAATTTCGGGGCAATGCACGAGTCTTAACTAGTTATATTTGGAATGAATTTGTTCATAATTGATAACCATTTATTAGGGTTTTAGTTTTTGAATGTGTCCTGTCTACATTGTAAGTAGTTTCTTAATCTGCACGTGTTAGAAACCTAAAGCAAATAATAAGGATCTGTTGTTGGTCATTGACTATCAATTTAAATAGGTGGTTAATTAATTAGGTTCAATATTGTAAGTAATTTTTTGGACAATCCATAATAGTAAGAACTAGAAGCTAATATAACCCTTTATGTATCGTGTTTAACTATCACTCCATGATAAAGGTTCTCTTTGATAAAATTAGCTGTTTAGGTAGTAGATAGCGGTTTAAATATCAGATAACTTTTAGGTAGCTGAAAGTGTTTCTAATTTAGCTGTTAGTGGATAGTTGTTTAGATACGCCGTAGAAATAAATGTGTCTGGTAAATTTAATTATTGGGTTAGCTGATTAATGTAAATTGACATAAAATGATATAGATAATTTCCAAATATAAAATTTTCAAAGGATATTCTTTGGCCAAAAAATATGAAACGCTATTTCTAAATGTCGAAAGCTAATATAGGCAATGTTCGGCAAAATTAGCTGTTTAGATAGCAGATAGCGGTTCAGATAGCGGATAACGTTCATAATTTAGCTCTTAGCAGATAGCTGTTTAGATGAGCGGTTTAAACTAATGTGTTTGATAAATTTAGCTGTTAAGCTAGCTGATTAATGTAAATTTACATAAAAGGATATAGATAATTTCCAAAAATAAAATTTTTAAAGGATACTTTTTGGCTAAAAATATGAAACGCTACTTTTAAATGTTAAACGTTAATACTATTAACTTTCTAAAAACGCTACATAAAATGCTAAATGCTACTTGAAATGCTAGTCAAAGCAGTGGTTTACTGAACACTAAAAATTAACTAATTAGTGTATTGACTTGGTCAGAACACTAAACGCTACTCAAAATGCTGTTGCCGAACATGGCTATAATTAGCTTTCAGAAACACTGCTTAAAACACTAAACGTTACTTGAAATGCTAGTCAAAACACTAGATTACCAAACACTAAAAATTAACTCATGTGCGTATTGACCAAGTATTAACTTAGTCAAAACATTAAACGATGCTCAAAACGTTGTTGCTGAACATGGCCACAGACTTGAGTTTAGATGACCATAGAGTGTATTTTTTAAAAATTAAATGGTATATGTCATTTAAATAATTCCCAAATTGTACATATGATTTAGAATAATTTAATTGAGATTTAATCTCCAAGATTTGCAAGAGATTTCTCTCCAATGTGCTAGCATATATCAGCTTTAGAATCAGTTAAGTATTCCCCTTTCATGAGAAATTATTAGAGCTGGAAAATAGATCAAGTTGAGGTTGAATTCATTCCATGTTAAATTTGAATGGGTGGAAAATTCTCGAATTGAACCTAACCTATTTGTTAAAGGTGTTGAAAATTTATACCGAAAACTACTTAATTTCATGTCGTTTTTAGATCAGTAATTTGTCAGATCGGCTTTGCTTGTCTCTAAAAATCATCACGTGCTCAGCTTCTCAATCTTGTAATTAATAAATCTACTGCACTTTAGTGATATCTCTCACTGATTCTCCTTGTGATCAAATTGGAAAGAAATAACCCTAAATAAAATGTTTCTAGTTATGTGCAATTAATCAACAATAATAATATGGCAACTTAATCTCATTAATTGTCAATTTCCAAAATTTCTAATAATTATATAAATGTACTCTTAATTTGCCCTATAAATACAAGCATAATCTGTGGATGTGTAAGAAAACTAAGAATTCAACAATGGCTAATTCCAAGAATTTTGCAGTTTTCCTCTTCATCTATGGCCTATGCATTTTTTCCCTGGGGATATCATCTGTTGTGGCTAATGACGATAGGAAGGCAAGTTGTCCCAATGCTTAATTGCGTTGAGTTTCATATTTGATTTTGTTTGTGTTTTCGCTTAATCTCCCCGCGCCCCCTCCAGATAAGATTGCGTACATATGATTCTCCCCGGCTCAATATAGCCTAATTGGAGCAACATTTAAATTTTGTTTATATTTTTAATCATCGAACCACTGTTTATTAGAGTGGAGCTAATATTAACTTTAAAAAATAGTGGAGCTCTCCTATCCCCCAAAGCTCCTGTATAAATTAACTATGGGTTTGATTTTTTGGATTTTAGATCCTCCATTTTCCTAGAGTCGAGTTACTGTTGGACCAATAAGGGGTAGAGTTAATCCTATTATAGATTTTCTCCATTCACAAGACTCGAATCCAAAACTTTACTTAAGGGGAATAACCGAATAAGTGTCAAATCACTTGAACCGACCTGTGTTGATAACTATAGGTTTGATTTGCTAAGTTTACACCCTACTACTTTGAAAGAATTCCTTACCTCTTTTGCTTGAGAAAGCATCATATGATGACCTTGTGCTATCCTCTTGTTTTTTCTTTTTTTTTTTTTCTTCTTTTGGTGCAAAAGGGGCATGAAGGAAAAATATTTAGAAATTGAGTTACATGTACATTTGTTTTATGCCTTTCCCTTTGATTCTCACTTGTAAAAATAATGGTGATTTTTTTTTTTTTTTAATGGTGAAGGATTATATTGTGTACATGGGCTCTGTTCCAGAGGAACACACTCTTTCCTTAGATTACCACCTCAATATTCTCCAACAAGTTATACAGGGCAGGTAATCACCAATTACACTTAATTATCCCACATAAATTCTTTATTCAACACCCATATATATCAACATAAACCAAATAATAATTCTTTGCTCTGCACAAATCCCCTTCCCAAAAAAAAAAAAAAAAAAACCCCACAGTACTACTGCACAGGAGTCCTTGATCAGAAGCTATAGCAAGAGCTTCAATGGGTTTGCAGCAAAGCTAACTCAGAAAGAGACTCAAATTCTCAAGAGTAAGTTCTCAAATAACTGAAATAACTTTTTTTTGTTGTTGTAATTTTTCAATTATTCTTTTTGTTGGGGGGGGGGGATTTTGAGGGTATCTTGAAAATGTATACAGGCGTAAAGCTGCCTATATTTGGATCTCTCCAGGCCCGCAGAAGCGGAATCACACTGAAAACTGCTGTTGTCGTCGTATTCTTATTTTTTGTATTTAATTTGTTGCAGGAATGAAGGGAGTAGTATCTATTTTTCCAAATAGGAAGCTCCAACTTCAGACAACAAGATCTTGGGATTTCTTGGGATTTCCTGAGACTCTGAGTAAAAATGTGAGTGCAGCTGAGAGTGATGTTATCATTGGAGTCCTTGACACTGGAATTTGGCCTGAATCTCCCAGTTTCAGTGATGATGGATTTGGCCCTCCTCCTAAGAAATGGAAAGGTGTTTGCAAGGGTGGAACTAACTTCACTTGCAACAAGTAATTTTCTTTTTTTCTTTTTTTCTACTAGACTCACTCGTCTACAGGTGGAGTAATTCACTGGCTTATATACATACCAGCTAAAACCCACTTCACATCAGTCTGAACATTCCTAAGAACTTTTTTTTTGTATACAATTTTCAGCAAAATTATAGGTGCGAGAGCATATATACAAACCGCGAGGGATGAGGACGGCCATGGGACTCACACAGCCTCAACAGCAGCCGGGAGAAGTGTGCAGGATGCGAGTTTTTATGGTTTAGCCAAGGGAACTGCAAGAGGAGGTGCACCATCATCTAGGATTGCAGTGTACAAAGTGTGTAATGGCTTAGGATGTATGACTTCGGACATAATGGCTGCCTTTGATGATGCCATCGCTGATGGGGTTGATCTACTAACTGTCTCCCTTGGATCACCTCCGACTATGTTTGATCTAAATGGGGTGGCAATAGGTGCATTCCATGCAATGCAGAAGGGGATACTTACAGTTCAGGCTGCTGGGAATGATGGAAATTTCACTGGTAGTGTTGGGAGTATTGCACCTTGGATTTTGACTGTTGCTGCTAGCTCTACTGACCGTCGGATCGTTGACAAGGTTGTTCTTGGGAATGGGAAGACCCTTGAGGTAAATATGGTTGATCTAACTATTCTTATGTTATTGCATTGGTGTTTGTTCATTTTCCATTGTGTTTGTTTGCTATGGTGGTCTCAATGATTTTCTCGGAAAATTATGTTAGAATCCTTAGTTGAAGTATACAAACAATGTCAAATTGTTCTCAATGTATGTGCTATAAATATCTAGAGCGTTTAAGACAAGTCTCAATGATTTTCTCGGAAAATTATTTTAGAATCCTTAGTTTAAGTATACGAACATTGTCAAATTGTTTGTAACATGTGTGCTATAAATATCTGATACGTATCTAACTACTCGACAGCGTTTCAAAGCGTCTAAAGAGTGCTAATATCCAATGTACATCTCTTTAGACCATTATAAATGGTTTCATTAGTATAGACGCTAACACCATCTTTTCTTAAGTGCCTAAAAAAACCAAGATAATTCAATATTTCCTTTTTTGGGGGGGGGGGGGTTGATAACAGGGTAACACCATCAATTCATTCACATTGAAGGGCGACAAGTTTCCCTTGGTTTATGGAAGAGGTGCTTCAACTAAGTGTCCCGATATTTTTGTAAGGTGAGTTTTCCTGTACGTTAATTTCAGACCCTTGTTATGAAAAAACAGTGAATTACTAAGGGGGTGTCTTTATGGTTAATACCTGAATGCAGGACTTGCACTGATGGTTGCTTGGACAGCAAACTAGTGAAGGGGAAGATAGTTGTTTGTGACGGAATGAATGGAGCCGCTGAAGCTTTTAGGGTCGGTGCACTTGGCATTCTAGCAAGAGCCCGTACTGAAGACGTATCTTTTGTTCTCCCCATTCCTGGTGTTAGCCTAAGACACGATCAGTACGATGCTCTTGTATCGTACCTTAACTCCACAAGGTAAGGTGCTATGCTAAACACATTGAGATTTTAGAATGGTAGACATAACTAGTATATTAGAAAAGAGAATCACAGGTGCTATTTTGAGATGGCTTACTATCATCTGAACTTTTGCTTTGTTGTTATACAATACTTAACACTTACTTTTCCTATTTGACAGATCGCCTGTGGCGAATGTCTTGAGAAGTGAAGCCATTAATAACACTAATGCTCCTGTTGTTGCCTCATTCTCTTCTCGAGGGCCAAATATACTTGCACGGCGTATTCTCAAGGTGTCTGCCATTCAAATTCACTCAAAGCATGACGTTTCTTAAAAGCTTAACTTGTCTGTCCTTAGTGTTCACTTGTCTGGAATTCTATTGCAGCCGGACATAACAGCACCAGGAGTAGAAATTTTGGCGGCATTTTCACCTGTTGCTTCTGTATCTTCAAACCCTCATGACAAGCGATCAGTAAAGTATACTGTGTTATCAGGAACTTCGATGGCATGTCCTCATGCAGCTGGGGCAGCTGCTTATTTGACGTCATTGCATCCCGATTGGTCTCCTGCAGCGATCAAATCTGCTCTAATGACAACAGGTCAATACTTCGTATTTCCTTTTTCTTGATTTTCTTAATTTGTTTTGTCCGTTTGGTGTGTTAAATGATGCTTCAATTCTTTGGTTTTGTTGTTATAGCTCACCCTATGAGCCCTTCGAAGAACCCGGATAGAGAATTTGCCTATGGATCAGGACAGCTGAACCCTGCAGGGGCTGCAAACCCAGGGCTAGTTTTTGAAACCACAAAGGATGATTACATAGGATTTCTTTGCGCGACAGGCTATGGCAATGAGCAGATTAGACTAATATCAGGTGATAGGAAAGCCATTTGCCCAAAAGAAGCGAACGAGACTTCTTCCCTTGCAGATTTGAACTATCCTTCCATGTCTGCTAAGGTTCTGCAGGAGCAATTAACCACAATCAAGTTTCATAGGAAAGTCACCAATGTCGGAGTTGCTACCTCCACTTATCTTGCAAAGGTTGAATCAGTACCGGAGATTAAGGTCACTGTGGAACCTAAGTCCCTCTCGTTCAAATCTTTGAAGGAAGAAAAGTATTTTACTGTGACCGTTGTTGGGAAGGGAAAAGGTCCATTCTCTGCATCTGTTGTTTGGTCCGATGGAATTCATACAGTAAGGACTCCTATTGTTGTGTCTGGAGATTCTTTCTAGTTTTAAGTCAAGGAGTTGTTCTGATTTTTTTCTATATTCATTTGTGGAACCATGTACTCATAATAAGTGCCTTCTCAGATAAGGACCTTAGATTTTATCTATGTAGTCAACAGGTCTCTGAAATCAAAAGAATGTACTAAATGCTTATGCAAAAATGTCCATTTTGTGCTTTGATGAAAGAATGAGCTTTATTGGAGTATCAAAACGTCGCTAATTGTTCACGAGTCATGACAACATCCTCCATCTTCACATTGTTGAAGTCTATGGTTTATGTAATTTTGTCTGTTTTGCTCATTCATAGCAGATGAAACAAGTATCCAACACAGCGTGAAACAGAACTACATCATGTAATCAGATAAGCATTTTATTAGATGGTTAAATACCCATACATTGCCCTGGTACCAAAATAATAGACTAAAGTCCGATTCTAATTAGAGTACATAACAATGGGGCTTCTAACAGTATGAATACCATCTGACCAAGACACTGATGCAGAGACCGGAACTCCACTCAACAATCCCACCCCAACAACTGTCACATTAAACGACTTCTTTTCCTTCAGAGACATGAATGACAGAAAACTAGGTTCCACTTTCACCTTAATCTTCGACCCTGGTCTGATGATCTTAGCACGGTAGGTAGAGTTGGCAGTACCCACATTGGTGACAGTCCTCTGGAACTTGACAGTGAATGGCTTCCCTGCTTCTACTAGAGCCGACATTGAAGGGTAGTTGACATCTTTAGCGAGCATTTCTTCACCCTTCTTTGTTGAGCAAGAAGAGCTGCTATCACCCGTTATCAGTCTAATTCTGCGCTTATCATATCCCAATTTGCACAGAAATTTTATGTGATCATCTTTTGTACTGTCATATACAAGTCCAGGATTCATAGCCCCCGAGGGATTCAGATGACCTGATCCATATGCAAATTCAGCATCGCGGTTCTTGGAAGGGCTCATAGCATGAGCTGTAACCACAAAGGAATAACAATCAGTACCTATGACTTCAAAGAAAGCGAAAACTACGATGAGATTCATTTTTTCTTTATGTCAGTAAGTATGCATGCATATACTGTCTGAGTGTTGCATTCTAGTTTCAGAATCCAAATACTTATAGTTTTGCCAAGAAAGGACAAGCTAACCCGAAATTAGAGTAGGAGTTTATTAAAATATGAAAAACATGACCTGTGGTCATGAGAGCGGATTTGATCATAGCCGGGGTCCAATCAGGATGGTGTGATTTTAGATGGGCAGCTGCACCAGCAACATGAGGACAAGCCATGGAGGTTCCTGACAAAATGCTGTATTGAACTGATCTCTTATCCCCAGAAAATCCAGATACAAAACCAATGGGTGAAAAGGCAGCCAAAATCTCTACTCCTGGTGCTGTGACATCAGGCTGTGACACAAAATACAGAACATCAATCATGCCTGGCAAACTGAACGTCCTGTCTTGGCAGAGAATTTGGAGAGATCTTAATGTAGGCAGTCTTATCCCAGCCAGCACAGAGACTGACTCTGAGAGACCTGAGAAAAACCCACCCAAAAAAAGAAAAGAGAAAAGGACTGAGACCTTGAGAATGTCAGGTGCTATTCTGTTTGGTCCACGAGAGGAAAATGAAACTACATGCGGGGCAGTGGTGTCATTGATCACCTCACTCCTCAAGATGTTACCAACAGGCTGCCTGCTCAGAAAGAGATTAGCCATTAACAACAAGATCTAGAGAAAACAAAAGGCACAAAAAAAAGGACCATTTTTAGTATGTCATACGTACTTTGTGGAGTTAAGGTACAAATGCAGTTCTCCATATTCCTGAGATCCAAGGGCTATTGCAGGTAGGGGGAAGACAAAAGAGGCATCCTGAAGGGGAGTTTCTGCTATTGCTCCTAGGGCTCCGGCTCTGGCAGCTTCAAAAATTCCCCCCATACTATCACAAACTACTATCTTTCCCTTGACTAATCTGCTATCTAGACAACTGTCCATGCAAAACCTGTATAGAGTTGAAATTTTATACATGGTCAATAAACATGTTAGGCTGAGGCCAATACTTCTTCAGTGGTGAATTGACGATGCAAGAAGAATGGAATTACCTAGCACTTTCCTCGTCACAAATGCTAGTTACTTCTTTTCCATACACCAAAGGGAATTTGTCTCCCTTCATTGTAAATGAATTTATTGAATTTCCCTGTTTATTTGGACAAAACAGAAACCACATCATAAAATGACAATAACAGTCCTAATATGGGTTCCTCCATTAAAGAAGGAATGCTATGCAGCCTTATCCCTGACAAGCAGAAAGATCTATAAAATTTCTCAAGAAGAAAGTTAGTGTTCGAAGATAACATACACTTAGCACTTTCCCATTGCCCAAAGTAGCCTTGTCAACAATATGACGGTCCATGCAGCTAGCTGCAACAGAAAACAACCAGGGTGCAACACTAGTAATGCTCCCAGCTATATTTCCCTGATTTCCGGCAGATTGAACAGTAAGTATTCCTTTCTCTAGGGCATGGAATGCGCCAATCGCGATACTATCTGTATCGAAACTAAATGCTACGTTAGATCCTAAGGAAAGGGTGATCAGATCAACCCCATCCTCAATAGCATCATCGAAAGCAGCCAGAATTCCGTAATCCTCACACCCATCTGAACACACTTTGTACACCGCAATCCTAGCAGAGGGCGCCCCTCCTCTTGCAGTCCCATTCGCGAACCCATAAAAACTCACATTCTTTACTCTTCTCCCGGCTGCTGTTGAGGCCGTGTGGGACCCGTGACCTTGGTTGTCTCTTGCAGTTTCATGTTCGATGTATGTTCTAGCCCCTATGATCTTGCTGCAATAGAAATTGATCCATTTTTAGGCACAGTAGTTTGACAGTCTGACAATAACATCTGAGATGTGTTTGTGTAAAATGCACTAATGTCGAAAAGTACAGGAAAAGAAGATTCACTTGTTGCATGTGAAGTTTTGACCACCCTTACAAACACCTTTCCATTTCGAAGGGGGAGGATTGAAGCCTTCGTCATTGAAGCTTGGTGACTCAGGCCATATTCCACTATCCAGAACACCGATTATTGTGCTGCTACTGTCAGCACTCACATGTGATTGTGCAGCGATTGGGAAACCAATGAAATCCCAGGACCTCGATGTCATTAGTTGGAGTTTCTTACTAGGGAACACAGATACCACTTCCTCCTTTTCTGATCCCAAAGAAAAAACAGAAAGACAAACACTTATCCACTTTGTCGATAAATCATAAGATGATTTCATTTGGTGAAAAAGATTATTCAGGACTTACTTCTGAGAGTTTCGCTTTCTTTTTCAGTCAGCCTAGCAGCAAACCCGTTGAAACTCTTCGTGTAGCTTCTGATCAAGGACTCTTTTGCAGCACTTTGGAGATGTCAACAGTGAAGAATTAGTCCATTCATTCAAACAAAGATATATAGCATTGCACACTTATATACATGATCAAACAGGTAAATTACCGGCCTTCCAGAACTTGTTCGAGGATATTAAGGTGGTGTTGATCAAGTGAAACAGAGCTATCCCTAGGAATTGATCCCATATATACAATGTAAACCTGCATCAACCCAAAAAATGATTAACATTACTGGTTTAATCAATGTGTTCTACTAATCAATGTAAATGTCAGAGGAAGAACGAAAGCAGGAAATTTGCCTTAACATCATCATCATCATTAACTTCAGCAAACAATGATCCCAAGGAAGAAAGGCAGACAGTAGAGATGAACACAAAAGCTAGGAGAGCTCTGAGATGTGCCATTGTGAATTAGGCAATGCGTCAGAGTTGCAGAGACAAGCCAGAATACATTGTTGAGATTTATAGGCAGAAATCAGCATACTTTTGGAATCTCTTAGTAAGGTTAAAGACAAGTACAATTTTTTTTTTTTTGAAAAATGAATTCAAACTATACAATTTGCTAAAAATCAGAAAAAAAGATTGAATTCAATTCTAAGTGACAATGTGACATCTAAAAGCAATGCAAAGATTACAAAACTGGAATTATCTAATCAAAATGTGCGGGCAACGCGTTCTTTCGCATCCAAAAAACAGAAAAAACCATGCAGATACTACACAATCATGTAGTGTGATGGTTGATGAAGCATCCCAAGTTTGGATAAAATGAGGATGATTTAATTTGTGAGGGTATACTGCTCAAGCACCACTACAATGAAATTTCATGTTTGGTAGTCATATTCAGCTTTCACTTCCAATTTTGAAAACTTTTTTTTTTTTCTTGGGAGTTGCCTAAAATGCTCTATGATTTTCTGGGCATTATGATTCAGAAGCACATATAACCTCCCCCCCCCCCCCCAAAAAAAAAAAGGGATTGAGAGACGGAGACTACTGCAAAAAATACCGTGAAGGATCCTATGTACAGTGGCAGATCTATGTAATGGCTCGAGGCGTCCATGGACATCCCAAGCCAAAATAAATTTTAATGAGCTATATTCTGTATAAGGTTATATTGATATGTATGGATACTTCTAAAATATGTATTTTAATATATAAGTATCCCTGTTTTATATGTCTAGATTCCCACTACCTATGTATTTTATGAAAATTATTTTAAGGCTCTATATTTTTGAGAATGCATTATGTATGAGGTATCTTTTATTTAAAGAAATCATTTTTTAAGAGCTTACCGTTTAATTATTTAATTGAGAAATTAATTTTTTTCAAATATTTTTTTTCCAGTTCACAAGTTTCTCATAAGAACACTCAAAATTTTTACTGGTCGAATTCATTCATGAACAACCACTAGTAAATAGTAGTTTTCATGTGGGCATCTTCGTGGGCGTGCCGGAGTGGTTATCGGGCATGACTAGAAATCATGTGGGCTCTGCCCGCGCAGGTTCGAATCCTGCCGCTCACGACACTTTATTTATTATTTTTTTTCCCCTTTCTCTTCTTCACCCCACAACTACTCCCCCACAAAAAAAAAGAGGAAAAAAAAAAAGGTGAACGATAGTGTTGGGCTTAGCTTTGAGATTTTGTGACAGTGGACCCTACATCATAGTCCAGTTTCGAAGTTATTTTGTGCTCAGAGAGACAGTAACGGATCTAAAAATTTTCTTCGCAGTGTTGCAAAATTCTAGGGAAATAATTTTGTTATAGTTTATCAGACACATATTAGTGAATTCAGAGTGACCCCAATTTGAAAAAGGAAGAGTTAAATTAAATTTTCACTCATTAAAAGAGATACTCACAAAGACAAAAAAAGGTAAACCAAAATAATAAACCCCTTATAAGATGATCAAAGTGAGGCATCCTAACACATGACAATGCCTCTTCTTCATGAATTTATGTTAGTCAGGACAATGTTTTTGACCCGTTATTCAAAATTTGTTTAAAATTTCTATGCAAAATTATTAGATTTTCCTAACTTCCATTCTAATATGATGAGTGGAGTAGCAGATCGATCGATTTACTGCATGAAAAATTTTCGATGAGCCAAAGAAAAATAAAATTCTGAAAACCATAGAATCCGACCCATATTCCTAGGGGACCCAAACTGTTGATTAGTTAGGGTCTGTTCTTTTCGTTGGAAAATACGGGTTGAAATATTGGTGAAGTTGGTTGAACTGAGGCACTTTTTTTTTTGGTTGGTTGAAGTAAGTTGAAATAGATTGAAATTGGTATATTTTTACATGAGGGTAAAAGTTGGTTAATATAATGGGTTGAAGTGGGTTAAAGTTGACATTTTTTTAAATTGAAGTTTATAAAATGCGTTGAAGTGAATCAAAGTTGGTAAATTGAGATTTACCAACCAAAAAAAACAGGGCCTTAGTAAGGGCAATACTAGTAACCCAGAAAGAATCCGATCCACCCCTTAAAAAGGAAGAATATATATGTTGAAGTTTGGTACTATGGTATTGATATGTGTCTCTATTTATGCAAGGAGGGCCCTATGTAGTTCTTTGTTATGGCCTCATTTTCTCTCTTCAATAATGAAATTTTGCTTGGTATGTATATATCTGTAGGGGTACAAAAGTCGATATAGATAAGATTTGAACCTAGATCTCTAGTAACAACTTTCAAAGATTTTATCAATCAAACTATCTGATACTCACCCTTTTGATTACCATATAAAACTTATTCTTGATCCTTCGACTAAAAGTTAAGTCTTCGGTTGAAATAGTTAATAAACATGGTATTAGAGCTTTTTAAAGAAAGAGGTCTTAAGTTCGAATATAAACAACCCCCATATTAAATTATTCTGCAGGTTGATGAAGAGTCTTTGCAGTGTTTATCCTTCGGATCCCAGAGGCATTTGCATGAGGGGATGGTCTAGAGCTAGTAACAAACATATTCCTATAACTCTAATCAAAAGTTTAAACTTTCCAATCTGATACAGTTTTTGAAGTTAGCTAGCTAGTGATTTGATGTTCCTTTGATGTTGGGATGCTTGTGACTGATCCATCAAGTACTCTTCTATTATCTTTAATGCCTCTTCTCTTGAACTGGGTGTGGCTGATTCCATTTGATCTTGCCCTTCAACTTTACCCATCCCTGCCCCATTCCCCTTTAACACCTAATGATGTCTGTGGTGTAATGGATGTAGTCAAAATTGTTGTCAATCAACTTATTAAGCAAAACAGCGATAATGATTCTACATCTTGCTAAGGTCCATTGCGATAACTCAAAAAACGGGACGACCACAAAGTTGCATAGCTTCTATTCTTTGATTGTCCTGAGAAGTCGACTCGCTACAGACATATTCAGTGTCCAGTTCGCAACCTCTAATAATAGCATTCGAGTTTAGTGTCCAACCACTTATTCGATGCCAACAGTGTCCGATTCTAGTGACAAATTCTTTACGCAGATACCATTAGCGTTGATTTTTGTATTCGACGCTAAATTTTCAACGCCAAACGAAAAAGGAAAGGGGGAAGAGGCACCTCAGATGCTCAGTTGCTCGAGAACATAAGGTCCAAACCCTTGCCCTTGCCCTTGCCCTTGCCCCTCTTTCTCTCGCCGTCAATTGATCATTCTCCAGGAGCAGCCGTCGCCCGATCAGCTTGGGCATTTTCCAGCAATCTCTCTCTCTCGCTCTCTATCTCCCCCCCCCCCCCCCCCCTCTCTCTCTCATGGTGACTTTTTTCCCCGGTGGCTTAGCAGCGAAGTTCGGTCAGTCTGGGCTTTTTTCGACAAGGATCCATTTTGGTATGTTTCATATTTTTCTTCCTTTATTTTGGGTGTTTGGTCTTGGTCGATGCTTTTTCTTCTTATATTAACCCAAAATACTGTGATTTTGATACGACGGTACGTCTTTTGTGCTGAATTCCTAAAATCGAGTATACATGGTTACAAAATGATACCCCTCTATAGGTTCCAGGCAACTATGAAACTAGAATATATACTTAGGGCCTGTTTTTTTCGTAGGTAAATTGGAGTGAGTAAAAGGATAAAGTAGGTTAAGATTGGTTGAAGTAGCTTGAAGTGAGTTAACGTAGATTGAATTTTTTTAATGTTATAAATTGAACTTGGTAAAATAATGGAGGTGGGTTGAAGTGGGTTAAAATTGGTATTTTAGAATTAAACCCGGAAAAGAATAGGGCCTCAGTGCTCCCTCTCTTCCCCATAGGGTAGGCAACGGACAAGGTCGACCCGTTAACAACATTGGTTTGGTTGGGCCATGACTAAGCTATTAATGAAATGAGTTGGGTTGGGTTTTCATTCAACTAAATGGATCGAACTAGGTCAAAACACTTTTGATCCCTTATAAAAATGAAGCAAGCTGGCATAAAAAATCTTTACATCATAATCATCCGTACATATGAATTATCCATAATAGATCCCACCAAGTGTGTCATATAAATTAATGTAACAAGTAAGTTGACAAAAAAATAAATAAATAATTACATGCGCCTTTAACAGGACAATCCAACCTGATCCATTAAAATGTTCAAACTAGATCAGTCCACTATTATTTCGATTCGTATTGACCCTATTTTAAATAGGTCGATCCGCTCAACCTGCTGAGAATCTGGTTCATTGCCCAGCCCCGATCTCCATCTCTATATTCTCTTCCAAATTATATTCCTTTGTAAATTGACTTTGCGCCTCTTTTTTCTATACCAGCCTTGTTTCTTGTCTAACAATATTCACAATTTCCTCTTCCACTATCTCTTTCTCTCTCCTCTTTTTGCCTTCTTGCTGCTCCTAAGGCAGCTTCCCTGTACCAAAGATACTAGTTTCCTAATTGTTGCCTAAGTTTTCTTGAAGTAATTCTTTCTCTTTTAATACTATTTCTTAAGGAGGAAAAAGAAAAAGAAAATAAAAAAGATGGATAACAAGTAGGGCTGTCAAACGGGTCAGGTCGGGTCAACCCATTTAATAACCGGGTCAATTTCGTGTCGGCCTTGAAAATAGTTTAGATTTGCTCAAAACTGAAAAATAACAAGTTTTCACACTAAGGCTCTGTTCTTTTCGTGGGTCAATTCATGTTTACCAACCTCAACCCACTTCAACCTACTTCAACCTATTTCAACCTACTTCAACCCACTTGAAAAAAAATATCCACTTCAACCTACTTCAACCCACTTCAACCAACTTCAACCCATCCATTCATAGTTTTAATAATTTGTAAAGTATCATATGAGATTTAGGGCTTGTTGTTTTCGTGAGTACATTGGGTGGGGAAAAAGGGTGAAGTTGGTTGAAGTAGGTTGAGGTAGGTTGGGGTAGGCTGAAGTTAGTATTTTATTTTGAGGTGGGTTGAAATAGGTTGAATTAGATTGAAGTGGGCTGATGTAGGTTGAAGTGCGTTGAAGTTGGTATATTTTATATGTGGTGGATTGAAGTGGGTTAAAATAATGAGAATGTAACTAATGTGTGATAATTTATCAAGTTATCGAAATTTTGTGAAGTTTTCGTTCATTCTTTTTTATTTGTTGTTTTTTGTTGTTTATTTTTTAATTTTTAATTTTTTTAGTTTTATTTTTATTTTTTATTTTTTTAATTTTTCAGTTTTTATTTTTATTTTTATTTTTTATTTTTTATTTTTATTTTTATTTTGTATTTTTTATTGTTATTTTTCTTTTTTATTTTTTATTTTTATTTTTTGTTTTTATTTTTTTATTTTTAATATTTAATTGTTTTATCTTTTATTTTTTATTTTTTATTTTTTATTGTTAATTTTTAATTTTGTAATTTTGTAATTTTTAATTTTTAATTTTTTAAGTTTTTAATTTGTATTATTTTTTTGTAATTTTTATTTTTTATGTTTTATTTTTTATGTTCTATTTTTTATTTTTTATTTTAAATTTTTAATTTTTTAATTTTTTATATTTTATTTTTGTAATTTTTATTTTTTTACTTTTTTATTTTTTATTTTTATTTTATGTTTTTATTTTTTATTTTTTATTTTTTATTTTTTATTTTTAAATTTTCAATATTTAATTGTTTTATTTTTTATTTTTAAATTTTAAATTTTAATAATTAATTTTTAATTTTGTAATTTTAAATTTATAATTTATAATTTTTTTCATTTTTTAATTTGTATTCTTGATTTTTATTATTTGAATTTTTTATTTTTTATCTTTTATTTTTTATCTTTTATTTTTTATTTTTTATTTTTTATTTTAAATTTGTAAATTTTTTTATTTTTTGTTTTTATTTTTCCATTATTTATTTTTTCCATTATTTAGTCATTATTTATTTTTTTAATTATTTATTTTTTATTTTTAAGATGTTTGTTTTATTTTTTGCTTTATATTTTATATTTTATAATTTGTATATTAATTTTTTGATTAAGAATTTAAATATTAAAAAATAAAAAATAAAAAATTAACAAAATAAAAAATAATAACCAAGAAATTAAAAAATAAGAAATAAAAATAAGAAATATAAAAATACGACAAAAAATTTTAAAAATAAAAATTAAAAAAACAAAAAATGAAAAAATAAAAAATAAAAAATGAAAATGAAAAATAAAAAGATTAAAAATAAAGAAATAAAAAAATAAAAAAAGAAAATGAAAAATACAAAAATTTGGGTTTTGTTTTTTATTATATTCATTATGTATTTGTTTATGTTTTACGTATTATTTTTTTTGATGGTTTTTTGTTGTACATCATTTACAACTAATTACAGTAGCAGATAACCAAATCGAAATTCGAAATCGGAAACCCTAAATGCACTTACTGTTCACGCGTTTGCTGAGTGTGAAGTGCGGTGGTCTCTGGCGCCGGTACCGACTGGCGGCGTCGGCGGCTTGTCCTCTGCCGGTGCGTGGAGGTGGAGCCGTCGCCGGGTCAGCCCCGGGCGCAGCGCGAGCTCTGTCTGTCTGTCTGCGGTCGCGACACGAGGTCCGGCTCTTTGTGGCGCCGGTACCGGCCGAAGATGTCGGCGATGGATGCTCTGTCGGTGGGTGGAGGCGGAGCCGTCGACCGGTCAGATCTGGAGTTCGGTGAGCAGCAATGGCAGCAATGGCAGCTTCGTGGGCAGAGAAGCTCGAACGTGTTTGAGCGCCTGGGTTCTCTTTTCCATTTCAAGGCAAATAATTAGCTAATAAAAAATAACATGTATAATTAAAAATAAAATTTAAAAAATAAAAAATAAGAAGGATGATATTACAAAATAAAAAAAAATAAAAAACGAAATAAAGAAAAATGAAAATTGAAAAATGAAAAATGAAAATCTAAAAAATGAAAAAAATTTAAAATAAAAATAAAGAAATGAAATATAAAAAATAAAACATAAAAAAATAAAAACATAAAAAAATAAAAAATAAAACATAAAAATAAAAAATCAGAAACAGTAAACAAAAAGTTCACAAATTTTCGGTAATTTCATAAATTATCACACATTAACTAGATTTTCATTATTTTGACCCATTTCAACCCACCACATAAAAAATATACCAACTTCAACCCACTTCAACCAACATCAACCCACTTCAACCTACTTCAACCTATTTCAACCCACCTCAAAAAAAAATACCAACTTCAACCCACTTCAACCCACCTCAACCAACTTCAACCCACTTCACCCTTTCACCCACCCAATTTACCCACGAAAAAAACAGAGCCTAAATGGTCAAATCGTGTCGACTTCGGGTCGAAATCGTTTCGGTTCGGGTCGGATTCGTGTTTCTCTCAGTAAATTCGAGTCTGATTCGGATTGGGTTATCGTATCGGATCAGACTTTGACAGCCCTAATAACAAGAAGCCACAAGTGGGTTCACCTTGAGCTTCATCAATCACTTCTCAGCTTTTTGGGTCTCAAACATCATTATCATCCAATGATATTTTTGCCTCCATTTTTCCTCCTAAGGCAAAATTTCCCCCCAATCCCCCCTGTTTTCCTCTGTTTTTCTTTTGTTTTTTTCAGCACAAAAGTTGAATTTTGTTTGATTATTATAGATGGGTTTTGTATTATTAACAAAATGCTTATGGGTATTTGATTAATTTGCCATTGTACCTCTCAAGTTTGATGAGTTTTGGCTTCACAATCCATAATTTTATGGGAAGTTAGTGTGCTGTGAGATACGAGGATCGTGGCAGAACGATCACTTAGGGTTTGAGAATCAGCCATGGAGTACCAAACAAGGTATAATTACTTCATTATTCAAAGTCTAGGATCTATTCCATGGATCATCCACAAACAACCTTTTTGGATAATTGCCCATTATTGTTTCCTCCCACAAAGCCTAAGAAGATATCCTACAACTTGCTAGTGTATTGCCACTACCATTAAAGTTGTATCATGAAAAGTTGATTTGGTATGAGCAAACATATAGATTAGAATACTGGTTACTATTCTACTCAAGAATTGTTTCATGTTTGATTATCAGATCGAAATGGCTTTATGGCTGGATGAATATGTTCTTCTTAGCTTATTATAAATAACTTATATTATTTATCAGTACTGATCAGTACTGATCGATGTTGATCCTCCTTATCAGTGCTCGAATTATAACTGGAAAATATGCCCTTTTATCAGTGTTGATAATAAGAATAGGTCCTACATGAGACTCAATTTGAACCTTAGAGGCACAACAAATTCAACCCAGATCTAAACAGACCCTGAATATGCTTAATCAATGTAAATGGCAAGTTCTTGACAGGTTTATCTGACAAACACACAATATTTTAGATTCGATATAACCTTAGAACGTTAATCATCCAGCATACACTAGATTTATTGTCAATATTTCATCGAGTCATTCAATTCAGACGCAATATGAAACTAGCACGAGGAAAACCTAAACCTAAGTTGTCTATTTACCAAGTCTATTCATGAGTATGCATAGATTCATGTCATGTACTTATATAGACTTTGAAACATGGGTCAAGAAAACTATTGATTAATGCATAACTTATATGAAAGAGGATCCTCTGTAGTTGGAGGGGACTGCTTTATATTGATCTTACGCCCTTTAGCTTCATTTTGATCTTACTTTTGTATGACTAAATGTTGTAATAAGCTTTAAAGAGAGCATTCTAATTTGCATGCTATATTTTCTCACAGATAACACATACAAACATGGGGATGCTAGCCATGGCAACCTAGGTAGCAAGGAGAAGAGCTCAATATACCAACAAGAGGGAGCTGATCCATGTAACTTGAGCTCCTCTCTCTACTATGGTGGCCAGGATATTTACTCGGAATCTCCGACTATTCCCACCTGTAGTTCGTACTCTGTAGTGAGTCCCGATTCTGTAGAATCTGTATCTAAAAATAACTACATATTTTTTTGGATAGTATAATACATTTTATATAGGTGACAATTATCAAACTTTTAATTTAATTTTTTTATAATCAGTCCAAGAAAGATGGTGGTGGGAAGATCTGGTTTATACTTTATAGTTTATACACATATAAACTCACAAGTTTTTTTCTTGTTTTTTTTGTGAAACATTTTCTTGTTAATTTGATAAAAATCATGCTCTGGAATTTGGATGCGTTCTCAAATTGAAGATTTTTTTTAAAATTTTTTTTGCAGGATTAGTGTATTACTAGCACCCGGACAATTACAGTATGTGTGGATATTAGAGGGGAAATGAAATTTGAGTGAGCTCGGAATATGTCGATTTAGTTCTAATGTCATAATAAATTTAATCAAAAGTTTCAATTGATGGTTAAAGACTGAGAAGTTTTAGTACTTTCTGTTGGTTCTATGTATCTACTATGACTAGCATTGCTTGTAGCCGAGAGCAGTAGGTTTAACCGTGAGCATACTTATCATATAAGAGGGGTTCGACAGCCCATGCGTACGTTGGTGCAATGGCCCTAAATCTCCCAAATAATTAAGAGCTTTCTTGCACATATATGAATGATTTAATTTCAAGAAGTAAAAGCATGCAAAACTATACATATATAAAGGACGAGAGCCAAGGGGACTAACACCAAAAGAGGGATACAAGCTGCCCAAGTATAGGCATTATGACAAGCCAAGATACCCAACTTGATTTGCACCAAATTGACCAAAGCCAACATCAAGAAAACGCACCCAAACACCGAACCACTCGTGCAAGCCAATATACCCACCCTCAAGACCACCGTGTTTACGTGCACCACCCCATGCAGAGCCCGAACGCTAACCCTAGGCCTAGTCCTGCCCACGTCACCACTATCATCGTGTGTGTCCGTTGCCTTGATGGCTTGTTTGAGGGCGGAAGCAATAAGGCTAGAGAAGAGAAAGCAACAAAACGAGTACACGTGGAAAACTATTAGGTCCTCAGCCATAGGAGGTTTGGCTGAACATGCTGACGTGTCATTATTGCTGACGAGGGTATACGTGGGATCAGTGGGGTCAGCATTGACGATACCCAAGAAGAGTGCTAGGGTGAACAAGGAGTTAACATTTACGATACCATCTAAGGCCATTATGTGAATGGCCGTAGTGCCAGGGGTCCTAATTGGGTTAACTAGGTTGTCCCCCATTTTATTTGTGTGTAAGATTTGGGAAATTGGGTCTAACCCAAATGAATTTGTGGAGGAATTCTTAGGGGAATGCAATTTATGTTGGTTGATTAGGTGAAACTTCCAAGCAAGAGCCTTGATGACTTGCAAGAAATTGTTCCTTTGTTTTCAAGGGAAACAAAGGGAAGTCAAAAAAACTTGCTTTCATGCTTTTTCTATGCAAATTAGTCCAGGACGTCCGTGTGACTGATGGAGTGGAAATCTTCTGCGTAATTTATGGAGTGAAGTGGATATATTGCCAAGTAATAACCATAATACGATGAAAGGCGAATCTATAATACATGTACTGGTAATATATCAGATCCCATTAAAATAGGACCCATACTAAATGATGTTGCTATCGTTGTATGAATTGCTAAAAGCGCCTATTAATATTGTAACTTTTGATAAACAGTCCTCAAAAAATTTTATGTAGTGTAAAGGACAAAAGTTGTGCTTCATCCAATTGAGTAATTAATTATATTAGTTAGCTCAAGTTAAAATATGGGGTGTTTGGTAACAACAGCTATGTGGGGAAAAAATAGCTGTTTGAGAGGATTTTAACTGTCTTGATCAAGTGAAACAGCTAAAGAGTGTAAAGAGTTGTTTGCAATAGTTGTTTGACTCTAAAAAGCTCCTTTTGAAAAAGTTATTCCCATTAGCCTTTTGAGAAGAGCTTTTTTGTGAAAATGACATAATTGTCCATAAGTTTGGAAAAATTACACACATCTCATTAAAAATTAATTCATAAATAAGGGCATAAATGAAATTTTACCAACATATTTTTTAGAAACAGCTAATCTTTACTAAACCCTTTTTCTAAAAACAGCTAATTCAAACAGCTAATATAAACAGCTAATTCGAACAGCTAGCAGCTAACAGTTAATACAAATAGCTAACAGCTAACAGCTGTTTACCAAACAGGGCCTATATATACAGCGCCGTTGGACAGTTATGTTCCAACGACAAATGACGATATTTTCGGAGATAAGCAACATGTTGAAATATATAATTAGAGGTCATTTTATATAAAAACTCATTGCTGATTTTAAATATATATTAGAATTCTTAAAAAGAGATACAAAGGTCGACATAAAAGAATTTAAACTCAGACTTTTATCAACAGTTTATAAAAATTTTAACAGTTGAACTACCTGACATTTATAAAATTTTAAAATATCATTAGATCAACATCCGTGCAATTTTAGTCTGGATACCTCTCCGCAAACGTAGAGATTTATGAAAAATAATGGCATGAACCGCGTGGATATATCATATATCATATATCATATATGCACATGAGGACAAAGAAGGCCACAACATTACCCATTTGAATTCCACGTTCCAATGCTACTGCTAAATTGAAATATGCTCATTTCCCAATTCAATCCGATATCTACGAAGGCAATCCGAGAAATATTGACCGTTGAATCATTCATACCTTTCGTATTTACTGATGTAATGCATGTTTGCAAGAGGAGAAATCATATTTCTAAAACCATGTATTTTTATAGGTTATAAGATCAAATATATATTAAAAATAATATATGATAAATACACACGTGCAAATATATATACGTATAGACAATGATAGGATGTGATTCCGGAAGCACATAAGAAATTACCGATAATTTTGATACTCCTATATGCGAACAACTTTTTAATGTTTAGATAGCAAAATTAAATTAGAAAGGAGATAAAAATAGAAAGAAATTAGAAAACAATTCATTATTCATGATCTTATACTTTGATTCATACAAGAAGTAGATAAAAATAGAAAGAAATTAAGAAAAATAATTCATTATTTATGATCTTATACTTTAATTTATTCCACATTTGTAAAATATAGAGAAAGATGTAACGAAATCAATTCTTATTTCTTAATCACGGAGAAGTTATTGAAAATCATTAATTTCTAGTCCACATAAACAGAAGTAAAATAATTATTAACTTTTCCAAAAAAAAAAAAGCAAAAATATCCCTTTGGTGGGTATTTTTCTTTAATCCATTATAGTTTCAATATATAGTAAAAATCATACATATATGATGACTCCTTCTTGGTCAAGTAAGTCAGTTATGTGCACAATTTACCTTGCAATAAACTCAAAATAATATTTAAACTTAATTAGCTCAATTCTATAACTAATTTGGCTCAATTTGAACTTACCAAGTCTAACTATAAAAAGCATAATCCGGTGTACAAATATCCTGCGTTCACACAGGGTCCGAAAAAGGGTCGCACGTACATTAAAAGAACACATTAAAAGAAAATAAGTTACCAATTAAATAAGCCAATATTTAATTGGTAAGACACCAAAATTTCACTTTTTATTAGGACTTTACTAACCTACAAATCACTAAAAGAAAGTTAAAAAAAAAAGGCAAAAAACAAAAACTACATTTTCTAAAATTTCTCATCCAACTGAATCTCCATCACAATCTCTTTTTTTTTTTCCTTCAGCAACTCATGGGAGGAAGATCCGAGGGCTTCTCATCCTCGGGCCCCTTCCGACCCGACCCGAAGGCCCGAGTACCAAACACGAGGAACCCAACCGCATGGCCCGCAACGGCGGCGATGAAAACCCCGCCGTTGAACGACATAATGGCGAGCATAACGAGGTAAGCGAGGCCCATCCGCAACGCATGGAGCACGGTCCTTACGAGGCCCGAAACGACGTCGTTCAGTACGCCAGGCTTGATGAGGCTGGAGCGCGAGAGCCACTCGACGAGGACGGCGAGTACGAAGACGACGAGGAGAGAGAGTGCGTACATTCCCGGGCTGGTCCCGGGCCAGCCCGAGAACAGGATCTGTGCATCTGTTCCCCAGTAGAATGTCATGTGCATCATCATCATCATCATCTTGTTACGATGATGTGGCGCCATCATCGTGGTGGAATTATTAGATGATGATGATGATGATGCTGATGATGATGGCGATGAGGGTGGCGGAGATGGACCCATCCCCATCATCATGCCATGGCCTTGCCCATGATCCATATCTTTCTTTCTCTCTCTTGTTCGTATTCAAGGTTCAATTAACTGTGCTGTGGGTCATGAGTCAGATTTTAAGGGGTGTTTCCTCGGTGGTAGTACAAGTTTTTTTTTTTTTTTGGTTTTTTTTTGGTTGGTACTTGAGGGTTAATCTGGGTTAAATTTGGAAAATTAGAATTGTACTACACAGCAGATAATAGTACAAATAAACAGGTGAGATTTCTAGAGGGGGAATTAATGCGAATTTAATTGCGGTGGATTTTTTAAGTAGGGTAAGGTTTCTCAACCCCCCCCCCCCCCAAAAAAAAAAGAGGAAAAAAAAGAAAGTAGGGTTTTAGGGGCATGCAATGCGTGATGTGTGAATATCATCATCTTTTAGTTTTAGGGTCATGCACCTTTGTTGTAATTGCTATCATCAATAATAGTCTTTGATATCTCCATAAATTTGATGAATTAGAGTATTAATTTTGATCATTTTTTAAATTACTTTGAAAATAATTAATCTTCTCATTTAGAAAGGGTGAATGGGAGATGGTTGATGTCTTGTATATTTGTATTTTAGGAAAGAAATGTGTACATTTTCTGTATGTTTTGCATAGTTTCCTTCATAAGAAGATTGATTGTTACTAGAAATAATATTAGGAGTTGTTAATTCATGTAGGTTGTATTGCAATTAACAATAATAATCAACTCCAGGTCATTTGATAATTGAAAAATAAAGTTACTTACTGTACTTTGGTTCAACAATAAAGAAACAAGCACTCCGAAGTAAGTCATCTGTTATAAAACAAAAGAAAACACAAGAATGGGATTGATATTTATCATGAGCAAAATAAATTATAGACAAACCTCTTTAACAGATATACAGAAGACTCTACTAGGGCTTAGCTAGGAGACATACACACGTACGTAGACTAGTGACTTTTCAAAAATAGTATAATATGACACGCATATTGGTCACATATTGATTAGAAAATATATGCTCTTATCATTCTGCGTCTAAAATTTCCCTCATGTTTTTAACCTTCGAGAGGTCATGATTGGATGAGAATACAAGTAAATAGAATATAACGTGGGCATCCTACAACGGCCAGTGACAAAACTCAATTTCTTTATATCAACTACGTGTTTCACATGCATTCGGGAGTGCTCAAAGAATGTCCGACGGTGTTGATATCCTGTCAATGTTAAATACAGATACGTGAATTCGTGGAGAGTATTGGTATTTCTAAGGGGCTTAAGATTGAGCCCCTCACTAAAAGCTTGGACTTTGTTGGGTGGACGTGGAATAAAAAGCCCTAAATCTTTACCACCTTAAAAAGGGTAAAGACAATAGCTGAACTCAAGCCATGGCCCAAACTTACTAACATTTCTCATTCTTTAATTGAAAGGGTTTCTGGAAGACCTTAGACCATCACTAATTGTGGTAGTGGCCCATGGTACATTAGGTGGATTATGGACTCATTGTGGTGGACAGTGGACCCATTATGAAAATTGTGTGTGCCAAGGGAGCCCATGATTTGTGGGCCCTTGTTTGGAGACCAAAACCAACTTGAAACTCGAACTCCAAATCAAATTACTTGGATTCATATTTGACCCGACATTAAACATGGACTTATTTAATTTGATTGGTAGTCAAAATAACTTCACTTGAGCCGTACTCAATTTGAATTTTTCCTTCAAATTATTTTTCCTTGTAAGATAAATATTCAACAACCAACTCAATTACAAGTTTAAACTGATGGTTGAAGGTTCAAAAATAGATTTATAGTTTATACTCTGACACGCTCCCTCACGCAAATATCCTTTGGGCTCAAGCGTGGATGCTGCAAAGGCCCACCTTACCTCACGCAATAAATCAATAGAAGGGCTGTTGAGATTCAAACATGAGATCTCTCACCCAAAAAGAGTCTGATACTATGTTCAAAAACAAACTCAATCATAAATTCAAGCTGATGGTTGAAGGTCTAATAATAGGTTTATACTTTAATATAAATGATTCATTGAAATTAAATTTGAACTGAATGATGTGCTTGCCCTATTTGTATTATTTATAACATATGTGTACCAAGATTAAATGATAGTGAATTCCAAAAATGTTTTTAGTAGAAAAGATCTATAGAAGTGGAGTGATGTTACTAAAACCAACCAAATCATAAATCGATTATATGAATAATAATTAATTAATGGGGAGACCAGCTAGTTTGTCTCACGTAAGGACGAAAATAAAACAAGTAATTAAAAAAAACATTTACAAATACCCATATACACCTTTTGGTTGTAGATTAGCGATGTGGGTTACCACTAAGCTCCTCCCCATCCAAATTAATCTCGTGATTAATTAAATTAATGTCTCGTGGAAAAGGTTAAATAGCCTAAAATTATGGAGGTGAAAATGATTTGACTAAATTCACTTAAACTTATTAGTTAAATAGCCTAAAATTATTAAATCTTTGGTAATTATAAACAATAATTAATCACTGAATTGAAAAATTTACAGCTATTATAACTTCATACATGGAAATTACATGTTATTTTTGTAAGTTATATATAAAAACTGTAAATAATAAAATTTATACCGTCCGATACTTGTAAGCTTGTATCTCAAGTACAATAATTTTTTATTATTTAATGTATCACATTAAATTTTAAATCGAATAAAGACAACGGAATTAAGAATAATTTCATCCAATTCGAATCCATCTTTTTTATTAAAAAAAATAGTAGAAGAGAAGATCCTGCGGTTGTTTTTATTCTTCTTTTCTTTGTTAGACCTGACAAATGGGTCATTTGATTCGGGTACGGGTCGGGTTAAGTTTGGTTTGGGTCATGTTTCGGATTAAATGACATGCCGGGTCTGTTTAGTTCGGTTTGGGTCGGGTGAACTTCGGTTCAGGTCGATTTTGAGTCAACCAATTTTTGCTCCAATATGCTTGTCATGCAAAAATAAACAACTTTGTAGAAAAATTTCGGTCGGGTATGATTCAACTCGGGTCAATTCGGAATTTAGGTCCACTTTCGGGCGATCATATTTCAGATGTCGGATCGGACATAGGTCTGAGTCATTCAATTCGAATTTGGGGTCAATTTTGCCATATCTACCCTGTACTTTTCCACTTCCTTTTTTTTCTTTTTGTGGCAACTAGTCATTAATAACATCAATGCATATGTGAATAAGCTCCCACTAGGATATACTCATCATGATTTAGGATCCATTGAAGTCCATTTCAAAATTATGGACCTACTGTAAAGCTATATATTTAGGTCTATCCAATGAAAAATTCCCAAAGTAAATTATTAAAATGAGATCATATTCAACCAATAGCAAGAGGAATAACTAGGCATATGCTTTGTGCTACTGTTTATTGCTTTTTTTTCCAGCTTTTCCTCCAGTTTTTGCTTTTGCTATGTATCGTCCTTTTCTTCCTATCATAAAATCAACATTGAGTTGTAGCTCTCTAGCCATCATTTTTCATTTTTCTTCCAACTTTTTCATCATATAAGTTCATATGAAAACAGTCCAACTGTAAGTGTGTAATCTTCTTTGAAAATCACATCCTATGTTATCTTTGAAAAAAAAAAAGAGAAGAAAATCATATAATTTATCGTTACGTGTTAAAATGTATGAGTATATGACACATGTAATTGTGACTGATGGTAGAGTATTGAAAGTTCGATGCTCAATTTAACACACATGCGAGGTTCGACTCTCTGTTGCTAGCCAGGTCAAAGAATGTCATTACTTGAGAATATCTGAAGTAGCGCAAATTCTTAGTTATTAAGCTCGAAGCTTCGAGTCTAAATCTTTTGTGACATTGAATGCGTCATTACATTATTTATCCAAATTTGAATTCATACTCGAAGAATAAACAGGAATATTCATAGCAATCTTCTCTCTAATTACAAAGAATTTATACCTGTTTATTTTTTGAATGAATTATATTTTTTAATATTTATATCCACCAAAACATAAAAACAAAAGAGGCACGAGAACAAACAAATGTATACCTAATTAAATTAGATTTCATTTATGGAAATCAAGGACCACATGTTGACTTCTAGTAGATAAACCTCTATAATTTCGGGGGGGGGGGGGACACATTAAAATTGACATTTTTAAAGACTACATATAGAGGTAGATACCAGATACCAACTCTAGAAGCTACAATTTAGTGTAACCTCTAATTTGATGTTACATTTTACCTGAGAAATAAAGTCATGTCAGATTGAATTTATTAATAATAATAGTTAAAAAGCATTAAATGGCTAATTTAAATTGCTATTTGCATTTGTCAAGCAATAATAAGTTAAAAAGACATGCTAAATGGTATGGCTAAAGGAAGCAACCTTACTCACCAAACAGAAAGTGATATTTAGAAGTACATTTATAAGCTTTTATTTCTCTTTCAATGGCTGGCTAGTTGTCTTCATCAAAAATTAAAAGAATTCACTGTGAGTGGCAGGCTTCTTCATTTCCAAGTTGCTTACTATACATTGGTTCAAGATTATTAGGTCTAGAAAGGAATTTATTGATGTCTTTTTGTTTGTTTAAGTTTTGAGAACCCTAGCTGGGTATATATCTAGGCATTTAGATGGGCCATGAATAAGGTTTGTTGGCCATTTTACGGAATGTTCTTTTCGTTGAGAAATATAGATTGGTAAGTGGGTAAAATTGATTGAGATTGTCAAACGCGCCATTGTTGTGAATCTTGGTCCGACACTGTGCATATATGTATGTATGTATATGCACATGTAATACGGACATAAAGGCTCTATATTTTTTGTCCTCATATACCACCTAGTTCAGACTCCGTGAAAGTATGACCTATATTCAGAATTATTATTGTTGTTCTCGCACATCATCCAGTTGATTCAGGATAAAAGTTCGGAATTTTCAACCTAATTATCACTCAATCAGAAGCAAATAAATACAAATGATAGTATGGATAAAGTTGCATTTCCCAATTATGCAAAACACGTGGGTTGCAGCATTGATCTTTTCATTCTTTTGAAACATTTTGGTATCTTTCTTTTTCTCCTCCTGCTTTAAGTATATCCATCCAATTCCAAACCATAAAAGAAGTTTTTTTTTTTTTTTTTCCGATCTTAGATTCTTCATTTCATTGGAGTCAAACTAATGTCGGTCCAATAAGAGGTAGAAGTCTCATATCACAAATTTCTTTCATTCATAAGACTCGAATTCGAGAACTTACTTAAAAGAAACAAGTGTCATATCACTTGAACCAATTTGTATTGGTTAAAAAGAAGGTTAATTTTGATTACAATTATTTTATTTTTTTAACTTTTCACCCATGGTTTATTTTGTCATACTTTAAGGTGCTTCTTTTAGTCTTTAGTGGGATATTCAGCTTTTGAAAAGGTCAAAATTTGAATTAATGTATATTTTTTATCCTTGTTTTAAATCATTGAAAAAGAAGGCATTTTGATTCTCCAACAAGAAGGACGAACAATAGCATATTTTTAAGGTATCTTGTTTAATTTATACACATGAAATGTGCACTGCCTATAACTTACAACAAATTTTGAGTTTGAGTTCGAGTTTTATTTTGAGATTTGTCAATGTATTTAAGAAAATAATTAATATAATTATACAATGGCTTAGGAAATAAAAAAAGGACAGGAAAAAAAGAGGGTTTTGATCTTTGTTAAGATTCGCTTCTCATATAGGAAATCTTCATATTATATAGTTTGTGTTATTTCAAATATTATTCTTACATAAAATTTTAGATTTAAGGGTGTGTTCGGTAAAATTAGCTGTTTTAGTAATGGTTAACTGTTTTACTAGCTGTTAGCGGTTTTACTAGTGATTAGCTGTGACCCACTAGTGGTTAGTGGTTCGCAGTTTAACTAATGATTTAAAATAAATGCGTTTGGTAATGGTAGCTGTTGAAGTAGCAGATTTATATAAAATGACTAAAAAGGACGGAATAAATAAATGTTTTTAGTAAATAAAAAGAAGAATTTTGTAATTTGCAATGCAAACACTAGGTAGAGGTCCTTAAAAGCTACTTTCATTAGCTTTTGAAAAACACTACATAAACCTCTAGTCACTACCTCATTCACTACTTTAGCGAACACTTTAAGTAGTGGTTCATAATATTTTGACTACTACAAATCATTAACCTTTATTTCAACTTCTATTACCGAATACACCCTAAGTTTGAAAAAATAGTTGAGAGTAACCTGACTTCGACTAATAAAATATCAAATAGCAGGCACGTAATATTAGAATATGATCGGACATCAATTGTTGCATGAGTTGTTTATCATGACAGTGAGAATTAGCAATAATTGGTGAGCAATAATAACGCATTGTTCGTTTCCTTATTAAATCTCAAATTTTCAACCTCAATCAAATTCAATTTATTTCAACTCATTTCGCTAACTTCAATAAAAATACTCATTTCAACCCATTTCTCACTATGTTAACCAACTTCTACCCGTCATACCTAAAAAAAAAATTCAACCCACTTCAATCAACGAAAAAATATTCACTTTAACCTATTTAAATCTACTTCTACCAATCTGAATCAACTTTATCCATTTACCAACCCATATTTTCCAACGAAAAGAACAGTGCTAACTAAACAACAATTAAGTCATTAGCGACTTGTCAAAATAAGCAACCATTTCAATATAATTATTGAATGCAGTCATTTGATTTATGAGTTAAAATTGTGTAAGTTAAAAAAAAAAAAAAAAGTTAAGACATGCACCTTGCAAGGTACTACCAACCGATGAACCGACCATGCAATTATGTGAAGTGAACAAAGCAGTAAAACGTACTTAAGGATAATACTAGAGACGATTTATGGCATGATTTAGTCGTCATTACTCGTTGAATTGTAAATTGTCATTACTCAAATCATTAGTTTAATTAATCAAACACTCTAATGGCTACCAGTAAGAACAGGAAGAAAATTGGGAAAAGCCAAAACGAAGAAAGAGACAAGCACAGCACCTACTCAATCACCTTCACACTTCACCACCACAAACTCATCGCTTGATTTGGCTTGGCATGTGTGTTACTTTTGCGTTCAAATTTGTCCCTTTTGTTTTTTAGATCACTAATTAGGTAATTAAATCGAAAACTAGTTAACTGAATCGAAAAAATTAAGTGATCAGTGATCATGTTTCAGCTCAATTTTTGGCAAATTGAAATTCAGTTTATGGAATGTTAATCTGATTAACATCTTTGTTAAACCAAAATTTCAATTAACCGGATCGAAATCTGGTTTAATTAGACTGGTGAGTTTTAGTTCACTCTTGACAAAGAATATTTTGCATTAATAATATATAAATCTGTTAACACTGAATTTGTTTTTATTTAGGTTGAAAGATTTAAATTGACCGTATAAACTTATTTTACAATCAAAAAGTTGTAACTATTTACGAACAAATAAATTCATCCATAGTAATGTTACAAAAAATATTATCTACACGGCAGCCTCCAATAATATCTTAACTCCACCATAGTAATCCATTTGTCGTATGTTTCTTTGCAATTGTAAAGCTTTCAAATAAATATCGTGCCTAGACATTTGTAGTATATTTCTTTTCATCACTGGCTCCATATTTTTTTGGGGTTGGATTGAAATCTTCATTACTTGTTTATTATTTATATCAACATATTAACGTCGACCTGATAATTATTCAACGAAACTTTCAAAGATCCATTACTTATTCAAAAACTTAATTTCGTGACAGAACCCGAGTCCGAACTAGTAATAATTTAAAAACAAAAACCTACCCTCACTATCTGTTTTTTTAATTATTTTTTATTAAAATTGGTTTGGCTAAACAAACTTTCCATTTAAGAGGAAAAAAATATAAAAAGAAAAACAGAAGGATGGGGCCCGCTACTAAATCTACGCGCCTTCCTTGATGCAACCTTTCCCTTCTTTCCTCACCGTCCGATGAAAACTACTCTCTCTCTCTCTCTCTCTCTCTCTCTGCATTTTACTGAAGCAGCAGAGTGAGAATTGAAAGCACAAACAGTTGGAAACTCATCAGCAAAAAAGCCCATTTTTCGCAACCTCCTCTCCTCAGATTCTCTCTCTCTCTCTCTCCTCTGTGCTCTCTGTTCTCTCTCTCTGTTTCTCTTCTACTTCTCCATTGCAGTCTTCGATTGGCAGTAGCTCCGCCACAACAACCACCGCACCGACACTTCTTCTCCGCCGTACACGGCTTTTTTCGGCGAAGCTTTCATCCGGTAATGTATGCGATTTCGCCTTGTTTTAATCTGTAAGCAATTCTTAATTTTGTAAGTTTAATTCGTTCGTTGCTCGTTCATTTATCAGTTTAAGAGAACTGTTCATATCATGAATCATGATCATCATATCATATATGTTGTGTTCTATTTTGTTTTCTTTGTTTTGCGATTTTATTTTAATTTCTTCTTTTGGTTGTTGTTTTTGGTTCTGATGCTTTTCAATCGAAGAATGCGAGTGTTTTTTTTTTTTTTTCCCTTTCCTCCTTTTCTGGCGGTTTTTAGTTCACTGGTGATGACTTCTTCTTGCGTTTTGATGGTATTCTACAGAGAGATTTGCGCCTTTCTGCTACAATTTAGAGAGAGAGAGAGAGAGAGAGAGAGAGAGAGAGAATTGGTATGGGAGGAATCAGGCGTTAATTTTTATTCCTGAAAAATGGCAGGAAATATGAGGTTTTTTTTATTTTAAAAAAAAAAAGAAACGAAAATTGTTGTCCTGGCCTATGCTATCATGACCATGGGATTGGATCATCAATGCTCCCCCGTTTTCTCTCTCTCTTTTTCCCCTTTTTAGTTTAACGTGATTTTTCAAGAGCTCTTGAGAGATATGAAGCTTCTTTAGCATTTTCTGCCTGCCCTTTTACTTTTTTCTTTAGCATTTAGCTCGACTTATTAATTTGTTTGTTATCCATTTATGCCCATGTAATGATTGCTATTGTATTTAGTTATTTGATACTTAATTTGATTTCTTCTTCGTAACTCTTTTATTTGTGCTTCTAGTTTTCCTGAAATGTTACATTTGAATAGTATTTGAATATGGCTGTGGATGAAGAATTGAAGATAGCGAGGAGAAGAAGAGGGGGTGGGTAGATGCCTTTTCTTTTTCTGTTGGATGTAACCCATCATGGTATGTCTTCCTGCTAGGATTAGGGGAATTGCTTTTTAATTTGTTTATCTCTATGATCTTGCATGGACCACAAATATTTCTGCCCTTCTGGCATTTGTCTTCTTTTAACCATAGTTTACACCAAACCACAAACTTTTTTTGTCAATTTGTAGCACTTTCATGATGACGTGGTCAATGCAAATGCACCAATGGCCTCTGTTAGTCTGGAGAATTTTTGGGTTGCTGATTCACGGGGAAATTTAGGTTGGGGTTCGAGGCCTTGAGTTGGTTCTTTAGGAATCAGTCTCTCTCTGCTGGTATGAATGCTTGCAGGGGTAAGACTGACTACATTTCAATCTTCTGGACCCCATTGAAGCAGCATCCACGTTGGGTATTGTCGTTGTTGTTAAAGGCCTTCAGTCGTGTCCGGTGAAACTTTACCTATAACATAATGATGGTGAATTGATGTTTTGAGTGAAGTATCTGTATTACTTTTATGTTTATTCATTCACTTTGCTTTTGCAGTAGGCAGCTTGGAGCACAGAATTGGACCACAGATTGGGTGAACGCCCCCAGGAAACCAATGATTGTAGGACCTATTAGTTGACCTAGTCAATATTCTAGTTGCAGTGAGAGCTGTTGAAGAATTTATGGTGTATGGAACGTCCCACTGACCTGAGAAGCATCTCAATGGATCATAGATATGGGGGTACTGCAGACAGAGCTGCTTCTCCTTGTATTCATCCGGATACAAAGTTACGTGATATGTTGACGTCAGAGAAACCCAACTTGTCGTATGCTCATTTTCATTATGAGATCACAAGACATCCAGATGATGCCGTGCCTAAACACTTTTGTAGTCAGCAAAGTAAGCTCTCGGATAAAATGACCCTTAAAGAGGATGAGGTGGTGAGATACATGTCAGATTTGCCAGGTTACTTGGAGAAAGGGAAGAATGATCAGGAGAAAGCACTGAGTGTTGGTGTCATTGACTGGAAGCATCTGGAAAAATGGCAGTATATTCAAAAACACATGCCTTACAAATACAATGGGTATTCTCAATCTAGTAGCAACACCTCTCTCTCTTCAACAACAGATGGCTTATTAACCAACTCTCGCACTAGCAGAGGCCAGCTTTACTCGACTGCTTGTCAAAGAATGCCCGCCTTTCCACAGAAATCTCCACTGGAAGGATCCCCTCAAGAAAAACACGTTCAACATGCTAAGTCTTCTGCTATTAGAGGTCACAGTTGCTCTCCCACTCGTCAAATAACGGACCGCCCTGAGTTACAATCTCATAGGGAAGGAGAGTCCGAAGATACTGACATTTTTCGAGGAAATGCTAGAGCGTTCCAAGAATATACTAGCAGCAGAGGTAGCAATTTGAGCAGGCAACCAAAGGCTTTTGCGACATTTCAGGGGTGTGAGAGGAAGGGATCAGAGTTGAAGTCTGTCTCAGCAGTGGTACACCGACCAACCTCTGATATGTACAAGGTAGCTATACCTTGTAAAGGAAAGACAAAGATTCAAGGAAATAAATCTTCTATAGAAACTCCAATGTTGCAAGAAACCAAATTTAATGCAGCCTATCAAGATTACGCTGCGAGAGATAAGTCAGGGATTATGATCAAGCTCAAAGATCAGTTAGAAAGTAGTTGCTCCGGTTCAACAATATCTGACTGTACAGTGAATGGTTGGTCTCCAGGGCAGCCAGGGTGGAAGATCATTTCAGGGAAAACTAATGGCGAGGATCCATCATTTTCTGAAGATCACAGCAATAAGCCCTTGGAGCCCACTGGGTCCTATTCCTCGAACTCAGAAGCTGTAAAAAATTCATCACAAACATTGTCCCTTCATCGTACCAAGATGCTTAATAATAGTCCTTCTAAGATTGGCACTCCGGGTGTCAAAGCTCCTTCTCAGGCATCATACTTGTTGCCATTTCCTGCTAGGAGGTTTAGCAGTCCATCCAGGAGCAGAAACACGGAGGAGAAGAAGCCGATTGCTGGGCTTAGTGTTGCCAGTGCAGCCAAATCTTTGGATGAGTTAGATGTGAGAAAAAGCTCAGAGTCTATTCCGAAGGCAAGAAACCCATCACCAATTCGTAGATTGAGTTTTGCAATGAGTAAGATGATAAAGAATGCTGGATCCAGAGAGAATTCACCCCATCGTAGGTCAAGTTCAACAGAAGCTTTTGCTAAATCTGGGTCTGAGGGAGCTAGGGCTTCTGTCTCCACAGACAATCCTAGCAGTGAAAGGTCATCAAGTAATAGTAGAGGTAGGTCCAGTCCTCTAAGAAGGTTATTTGATCCCCTTCTAAAATCCAGAGCATCGAGCAGCCCTGAGCCATCTAAGAAACATTCATCTTCCACAGTTATTTCCATGAAATTAAGCCATGAGCCATCAGATTCTGGTCCTCGACCTTCTGTGAAAACAAAGCCCAGATGTGCCAGCCGTAGCACAAAGGGTTTTTGTGATCGCCATCCCAATTCGAAGAACGAGTCATCTATCCAAGCCCTTCTGCAGGTATCATTTAAGAATGGGCTACCTTTGTTTACTTTCGCAATTGACAATGAAAGTACCATTTTAGCTGCTACGGTAAGAAAGTCATATGTTCCGGGAAAAGGTCATTATACGTGGGCTTACACGTTCTTCACCATCCGTGAAATCAAGAGAAAGAGCGGAATCTGGTTGAATCAGGGAGGGAAAGGCAATGGCCATGGTTATGCTCCGAATGTTGTGGCTCAAATGAAGGTCTCAGATTCCCTGGGTTCTCATGTCATTAACCTTGAGAATGCAGATATTAACATCACTAGGGAATTCGACTTGTTTGCGGTTAATGTAGGCCATGGAGATCAGCATGGAACTGATTTTCACCCAACTAATGAACTGGCAGCCATCGTTGTCGAACTCCCAAGAGTTACTGAGGGGAATGCTAGTAAAGATGGCCAGTCTGCCTACTGTTGGTTGGATTTGTCACAGCCATTATTGAGAGAGACCTTGCAGGGGAGGGTGTCATCTGCTAATTCTGATGATAATCTTCAGACTCGTCGAGGTATGCAAACTCCGAGTTTCAGCACAACAGTCATACTTCCAGGTGGTGTTCATACAATACCTAGTAGAGGAGAAATATCAACGCTGGCCCAAAGATGGAAATCTGGGGGATCATGTGATTGTGGTGGATGGGATTTAGGTTGTCAGTTGCGAGTTTATACAAGCCGAAGTGAATATGAAAGGGAAATGGGCTCGTCTGCAACTAGTCTCGAAGAGTTCAACTTTCAGCTTTTTTCTCAGGTAATTATTGTCCTACTGCCCTAAGTTCCTAACCCCACTCAGCTGAACACCGTTAATCACTGGTTAATCTGCTTGTTACCATAATTTAATGGATTCTTGGGCATTTTCTTAAACATTCGTCTATAGGTGGGTCAAGATAATCAACTTATGTTGAGTTTGGCGCCATTCAAGGACAGAATATACTCAGTAGAATTCAATTCGTCCCTCTCACTTCTACAAGCATTTGCTGTTTGTATATCCTTCATTGACTGTAGAAGGCCGGCAGAGCTCCCAGGACCGACCATTGCTATTGAAAAGATAAGTGATGAGGTAGGTGTCTTTGAGGTGCCTGTTCAAATGAAGACGTCAAGTCATCAAGTGGAAGTTCCTGCACGATACATCTCGTATCCACCCGACTCCCCTGTAGGGAGAGTCTAGTTTCTCTTTATTCGACAAAAAACATAGGAAAATGGGAAGATGATCACAACTATTTAGTCTTCTGTTCAGGAAATTCTCAGCACCTTTATATTATAGTTTAGCGAAATCGAGGATCATAAAGCCTTGGAGGTTCCAATACTGAGTCTGGAGTAGATCAAGGTGGCCATAGCATAGCATTTTCTTCTTTTGGTGGAATGTTTGCCCTTGCTATATTGTAATTAGTACCATCTTCCTCTTCTCCATTCTGTTTCTTACTTGCACCTCTGTATTGTACGAGAGTAAGAACAATGTTAGTTTGTAGTAACTAAGAAAGAAGGACAATCTTTTCCACGTATCTCATAAGAGACAGTATAACAGCAGCAACAACTCTCAATACAGGTCCCGTCTGGATAGAGTCCGAGAAGATCCAGATAGGATATGTCATTGGTCTGGTGGAATCAAATAATAATGCAAAGTCTTGTTATCTTTTGTAATTTTGTCTGACTGCTCAGACATGATCACATGAAATTTCCAGCAGTTTACCTGGTTAGGCAAATGGCTGATTGATACAAAATGCTGCAACTGGGGTCCATATCTTGTGCTGCTGCTCTTTAACGTCACTGGTACCTAATGATTCCTGACATCTCTTTGAGCTTCAATAGATTTGCCATCACAAGTTGGTGTTGTACAACAAAGGGCTGGTGTTCTTCTTCTCTCCATTTCCCTGTAACTGAAGAGACCAAGATTTCTCCACTTCAAAAATGATTAACCAAGCATATTTCAAGTTCAAGCAAAGCTTTTGTTGATTGAGATTAACCTGGTTGGCCTAATTGACCTGCGATCTTACACAGGTAGCTCAATCGTCTCTTCGCGTATTTTCGGATGAGAATTCCGGTGGGATATCTTCATTTTTTCGGTTCGGTTGGATAATGTTTTGATTATATCTTCGATCTGGCGCTAAATGATTTTTGTCGTGTATTGGATTCTAGTGTATGAATGAAAGTCCTCGCTTTTTCCAATCAAAAAGCTTATAAGTTGGCTATTATGCACAAAGGCATTTACACCACCATAACAACTATAACAACTACTACTACTTTCAGTGTCGGTCCTACTTTCGCAAGATATGAGAAGATTCAGATGTGAACAGACTTACCCCTATAACTACTTATGCAAGTAGAGAGACTAATATACGTGCAAAAGGCATTTAACACAAATATGCCAATGGAAGACTTCCTATTGGAGGGTACATGAGTGCAATTATTGAGGAGCACCATTGTACATATATGCAGTGAATAGAGTATGAGCACATTTACAATGGATCATCCTCCTCCCTTGGGTTCGATTATGAAGAAGTGGTGGGAAAATTAATTTAATTAAATTAAAATATAATTTTAAGTAAAGTCATATTCCACCCGAATCATTTAGTCCATCTTGGGTTCTCTGACAATCTCCATGTCACGTGACTGCATTGAATTGATAATTGATTCTTGAAGCCCCCATTTTATTTTATTTTCTTTTTTGTTTTTCCTTTCTTATGCTATCAGTTACCTAACTGATCTAAGAGAACCCATTTTCCTTTATGTAGCTCTTTTAGGTCAAGAATATTGCAGAACAATATAAAAATGTATTCTTTAAATCTTAAATTATTTTTGATTTTTTTAATTGAAAATATAGTATTGAAATCTCCTTTAAAATTTAAAATAAAAGTTAGAGCTTTAAGATCAGTAGCGTTTGAGTCAAATTTTGAGAGCCTCACGGAGTCAAATTTAAAATATAGCATTGAAGTCTCCAGTAAAATTTAAAAAACATTGAATTATTGAGATCATTTTATTGGGCTAACCGAGTTTAGAATGTGAAAGAATTTGCATTGCTTTTGAGATTGGCTAAAATTGGATTTGGTCGAGAGGCATAATTAACTATTTAACCAACTCATGAGTTCATCCAAGTTCGGTCTAATTGTACCATTAAATAGAGAGAATCAATTTAAATTTAGAAAAGGAGATGAGAATACTAAAGTACATTTAAAGGTAAAAATATGACAATTAATGTGGTCTAACTAATTCAATTGACCTGACCTATTTGTTGACTGTAACTGCTATCTAGTTTTTCGAATCCATACTGAAAGATCAATGCAACAGGAGTTCGATTTTTATTTTTATTTTTTTGGGGGGGAGGGCGGTGTTAATTTGATTATTTGCAAAGTATCTATGGGGTATGCTATGCTATGCTATGCTATGCTAGGTCTTTCAAGGGCATATACCACATCACATAGTACATATTAATGTTGAGAAGACTTTCTTATTCTTACCCTTTAATGTTAGAGATTTAATGAGAAATAGTGACCTAAGTCTACATAATTTGAGCTGAAAAAAGTACTTGATCCACAAAAGAGAGAGAGAGAGAGAAAGAGGAGTACCCAAAAGAGCCTTTAATTTGTGCATGCAATTGGGGTCATTTTCTTCATTATTGTAGGCATAAATGTTTTCCTTTTTGATACCTTACTTTTGCTAATTTGCTTTTATGCTTTTTGCCTTTTTCTTCCCTTTGATTTTTTATTATAAAAATTCATAACAACAGCATTTAATATTTCATTTTATTTAATTTTATTCTCATGATTGTAAAGTGATGTTTGTCCTCCTACATGTGATTCTTTTCTTTTTTCTTTTTTTTTTTTTTTTTGTGTTGGTGAATGATGAAGATTACTTCTCATTCCAGTGTTCCATATTAAAAAAGTTGTTCCATGTTCAGTATACACATTATATACATCATTGATTTACCTGTGTTAAATCAACCATGAGGTCTAAAATGACAAAGTACACGTAAATTAGCTCTTACATGTTATGTATTCAATATTACCAGTTGTTTTACATAACGTTTCTAATTTGAAAAGTTTCTTTGATTTTTCAAAATATTTATTAAAAAACTACGAGATTTAATTACTAAGGACATCACCTATAAATAACGAGTTAAATTACATATTTATTACCCGTAATATAATAAACACAATATAAGTTCAAAAACATATATATCTTTCTCAGAAGAAATATTCTACCTAACATATTTTTACATAATTAACGCTTAATATTTATTTAAGGAAGCAACCATTTCTAATATTTACAAACTGCAAAGAAGTGATATAATGTATAGACTAAAGTTCATATTAATGATGTAGTTAGACCAAAAATTAAAAAATTTTATACATAAAAATAATTAACCAAGGGGCAAGAACCCTAGAGAACAGCACAAGTTAAGGGTCCACATTGTCATATGACCTTGTGCATTTGCATAGGGTTTCACCAAAGAGGAAATAGTATTTGTGGGTGTCATAGAGCTCATCAAAGCACAAATTTGGCCACTTTCTCCTTTTTTTTTTTTTTTTTGGTCCATAAAAATTTGGTCACATTATTTTACAATTTATTGATAATAATCCTGAGTTCCCCATTCTGGTCAACCTATTTGTGTAAAGTTTTCAAAGGTCAAGTCCTTTTTTCCATCCCCTTGCCCATGCTTCAATGCTTATCTTGTGACACATGGACCAACCATTTTAATATACATTCCTTGTGGCTCCCTCCCCATTTGGCACAATAGTGGTGCACTAAAAAGCAGTAAAAGTAGCAATAATAATAATAATAATAATAATAATAATAATAATAATAATAATAATAATAGTTTCTTATTTAACACTAACGGAGCTTGGTATGCTCTAATAATATCACTTTGTGTTCTGTTTCTAAAAAAAATGTTGATAAAATTTACACTAAATATTATTATCATTGTTGTTTTTTTAAAGAATAAATAGAAGTTTACTATTAAAAAATTGGATCGATTTTCCCTTTAAAAAAAAGGATGAAGGTCATTGTTTAAAAAATTTTAATTTCTTATAATTATGATACTTTACTTTCAGGGAAGTTGGTTCATCCTCATTTTCCTTCTGTTGATCTAGTCAAATGTACCATTAGGATGTAAAAATGAGGTTCTCAGAAGAAATCTTGGGTAAGGTTTATGTTGGACAATAATAAGTAACGTTCTAATCTAATAATTAAAATGAAAATTTTAATGAAAGTACAATATTTCTAAAGTTTAAATGCTAGTTCGCGTTGGCAGACAGGCATTTAGTGGGTAGTAAGCTAGATTTTGTGGACTTAGAATTTCATTTTGACAATGAAGATTTTATTTTTGTTAATTGAATTTACATTGTAGATGCCGCATTACATATTAATATTTAATGAAGTATCTCTTTCTTTGTTGCCAAAAAAAAAATAATCCTATTCTTCAATATATTTTGACCTTTATTTCTCCTTTGAATCTTAGAAAACAAAAGGAAAATCATTCTAGACGCAGAGCTCCTTTGTGACAAGTCCAAAAATTGCAAAAATTACGTAATGTAAAATAGATTTCCTAATCAGTTAGTTCAATCGGTATAATTTACACTTTATAACAACTTTTTCTCACACCCCCTAAAAAAAATTCACGAGTTGATTACCATCTTATTTAACTTAAGAAATCTCATTAATGAAGATAATTAAAGTAAGTTGGGAAAAATAGATGTGGAAATATTATATTTTTAGTTCCACCTTCCATGTAAAGTCTTCCTACTTTGTGAAGGAAGAGCCCTAACATATTTTGGGACAACTTTGTGTCCGTTTTACTAGTGCAACAATTTTCCCCATACTTTCACTCTCTCTCCTCCTTCCCTTTTTTAACAGTAGCAATTTCTGCCTTCTGTGTGTATGTATGATTGTAAAACCCTCCCAATGCACAGCACACTCCCCCATCCCCACAAATTAGCTGCTTGAAAGAAAGAGACTTTTAGAGTTCAGCCCCTCCTTAAAATCAAATGCTCTGATCTGGGTTTACTTTCTCTCTCTTCCCCCTCACCTCTGTCTAGATTGTGGTAAGCAAGCTAGCAAATGGGTATTGGTTGCTCAAAGCTCTCATTTTGCTGGGGAACACACTCTCATCACAAGGTTCATGTCCCTCATTCCTCCGATCTTGGTAATTTTCCTACTTAAATCTAGTTCAAGCTTCACTTTTGAGCTCATTTAGCAAGTTTTAATCTGTTTCTTTTTCTGGGTGTTGCTTTTTTTTTTTTTTTATGGGTTTTGATTTCTGGATTTTCTTTTTTGAGCTTATCTAGCAAGTTTTAGTCTGTATCTTTTTCTGGGTATTGCTGTTCTTTTGTGGGTTTTGATTTCTGGATTGTCATTGTCAACATCTGTTCAGAAAATGGGGGAAAAGATGAGAGTGGATCGTCGTTACCCAGCTTCACTGAGTTTAAATTGGATCAGTTAAGGGTTGCTACTTCTGGGTTTTCCCCAGAGAACATAGTATCTGAGCATGGTGAGAAAGCTCCTAATGTTGTATACCGAGGTAGGCTGGATGATGGCCGTTGGATCGCCGTCAAACGGTTCCATAGGTCTGCTTGGCCAGACACTCGTCAATTCCTGGTATCTTGAATCTATTTGCCCCCTTTTTTTCTTTTCATTTTCCATTATGTATGAAAGTTTTTTAAATTTTTTTTCATGGGTTGTTGGTGGTTATGGAAAAAGGCTAATTAGGGGTTAAATTGAGTGGTTTGTTTGGATGTTTGATTTGTTGTAGTATGTATGCAAGCAGTTTTTTTTTTAATGGTTTGGTAGGATGTTTGATTTGTTGTATGTTTAAAATTGGACGCAGGAGGAAGCAAGGACAGTAGGGCAGCTCAGGAGTGAGAGATTGGCTAATCTGATTGGGTGTTGCTGTGAGGGTGATGAGAGATTGCTAGTGGCCGAGTTCATGCCCAATGAAACTCTTTCTAAGCATCTTTTTCACTGTGAGTGCTTATAGTTTTAGTTACGCTCATTGATGATTTTCTCTTCTTGTTATGAGTTATGACTTATCAGGTTGATCCTCCTGCTTTGGGTTTTACATTGTCAAAGAAGCTACATTGGTTTGAAATTTGAGCACTCTGTAAATTTCCATGCACAAGAGATGCATTCTTGGCTGGGATTAGAGCCTTATAGGGGATACATTGGGTTGGATGGTTTTTCTTCTTGTTGTTGTCATTATCATTATTGTGGCTTTGCTTAGCAATTATGGAGCTGTTGTTTGGTGTTGAGATCAGCCAAAAAGAGATTTTTGACAAAAGAAAATCTGTGCATGGATATGGTTTTCAGTAAATTAGGCAACTTATAGCTAGTGTAAACTTTTACACATTGTAATGGAAGCAATTTTGTTAGTTGAGTTTCCATGTAGCTAATCTCAAGTACAGGGCAAGAGAACATTTCGTGAAACCTGGTTTGGCACTTAGATTTTGGAAAACAAAGTGTTTATTGGTGGCATTGTTGCATATAATCGGATTGATTATTTGCTATAGGGGAAAATCAGCCCCTGAAATGGGCAATGAGGCTGAGAGTGGCACTGTATCTAGCTCAAGCCTTGGAATATTGTAGCAGCAAAGGAAGATCATTGTACCATGATCTTAATGCTTACAGAGTTCTATTTGACCAGGTACAGTTATGGCCAATTTTGTTCTCTGTGCTTGTGCTATTTTTCTTTTTCTTTCCATTATCATGACCCAGCTTTTGACAGGATGGCAACCCCAGGCTCTCTACATTTGGCCTTATGAAAAATAGTCGAGATGGAAAAAGTTACAGTACAAACTTGGCTTTTACTCCCCCAGAATACATGAGGACAGGTTTGCCTTTTGCACTGCTTGAATATGTTATAAGCTTATAATATATAAACTTCGGCTTAACCTGGCTGTTTCCTGATAAATTCATTGTTGAATGGGAAGCCGCCAACACCATTATGTGTACACAGAGCATTTTGAAGCGCACTGCTAGATGACATAGTTGGCACTTTCATGTGTATGAGTTCTCAAAGTATCTGATACCATTTATTTGATGTTGCAGGGAGAATTTCCCCAGAGAGTGTGATTTACAGTTTCGGAACCTTACTGCTTGATCTGCTCAGTGGAAAACATATACCGCCAAGCCATGTAAAACTTCTACTTCTTCCTGAATCTTTGTTGCAAAGTTTTCTATGAAACCAGTTTTAACGTCCCATTTATGCCCCCTTTTCTGTATGGTCTTCCTCCTAGGTTAAGCACTTGATTGTTCTTTACCTTTGACTTTTTAGCTAAAGTTACCATTGTTCAAATGCATTGTATTCTGAACTCCTTTAAACTCTTCCATGAAAGTGTCGGTTGTTCATTTTTTAACTCTTTGTATTGTATCCTCGCATAGTCTATTGCATCGCGTTCTTCGATTTAGCACGCTATTAAGTGATTGCATTTTACTACATGATGAGTTCGTGTATTAAATGCTGCTTTTTAAGAAAAACATCGTAAAATTGTTTCAGCTCAAATGCTCCTTCTAGCCTCTATTTTAGTCTAGCAAATCAAACCTAAGGGTCTGTTTCTCATTTTTTTTGGATTCTTGGATATGATTCTGTGACATTAACTGGCCTCCTTCTCCGTTCACAGGCGCTTGATTTGATACGAGCCAAAAATTTTCAGATGCTGATCGACTCTAACTTGGAGGGCCATTTCTCAAATGACGATGGAACTGAACTAGTGCGGTTAGCATCACGCTGCTTGCAGTATGAACCTCGTGAGAGGCCAAATGCTAAGTCCCTTGTGGCAGCCCTTACTCCACTTCAGAAAGAAACTGAGGTGTGTCCTATATTCTTTTCCTTCTTCTAGAATGTATCTTTTGAAGTTGCCTCTTCCTTTTTCAGGATAATATAATTAATAGTATTAGTTTACATTAGAGCAAATTACATATGATCCGATGAAATGAAGATCAAGTTGAGGCTCAAGAGAATTCTGACCTGGGTGGTATCTTTTTGTGGTGTTTGGTAGGTCCCTTCACATGTTTTGATGGGTATCTCGCATGGCACTGCCTCACCAAAAGATACACTGTCATTAACTCCTCTCGGTGAAGCTTGCTCAAGACTGGATCTTACTGCCATACATGAAATCTTAGAAGATATCGGATACAAGGATGATGAGGGGATTGCAAATGAGGTATTTCCTTTTCATTGTTTCTTTTTCCACCCTTGTTTTATGGTCAATGTCCTTGAATATTACTTCTGTTCTTATTACTTCAGAATGTTCGAAAATGCTTTAATGCAAATCTCTAGAGTATGCCTTTCTGCTAGTTCTTACTAATGGTTAAGGACTGTTACAACTTGGCGTCCCAAGACCCCTCAGACCACCCTATGTGTCGTTTGTTGCTATTTTGTGGTAGGTATGTGGGCGGGAGAGTATGTATGTGCTTTGTGGAGGAATAAAAGATAAGGAGAAGGGGGGAAAATCGGAAAAATATATGAAGACCCTGAATAATGGCCAAGTCAGAATTTCTCTTTTACAATGATGGATTGGCTACATGATCAGTACGATGCTTAGAAAGCTTATGTAAGTACAGATGAATGAATGCCATGGGTAATTCATTTTAGAATCCAGGCCAGCCAAGCTAATCCCGTTATTTTTTAGGGCTTGTGCATGGTGTGCCTAATGGGACGTAGAGACTGCAGAGATAGCATATTGATCTTACCACGCTTCATACTAGTGATAACATTCTGCAGATTTATCGAAAAGCTTATCCTGATTGACAGTTGATAAAATTGTAGTTGATAAAATTGTAATCTTGCTTAATTACAGCTTTCTTTTCAAGAATGGACCAGTCAAATCCAAGAAACGCTGAACTGCAAGAAACGAGGAGACAATGCTTTTAGAACTAAAGATTTTGCTACTGCTATTCAGAGTTACACACAGGTAAGTTTTCGCCTAGAAGGCATCTCAACCTCTAGGCTCAGGCAACATTCTCCTTCTAATGATTTGCTGTGCTGTAACAGTGTGATATAATGCTCTGCATGATTCATATTATTTCTGTACCTAATTTCCTTTTTCTTCTAGTTAATTGGTTATACCTGACAACAATGATTTAGCAGAATTCGAGTTAGATTAATATCTGTTCAGTTCATAATGATTGTTTATCATGTTCCCCTACTTTAGTTTATCGACGATGGGACAATGGTGTCACCAACCGTGTTTGCTCGAAGATGCCTCTCTTACCTGATGAGCAATATGCCACAGCAAGCACTGGCAGATGCAATGCAAGCTCAAGTTATATCTTCCGACTGGCCAACTGCCTTCTATCTCCAAGCTGCTGCCCTTTTCAGCCTCGGTATGGACAATGATGCGCAAGAGACGCTGAAAGATGGTACGTCTTTGGAGGCTAAATGGAGAAAGCATTGAAGTGTATAGGGCTTTTCATATTTTTCTGGTTTTTGAAGTTCCATATTTACTGTATCTATTTGAACATTGAACTGTATGTAGCTATCCTGGACCTAGGGGCTGAGTTGTGTCTGCAACATAGAATCTTATCTATTAATACAAAGTTTGTATGCTTCTGCTATTCACTTCTTATTTCATCTAAGCAAGGGATGTCTTTCTTGTAATTGCATCCTCAAAGCAAATTTTCTTGTATTGCTTGTGGTGCTGAATTGAACAGTGATGATGGAATTTGAAGATGGATCACATTGTAACTCTCTCTCTTTTACGTGTCAAGATCTAGTAAGGATTTACTTTATAACAATATTTAGCGTGGATCTTGCCTGTGCAAGTCTAATCGTGAGAAACCTTAGGTCCCTGGTTGACAAATAGCTGTTAGTTGTTTGTATTATCTATTAACTTTTAGCTGTTTGAGTTAGCTATTGCTTGTTTGTATTAATTGTTTGTTGAAAAATTGTTTGATAAAATTAGATGTTTCTGATAAAGTTGTAAGACAAAAAATAATTCTTCAAAAAGTTCTTCCAAAAAGCTATGAAATTAGCTTTTGTTTTTTGGCTCAAAGTAATGCTATAAAATTAGCCTTTTCAAATTAGCTTTTCAAACCCAAAAAACTTTTCTAAAAAGTCTTTTCACCAAAGACCTACATTAGCTTTTTTACTTGGTTAAATAGCTAATCTTGGTCAAAAAAGCTCTTTTTGGTCAAAAAATTCTTCAAAAAACTATTTGTCAAACAGTCCCTAAATGCACATTGCATTGGCCAAAAATACACCAATACATTGTGATTGATTTATTTTAATTTTTGTTATTAAAAAAACTTTCATAGTAGTATCTTCCGTTCAATTATGCAACATTATGTTGTTAGCATATCATCAATCTATTCAGATATTGATTTCCCTAAGAGTTTTAAGTAAATGAAGTACCCCAACAGAGAATAAACCATGACTAACAACTCCCGAAGTTGTTTTGCCCCATTAACAAATAAACAAGAGAGCTTTCAAGAAAATTAAAGACAAAAGTACCTGATTGAAGTCTGCTCATCCATAACCCAAAATTGCTGAAACCAGTTTTTCAACTTATACCATCATTTGTTACATGAATATATTTTTCAATTCCAAGCAAGCGAAGGCTCATAGGGAACAATTGAGTAACAGCACAACATGAAAACAATAAAGCAGTAATTTTTGTCAACTGTTGTCCCCACAACTACTTTCTCAGGCAAATGCAGCACATGACCATCATTCACATTGGTGGTTGGCTAGTCCCAAGCAACTGACCCACCAGGTTAGTCACCTGAAACCACACGAAAAAAAGTTTGATTAGACACTAAAATCATTTGGTAAAGCATCTCGAAAGCACTCACTAGGCAACAATGTTGAAAAATTGCCAGTAGTTCAAATTCTAGTCAAAAAACAAAATAATCCTCCACATTGATTCTGCTAATGCTGGGCAGGTTGCCTTGTCTCAGTTTGGTAGGCTATCAATAACCTTCAAAGGACTCGCATCTTGAGATTAATAAAACCGTAAGTATATATGTCCAGAATAACCTTCTTAAGAGCTAAGAAAAACCGCGGTAAAAATACACCCTCCCTTCACTGAGACCCAAAAAATCATGTAATAACGTATCTGTTGTGAACAATATGACCACTAAAAATGAAGTTTGTTTCAATCACAAGAGTTGAGATGCATATGGAGTGGTTGATCGTACTAAAGCAAAGGCTGGTGGATCTCTAGCTATTTAGATCATGAGACGCTGAACTCTCATAGCTGATTGTTTTCTCAAGTGCGCTTGCAATAATTAATGGTGGCAACGAGGGTAAAGTGGCCTTCTAAACTATTCTGGAACACCGAAAAGTAATCCAGAAAGGTTCTTTCCCCGAAAAGCCTCACAGGGCAGGATGTGAAGATTATGTGTTGTAGAAGTTTCCACTTTAGCTTTACTGCAATCAGCAATTGCCCAAAGGGACAGAGAAGAACCCTCCACTTGCTTTATGGCCTACCTGTAAGGTAGGGTGCTTGACTCTAACCCTATGCTGCTATAGGTGGCACACTCAAACATGAGATATTGCGAATTTGTTGTCTTCAAAAAGATTCATTATTTGCTGACAATGTTATCCCCACCACCCTGGAGAGGGGTTAGGACTGTTTGACGTCTTTAAAAAGATTCGTCATTTGCTGACAGGATTTGCAACGACATGTAAGGTACTAAACCCCAAACACTTTACTAGCTCAGCTAGCTGACACCCACTTGCTGACATAGTAATCTGATCTCAATGTTTCACACGTAACCGGTGGAAGTATCACAGAACTAATCAGTTCAATGGCAACAGAACACAGTGCTGTAAATGCTTGCCGCAATTCATTTAGCTTCTAGTCTGCCTGCTCCGTTGTATTGCTTTAGCTTTCCTAGGTGTTCAGGGTTCTGAAGGTCGCATGACTGTTTGTTGACTTTTACTTTGTCAATAAGTTGCATTGACAATAAATAGGCCTTTCACGTCCCAAAAGCGGGGGGGGGGGGGGGGGATTCCTACTTTCGGAGAGTGTACATCTTATATACATAAATTAATTGACCAGGAGCAGTTTGCATATTTAATGAAACACATCAAATTCAAAAGAATAATAACAGAAACAAAGCCTTAGCATCTAGGGAAGTCATCTATCAGATTCTTTAGCATCAAAGTCGTGAAGAAACCCACAAGGTGACGCAGGAAAGCTGAGTCAAAGATTCAAAGTCATATGTTACACCAATACTAACCCAGAGGGTTTGTAAATTCATGTTCAGAAGATTCAAGTCATCAACCCACCGAACAAAAACAGTTGCGACTGGTATGCTAAATAGATATTCAATCTAATAGGTAGACACAAATTAACTTGGAAAACAAAAACAGCCAGATAAGATTTGTATATGATGACTTCAAAAGTATAAGAATATTTGGATCAATAACTGCAACTAGGCAAGGGAAACAAGAAAAGAAAATTAATATCCTAAATAGTTTACCTGCCAATACTTTGATACGCAGCGATCAATGCAACTGTTTTCAGCCATATTTAGCTCAGACTCCTTGTAGCTGGAAAAGAAGGGAAGAAAATATTGATGTCAACACTCTCAGGTTTCTCCCGCCTAATTCATCCATAGAAAGAAAGAAGAAAGCAAAGGGATACCCGTACCTTTTATCAGTACATTTGCGGAAGCATGTGTGAGTCAGCCTGCAGCAGACAAAGCGCGGATAAAGCAAAAAAAGTCAGTCAAGTGAACTCTTGTCAACAGCATAGGTATCCACCATACCATATTGGCGTTGAAATAAACACACAAACACAAACCAAGAATCCTCTGCAACTGACCAGTTGCATTAGTACAGTTCCAGCATAACCCCCAAAAGAACAAACAGAACAGAAAGAATCACAAATTTCACATCCATTATTCACCCAGCGACAACAGTCAACCATATGATAGCATATTTGCACAAACAAATCTTCTTCCTAGAAGCAACGCAAGCAATCCCACATAGGTCTCGGAAAAAAGGGGGAGAGCATGCTAGTAATAGAATCAATAGTACATACTTGTTAAACAATTCGACCCTGTATTCCATCTCCTTCTCAGCCATAAACAAGACCTACACGTATAGGACCAAAAAAAATAAGTATACCTGAATCATTCAATATGAACAAAATTACAGGACAGACACTTTGATGCAACATTATAGATGCTGTTTTGACACTGATTAGATGCAACTTGTATGCTAACACTGACACTTATTTTGAGACACGCTAGAGAACTCTAGGTAGGCCTTCAAGGTGCACTAGTATAAACTGTCCTTGCAAATAAGAACATTGAGATTGTGATAAAAAGATTTCACCTTTCCGATCAAACATTCATCCCACCCCCTTCTGTCCTCCAACACCCCCAGACCAGGAGATATGGCGAGCTAGAGAACTCTATGTGGACCTTAGAGGTGCACCAGCCTGCCCTTGCAAGTTAGAACATTGAGATAGTAATAAAAAGAAGATTTCACCTTTCATATCAAACTTCCATCCCACCCCCTGCCCTCTTCCAACACTCCAAACCAGGAGATATGGCAAAGGAGATCCATATAAAATCGACAAAGATTAAAGGCTGCGGACCGAGGTCTAGCATTGCTTTTCCGAAAGTGCAAAAGGTTCATATGGGTAGAACAAAACCAACACATAGGGTGCACCCTAAGGAGTCAAACCCCTCCCTCGTTCAACATTCTTAAATCCCGGTATCTCTGCATTATGCTGAACATGAAGAAATTCATCCCAACAGCAAAAACTATTGCATAAAAGAAATATGAACCAACACTAGCCTCTATTATTGCAGTGTTCTCTTAGGAACCAACAACCCCATACAATCCCTAATGCTTGCTACCATATAAGTTACCACCTTCTAACCAAATTAACTTAAAAACCAATCTTTTTCCTATTTGATCAACTCTCCAAGGCATATATTTGAATGTCGAATGAAACCCATGAAGAACAAACAATAAACTGAAAATACCTGATCTTTTGTCAAGCCTGGTGGTACTCCGCTGTTAGCCATTGTGAACTGAACAGAGTAATCAGTAATTCAACGAAATTAAAAACCCTTTTCGTAAGAATAATCCAAATCAACCAACAAATTACGGATCAACGAAAGTATCAAATTTTCTCTCCCAACTAGATAATTGGGATTTTGCGAAATAAAGCAAGGAACTTTTGGCCAATCTGTTTGAGATTAGCAGAAAGAAAAGAAACCCAGTACCTAGAAACCGAACAAATGCAATTTAAGCACTCGAAAAAGGATATCCGGGAACAAAACCCTGAGCTAGGACAATGGAGCTGCTTGTGATGTGGGTTTAGGGTTTTAATTTCGCTTGCTCCTCCGCTTGGAGCCGATGTCGCCACAGTACCCTTGGAATCTTCCACGGCAGCTAACTTCCCCTGACCAAAATGCCCCTGGGCCTTCTAACATCCGCAGCATAACAGGCCATGTTTACTTTAATTTAATTCAGTAAAAATTAGTTCAGTTTCGCTTAGTTTAATCAAGTTAAAAAAAAAAAAAAAAAAAACTTTAAGGTCAGAATCCCAACACTACTCAAAGAAAGAGGCCTTGTACTTATTTATCTAAATTTTATAAATTTTTTAAAAAACAGAGAATTCTGATTCCATGTATAATTACAAAACAAATTTAATTGTACTTCCAAGGTTGCGAGAGTTATAATGACCCACCATGGTTGCCATTTTACCTATCTGCATCCTCTAAATTTTAGAGCTGATAAATATATGAATGACATTTGTCTTTTATGAGATTCGAGGTTTGTATAATCTATACTATAATTACACAAAACAATCAAATCTCGAGGCATGTATAATGTGTACTGTAGTTACACAAAACAATCAAGCTTCATAAGATATCACCCTATTAAATAAGTTATTAAAAACCCAACAAATGGCGCTAAAATTCCTAAATCAAAGGAACTGATAGGAGCACTTAAGGGTAATTAGTGTTAGCAACTGCTAAGAGCAGCATGCAACGATAAGCAGCAGTTGATTGTAAAAGTAGTTAACGGTTATCAGTGATTAGGTGCATACAGCAAGTTTGAAGCATTAAGAACGGTTAAAAATAACAATTAGCGGTCAGAAGTGTTGAATACTGGTTACTGGTTAGCATCTTGAAACAAATCATCTGTAAAACACAAATAGTCCAAGGCTTTTTTTTTGGTTGTCTCTGATCTATCAATGAGGAAAACTAATACTAATAATTAAAAGGTCCCAGAATTGAGTCCAAAAAAGGAACAAATACCTGAATCCACCACTTCTTAACCTTACCCACACAACCGCATAGTCTGCATTTGCACCTCCTGAGATATTGAAACATAATGATCTCATTTTGAACACTGGTTCATGAGACCAGAATCACTTATTGTTCATGAAACCAGAATCAATTTCCCCGAGTCGAACTACCAGGCTCATTTCGGAGAAAGCAGAAGAAACCATGAAAAGACGCGGGAGGGGCAAAACTTTTATGAATTGATTGGTAATGAAGATAACCATTGATTCTGCGGATCCACACCATTACAAAATAAAACTTTGAATACTATTCCCTGATTCCTACTGATGGAATGATACTAGATATAACTACTACAAATAGCTGGAAGTTGAGGTTACAACCATGATGACCTACTATCAAGATGGTATTACACTAGCATAACC
>JAKOGI010000275.1:297500-397500 GCA_029747015.1 Carnegiea gigantea
CCATGCAAAAATCAAGATTCTCTAAATTGAAAACGGCAACTGAAGGAAGGAAATATCACATAACAGCCCTACTTACAAACTGAACATGAGATGCAAAACAATTAACTTCTTGACACCAACCCCAAATGAACATAGTATCAAGACAATTACATTATCTACTCTGATTATGAATACAACTACTGCCAAAGAGAAGTAAATGAGAGTGAACCACATGCCATAACCCGAGATTAATCAGAATTGCATCTCAAACATAGGCTTCTACAGTTGGGTATGACAAAAACTCTCATCATAATTGAATAAATCTTTCCAACACTAAATTCTAAAATTAAGATTTTAGAACCAAATCTGCTGGTGCAATGAGTAAGACCATAGATTGGCAGGACTCAACCAAGTTCTACAGTATCACTTTCAGATAGTTTCCTGACAGACATAGTTTAACAGAGCAGATCTATAGCCCCTCCCCCCAAAAAAAAAAAAGCAAAAAAGAAAAAACGAAAGTCATCCTTGCCGGTAGACCTGCAGAACAATTAGCACTGCAGTTAAGCAAAAATAACCTGCCAGCAGAGCTAATGGTCAACTTCTCTTTTTTCTAATCCATCAAGGTGCAAAACCATCAACAACCACTGAAAATTTAGCCTTCTACAGCCCTCAACAACATTCAGTTCTGAGTGCAGGAGCAGACAAAAAAGTTATATACCCCATTCCATGCAATCAAGTTACTAAATGGCTCCACCAGTTAAACCCATTAACTCAATAAGGGGAATAACTGACATTTCAACACCTCAAAGCATTGCAAAATCCACAGTTAACAGGTAGAAGACAACTTTCTCAGCCCCCTATGCCCCGTAATGTCCCAAAATACAAGAAACAGAAGTCAAGTATTCATCTTAGCTTGCAATCACTGGATCCCCACAGCACTCTTTATTAATCAACTGCAGCAGTTCGAATCTTGATTCATTACTTCCCTTCTATGTATGAGATATTTGACAATCAATCAACTTATTTACAGCCAACATCATACCTCATTATATTTAGAATCCATAAACAAGCATGATAAAACAGTAAACACGAAGCTAACTAAAATAAACTGACTTACCATTTTGCGCTGGTCCTACTTACTCTTCAACAACAACAAAATTCCTTGGAACACCAACGGCTCGGTTGCTTCAAAACAGTCAAGTCTTAAGCCAGCCTATACATTAGACAACCTCATAATTCACAAGCTCTGACCTAGTGATTAAATCAATTTTCTTTTTCCCAGGTATCCAGATTGGTTAGAAACCTTGAGTATAGAAAATATAAAATTGGCAACTGTGTCAATCAGAAGGAATGCAACTGCAAATCAGGTGATCAGAACATGATCTCACCAATCTTCAAAGCTGACTGCAAGGTAGATTTTCTGGTTTTCATACCTTTTCGGCTTTTCCTCGTCAACTTCTCCCAAATAGACAGGTACAATGGGAAGCATCTTCCTCAGAACCTACAACAAAAACCAGACCAAATAAAAGCCGGCACATGACCAAACTTCATAACTGCAAAACGCCAGTACAGGTCATCAAAGCGGAGATCAATGAACAAAACAAGTAGCGCCATCATTTGATAAATATGAAAATAGAAATCCAAATTTACACCCTGAGAGTCCCACCTAGGCGAGATCGCGGGAGGGGGGGGGTGATATAGCCACCCCAGAATTGCAATCGGTTCCGTCAGACCCTGGATCTGAAAATCGTTGACTGCCTACAGCCTCTGTTTCATGGAAAGGAAATAGACCACAGTTTAGTGAGGCATTTTGCTTCAGTCCACCATAATCCAAACCGGGGGGGGGAGGGGGGACAGAAAAACAAATTGCCTAAAATTGCATTCTTCGGTTGCCCAGCAAGTGATGTCTACAAGCTGAAATCCTTAAAGTAGCTTCTTACAAAGTGAAGAAAATGAAAGATGATGTCGAAAAAGTAATATGTTGTTTCGAGTGTTCAAAAGTAAGTTTCATCATGAGTATTTCGCATAATTCAATCAGTGCCAGAGTGCCAAAACTGAACAGTATTCAAGCACCACAACTCACAAGCATCATTCTACCAAACTAGAGCTGAAGCATACTTTTCTAAATCCTAGAAAGCAGCAAGTAACTCATCAACTTTCTTTTTCCCATGATAGACAACTCTACATTATTCTTCATGAGAAGAATCAACTGTTTCCCTTAAATCTAGTCACAACAGTTGGCTCTCTATATATCTTCCTACTCCATTTCCCCACGATACAAGTAATCACATGATACAAAGCTGTAAGATGCATGCATACCCCTGCTATATCGTCCGATTGGCTTATCTCATCACCACTCAGGAATCAGAGGCTCTCACTCTGTCTAGTGCGCCATTCTGTGCAACACAATGTAGAAAGGAAATCAAAGTAATTAGAATTTCAAGAATCAATAACAGTAAAAGACTACCATCATGTAAAAAGTAATGAGGAGGTAAATGGAGCAACTAAACTTTCAAGAAGTAATAGGAATAGCAGGCTATCTAAAAACCAACAATCTCACGATATCTTATAGAACAATTCCGCACATCAGAACTGCACTCATGATTAGTGGCTTACAAGTCAACTTGCGAATGCATGATAAATTGTCTTTATGAATTGATCTGATGGGTGATTCGCTTTCGACGATCACTAACATGACGTAAGGTCGCAAGTGGAAAAATGAAAAGATCATCAATCCATTCAAAATCCTCCTCCGCTGCCAACTTAATCTGCACAGAAAAGGCATGGAAATCACAACTTTAGTGTGCTAGCAAATATGGACCTAATTTCACTATGAAAACAATTGTTAGGAATTGATGTATAAGCAAAAAGATCTGATCAAGATTAGGTTCCAATATTCCAAGAGATTATACACAGTTAAAAAGGAGGAAAACGTTTGACTTCTCACGAATACGAGGAAATTAAGAGTTTTGATCCAATGAGTACCATACAGAGGGCAAATCAAAAAAAGGAAAAGAATCTCCTAATACGCTTCCACAAATGACAAGCGAGTTTTTAAGAGTTTATCCAAGCAAAGTATGATCCAACAAGGCAACAAGAGGCAAGTCGGAAAAAAAGGGGGAAAAATCTCCTCATTTGCTTCCAAAAAAGATGACCAAGTTTTTATTCAAGCATCGGAGTATGATGCAAGAGGCAATTAAAAAAAGGAAAAAAATCTCCTAATTCGCTTCCACAAATGAGGAGCGAGCCTTTATGAGTTCATCCAAGCAAAGAAGTATGATGCAACAAGAGGCAAGTCGAAGATGGGGAAAAAAAATCTCCTAATTCGCTTCCACAATGAGGAGATAATTGTTACAGGTTTATCCAAGCAAAGGAGTATGATGCAACAAGAGGCAAGTCAAACAAGGGGGGGAAAAAGTCTACTTATTTGCATCAACAAATGCTCAGCAAGTTTTTTATGCAAACAAATGAGAAACAAATGAGGAAGCAAACAGTATGATGCAAGAGGTAAGTCAAAAGGAGGAAAAAAAAAAAATCTCCTTATTTCAATTTACTAGGACGTTCAACTAAGGAACAATTTGCCGGATTAGAATTGTTACACTCACAGAGAATGACACATGAGGCAAGTCACTTTCAAAGGGGTATGATGCAGGAAGCAAGGGGGGTGATGGGTATCTGCTGGTGTCTAGGTTACATTATCCAGTTCCTTTACTCCCTATTCTCGTTTTCTAGGATGTTCGCCTGATAAGCTAGTTGCCGAGTATTAGACTATGATTGTTCACCAAGAGAGAGCCAGCTTTCAACCAAAGGAGTCTGATCAAGAGGCAAGTCATAAGGAAAAATCTGCTGGTTCTGCTTCTTACATTGATTTTGCTCCCTATTCAATTTTCCGGGATGTTACCTAGGAGCAGTGGCCAATGTTAGATTAGGATTGTTAATGGAGGGAGAAAGACGCAAGAATCAAGTTCCAAGCAACGAAGTACAACGCAAGTCAGAAACGGAAGAATATCCTGTTATAATCCAGATTTAGTTTTGTTCCAGACTTCCAGATTCAGATTTGCTCCCTATTTCAGTTCTAGGCATTGGGGAATATTCCTAAAAGCTTAAGATAATATACTAGGATTATGTCCAAATACATGAAAAGCCAAGTTTGGGCAATCTTTCAGCTTCAAATTGGGTAGCTTAATAGCCACTGGAACTTTAGTAACACTGACAAACACCGGAGCAACCAGAAATAAGTCAAATAACAAATCCAGCGTTAACCAAGCAGCAACAGAGAGACAGAAAGTTGCATCACCTATCTCACTACATGCAAGACACTTAAGGAACGGATCCAGTCTGTAAGCCACAAAAGCACTGGAATGAACACCACGCAGATGAACAAGGGTTTAACTCTTATTTCCACAATCCTCGAAGCTGGAAGTCTAGGGTTTGCCTTCATCTTTTCCTTCCTGAACTGACGTTGGATCATTTGATGCCCTTATCAACAAAGAAAAAAGAGATAGATTATGGTTTGCCTCAAATGAACACACAGGTGCGCATCAGGGCACTCAAAAACAATATTAAACATACCCACCTCCCCCCCCCCCCCCCCCAACCCAAAAAAAAAAGATGCCTAGCTAAACAATATTAAACATATCCACCCACTCAATATCAAAGAAAAGCATCAGAGTTGATCATTGATTTCCTCATTATCAAAGGAAATTCAGATGAATACAGTTGCTCACACAAACTTGCATCACCATCCATCATTAAAAACAAGCGTGTACACAAACACACGTGCACACAAACATGCAAACAAAAACAAAACAAAACAAGAACGAAAACAACAGCAAAAAACAAAATAACAAAACACAAACAGCATATGATGTCAACCATAACCATACGCGATACGCAATCAAACTCTGTTGGACTTACTGATGTTTCTTCTTGTTCTGCTCTTTTGTGCTCAAGGCCATATCTGTAGCCTTACTCTGTTGGTCTCTTGACTGTGAATGCGAGTCCAGACCTTCCACAGTGTCACAGCCTACTTCACAATTTGGACCCACAATGCTTCCCACTTTCCGCTTCCTTGGGTTATCAAAAGGCTCCTTTCCCTGGAGATTTCACAAGACAAGTGAATAAAAATGAAAAAGAATGTGAGTATCTACCATGGCACAAGAATTCGCAGGATTTTATGATCCATGCGTCATCCAGGACTCCCAGGAATAAAACAAACCCAAGATGAGAAGGAAACGGTATCACAAATACTCATAGGGTGAAATCCGCGATCATTTGCACGATGCTGAAAAGCATTGCTGCTCCTGAATCCATCCTCACCACTATGAGAATGCCCTGGATTTTCTCCTCTAGAGGATTCGCCAAATGGCGATGCTCTGGAAGAGAAGGCTGTCCCGTATGTACAAGACCTCCAGAGGGGCCCAGAGCACTTACCTGTCCCAAATGCAAATTATGAGGACTGATACGTTCACTTCTCTGTAAATGGTTGCCCTTATGTAAACACCCTGGAACATCAAGGTCAACACTACTCAAGGAGTTTGATGAAACTGGGAATCTACCGTCACGAATTGATCTCCCAAATGGTGCTGCAGGATAAGCATAGGGCGCAAGACCCTTAATTAGATTGTAATCATAGACATCAAAACCACTGCAAAGTCTAAATCTTGGAGAAGAGGAAGTAGCATTGTCTCTACCTGGACTTCTAGGAGGCAAACCATCCCTGCAGGACCGATTGAATCTACGTCCTAGATGGCCAGAATTATTTGTCCTACTCTTATCATTGCGAAAGCGTGCAGCCTGATGAGACAGAGGCAAAATCTTTGAAAAACCAGGGTCAATGCCAGGTTCTGTTCTCAACCCAGAATCACGACCAGACCCATATGGATGCTTATCATTGGGCCCTGAGAAGGGTTTCAAATTCTCCTGAAGAAAGGGCTTAAACCTCTCATCCCGCACGTAACGCACAGAAATGGAACCATGAGTTGAAGGACTGCCAAGTTCCACAGCTCCTGGAACACCAGGACCTGCGGGCACAAATGGACCTGTTTCTGTTGTCCCATAAGGATGTATGCCACCCTCAAAGTAACCAGCCTTCTGGGATCGACATTTTACATTCCCCACAGGACAGGGGGGAAGCTGCTCAATGTTACCAGGATGATGCAAAGGTTCTGTCCCCAATACATCACCATGAGAATCAGATGCACAATGGGTTTGTCCGGTGGATAAGGGTCTAATAAAAGGTTTTCCCTGAGGATTCTGAGACTGGACAACTTGAAAAGTAGAAACAGGACCTTGACCATGACCTAAATTACTAGGTTGGCCAAGAGTTCCTGATGAACCAGGACGCACAACAGCCTCTGATGGATTATCATGAGGCATGGAGACAAAAGGATGTCCAGGAATGGATGGTTGAAAATTGTCAGCAGCATTGAAAAGTGGGCAAGGGGGAAATTGCCCTGGTTCCTGTGGTCTTAAATGGCTATGAGGATGACCCAGCAATGCAGGCTGCTGGGGGTTACTAGTATGAGGCATAGATTGGGGCAATGGTAACCCAGGTCTTTGTGAAGCTAAGGGCCCATAAAGCATTGGCTGAGGTGGAGTTCTACCCTGGTCAACGGGACGATATGAATACGAACCATGCATTTCACAAACTGAATGCGACTGAGGCAGCATGGAAGGTGAAGGAGAAGCACCAACCGCACCCTTGCCCGGATGTTTAAAGTCCAGCACTGTGTGGTGCTGATTGACTGCATTACCTCCAGTTGAAGGTGCTGAAATGCCCTCTAGAGTATTTTCCTTCATAATTGATTTAACTTGTTGCACACCATGTTCCACCAGCTTTGGCTCAATACCAACCTCACCTGCCAATGGGAAGGCCAAAGCCTTTTTATTCTCATTCCCAACCATACCACCATCCAAACGTTTTTCAGATTTTACTTTCTTTATTCCGTCCTCTTCAAACTGTGCATTAGATACCATATCTCTTTGTCCCCTATCGCATCCTTCCAGATTCTTCACATCATTTTCCTGCTGGCTGGAGGAACTAGGCGGATGTGTAGTGGCCCTCACGGGGTGTGTATGATTCATCGGCATTGAACTTACCTGATCTGCACCAGCAAGTGCAGCACCCGGGGCATATGGTTCAGAACCAGCTCCTTGGGGAACAATTTGTTGACCTGGATAATGCAGATCCGTGTTAGGCTGTGCACCATGTGGTAGACCACAAATTTGTGGTGACCGCTGAGCTAGAGACTGCCCCTGAGCATGTAAATGGGCCTGTATAGGTGGTCGCTGCTGCATTAATGTATCTTGCACAGACAAAGACTGCCACTGCAAAGATTGTTGTGCAGCCAGCACACCTGGACACTGATGAAATGGATCTCCAGCCCGCAGGGTAGACGTACCACTAGGAGCTTGGGCTCGTGCAGGCAACTCCGCTGGCACCAGCTGACTTGGAACTGAAGGACGAGGCTGCGATGGATATACCTGAAAAGCTTGCAAAGGTAGCTGTCCCTGCGTCTGGCCAGGTCCGCCAGGGTACTTCACCTGCTGTTGCGAGGCAGCAGCTTGCATTGAACATGCTGCTCCAACCTGTGGCTGTGGATGGGGCTGTCGCTGCAGATAAGATTGATGCCCAATCACAGCATTATGAGACTGATTTGCTTGAGTAGATGGGTTTCCAAGAGCTTCGGCAGTCGGTTGGGGGTAAAGCTGTGACTGTACCTGTACCTGGGATTGTGGATGGGAGTGGTGCTGGATTTGGGGTTGTGGATAGGGAGGGGGAAGAGGCCACTGCATTTGAGGACAAGGCCGCTGATTTTGATGCAGTGGCATTTGTTGTTGAGGTGTAGGCTGTGGCTGAGCATACTGCTGAGCCTGGGGTAATGATTGAGACTGAGTATCTAGATGACCCTGTGAGGGAGGTGCTTGATCATGAAGCAGAACATGGGTTTGCGCCCGCCTCACAGACTGGACATGCGGCTGCACATTCACAGCTGCTTGAGCTTGAGGCTGGGTTTGAACTTGAGGCTGCAGGACCTGTTGTTGAGCTTGAAGTTGATGTCCAGGGTGACCTTGAAAATAAACCTGTGGCCAAGCTTGACCATAAACCTGAGGCAGGCAACTCTGAAAATGCTGCTGTGGATACGGTAGTCCAGAAGGAAAATATGGGAAATAGTATTGCTGCAAGTACTGTGGGCGTACACACTGTTGGTGTTGGTGATACCAGTCTTGTGGGGTGGGCAAGGCAGCTTGGGAAGCTTGTTGCGGTGCAGATGCATTGACATGCAGATTGCCAACTACACAAGATACAGGAGGATCTGGGGCTTGGCAAGCAGGAACTCCAGTACGGATAGCAGTTTGCATCCGACCAAAATCAACTCCGTCTACTTTCAGTGCAGCAGCTTGAAGAACAGATGGTTGCTGTGCTTCAAACTGCACTCCCTATTTCAGGATGTTAGAGCAGGGAAAAACTACTGAATGTTAAAACTCGACATACTAGATGGCTATCCAAAATAATACTAATATATAATGATTGGATCAACTCACAGGGCAGTGTTGTGTATGTTCGTGCACCTGTCGGTGCACAACTTGAGCAGCACATCTGTTGCACACCACTAAACATTCGCCAAATGTACACGTTGAACAATGGGATGTGCAGTCTGATAAAGAACCTTGCCATGTACATCCACTTCTGTAATAAAGGCACCGGACTTTTATTTTACCAATTGCACCAGCCGCCACTACATCTAAATCAAGTAATGCCTGCCAAAGAAGATAGGAAATATTCGCAAGCAGAACATTTACAATTAGCACGAAAAGATCAAGAAGCATCACGCTGGCAAGGAAAGCTAGAAGACCTTGCAATCTGATTCTGCCACCCGGTATCCATCATTGGGGCAAGCATGTGTTGTCCTAGCAATATATGTCAGACAAGGTCTGCAGTAAAGGTGAGTGCATGCTGCACGTACAGCGTCATGCGGATTAATAAGAAGGCGACAAACCGGGCAGAAATACTCTCCAGGAAGGGACTGATTATCTAAAATGCATCCATTATCAATGCCCATTTTGAACTTTAGGAACCCCGATGCATGATGCACATAAAGGAACAATTCTGTTAAAAATCACTGTATTAGTGCATGGAAAAAGGATATGGTAATTAAAAAGTTAACCCTTGACACAGAATTTAGGGGCATGTGCAACATAGTCACAAGTTTGTTCTACTACAGCCAGATTCACACAACAGAAAATTTCAGGATTGCTTAGGACTTCATGCCAGACCTGGTAAGTTCAATCTTAGGATAACAAGATTCCACCAAACAAGTACGAATTGTCAGTATTTGTAGATTACACGCTGCAAGTATACCATAAGAATTAAACTACCACTTATTTTAGTTTTAAAAACAAAACCTTAAAAAAAAAAAAAAAAGTTATCTAAAAGCAATATAGAAGTAGAACTGATAAAAGGAGAACAAAATCATTAATGTTTACAAGTCATTTATGTCAATGGTTGATTCGTACCCATTAATCTTAATAAGAGAAACCAAAAAAAAAAAAAAAATAACACAAACCACAAGCCAATGTATGTGCAAAAATACCAATTCCCAAAATGGAGCACTAACTATGACAGCATTACTTATCTACTTCTGTCCAGGCCGGCAACATTTCTTTCTGCATGTACTTTTATTTTTCTTATCATTTATGTCTCACTGCTTATGCCTTCTTACCATTTGTTTCATCAGTCATTACTTAAATTTTCAATATTGAAGTAGTCTTTTAAATATTTTGCCTTAAGATCTTGCCATTTTTGTTTCCCTTACTTAAAATCTCTGGTCAAGCAAGTAGCAATTTTTCAGCTTTTTGTACTTGCGTACTTTTCTTATGTAACCTCGTTGTAGCGTAGGCACCTTTCACCTTCGTGTTGTTCTAAGGTTAGCTTAGTCCAGGTTTTCATGGCTTGTTTAATTCATCATCAGTCCTTGCATGCTCAGCACTATTTATTAGTTGGAATTTTTTCCATTTGCTATCATGATTATGTTCCTTATATTACTCCTTCGTTATTTTCTTGCCAAAAAAAAATTAAGTTCACAAAGTTTTTTTAAAAGAACAAATAAATAACTAAAAAAATAAAATAGTAAGTCTTCCGGAATCAACTTCTCTGCTTACTTGAGACATAAAAAGGATGCCTGCTCGATCAGATTACGGGTAGTTGACGTTAATTTTGTGTACAGCGTCTTTGAAAAACTGAAAAGTGCTTTCATGGGTCTCACATAACCCGATTCTGTACTTAATTAAGGTTGCTTGCATCTTGCTCTCCCCAAACCCCATTTTGCTACGTGGGATCCACCAATCAACATTACAAATTAGAAAATAGTAGAATGTCAGTAAAATAAAGGAAAGATAAAGAGCTGTCCTTGTCAATTTATTTCAGGAGGATGCCTTCCATAAGCCCACAAGGGATTAACTTTGAGCACTAGCAACAACACATGCATAACCCCCCCCCCCCCCCCCAAAAAAAAAAAACACATACACACACACACGAAGGTTGACAGGAAGAATAACCAAGTAAAAGGAAGTCAACAGCATCACAACCAACAATTCAGATGATCTTTACATGGAAAAAAGCAAACAGAATAATGAAAAAGAGAACTCCAAACTGACATGCAAAGCTCAGAGAGAAAGACCAAAACACACACACACATACACACACATAGGTTGCCAGAAAGACGAACCAAGTAAAAGGAAGTCAACAGCAAAAGGCATATATCATCAGCTTTCGCTCAGATGATCTTTTCACATAATTCACCAAACAGAAGCAGCAAAAAAGAAGGCCACAAACTAACATGCAAAATTCACAGAGAGAGATAGAGAGAGGGACGATAAACCAGAAATGGTGATGAAATTCGAACCTTCAATGGCACCAATCGATCAGAATGCAGCAAAACCGACACCACGGATCAAATCAGAACGACGATCCTTCTTCCGAGAACCGGAATTCCTGCAACTGAGCGTTGAAAACAGCCGACAAATTAGGGTTTGTGAGGAGAGAGTGTTGGGTTTTATGGCCCAAAATCTCGGGTTTAGGCACGGGGTGACCATGCTGTATGAGCACGGGCATGCCGCGACACAGAAGACCGAAAAACAAAGCAGACAGAGAAGTGACACGGTGTGCCCGTGCCATGTGGCACGGCACGACCGTGCCTCCCTGGCACGACCGTGCCACGGGAAATTTTCTGCCGCCTTAAAGTGGCGGCTAGGGTTGCGCTTTGGTGACGGTTTTTGGAAGGCGGCAGCTAGGGTTTTCAAGGGAAAACCCTACCTCACAGACCCTATATAAAGGGGGTCTAGGGCCTTGTTTCAAAACACTCCAGTACTCATACATACATTGAGAGGTAGAAGTACTTTGTGAGAGATTACAATAGAGAGGTTGTAATTCTGCTCTTAGATCAAATCATTGTGGTGATTGTGATCGTGTTGTATTCTTCCTGCTCATAGTGAATTGTTCTGGTGCTGTCGCCGTCCGTGGTTTTTCCCGATTTGGGTTTTCCACGTTAAATCTCTTGTCTTCTTATTTCTGTTTTCTGTTATTCACTTGATTTCTGAATTTCTAATTCATCCTATCGCTTCCGCTATACTGTTACTTTGATATTAATTCCTAACAGAGAGAACGAGACAGGAAGCATCGCAGAGTGAAATAGAGTGAAGGAAAGAGGAAGAAGACAATAAGAGACGACCTGAGTGAGGAATGGCGTGAATGTGAATGTGATCTCTACCGTATCCTTCCTTAATTTCTTCTCGTAAATGGTGTCGTATTCCCCCTGTGGGCTGTCGGCGGTTTTTTTTGTGGATGTGGGTGTGGATGGGCCTCTCCATTGTGAACTTCACTACCTTCCTCATAAGAATTAAGACTACATCTATGTCACTCGTATATCATGCATGGTCTTGGGTCATTGCGAGATGGATGCTTTTAGGCAATGGTGATCATGGGTGGTACCATATTGTACGTGTGTGTTTGCCCTGTTGGAGTTAGGAGATTATACTGCGTTATGATCTAAGCTATTGAGTAACGGCGGTGTTTTGCGGTGGGGTTGTGGAGCAGCGGCGTTGCAGCAAAGATAATTGTCGTAAATTTCGACGAGTGTTTATATAGCAATGATGCATGAATATTGCCATAAACATAAATAGTTAACGTCGTCGCTGCTTCATTGGTTATGGTAATGGCCTTCTGAATATATAATAGTTGGTCACCATTCATGGGGATTGCAACCATCGGCAGCGGCGAATTTGTCTGGTTGCATTCGTCGTTCATTTTACAGCTATCTAGTTGGTTTACGTGAATCATAAGTAATCAATAATTCGTAACAAGCTGTTGGCATTTGGTATAGCAGCGATAGTACTGAACAGTTCAATTTATTTGTGAATGTTCCTTTGCTAATAGATATACAAGTCTGCAACTTGATTATAAAACTCTGCCCATGAACATGGTCAAGCTACTGTCGCTATTGCTATATTTCAAACTTGAATATAGTCGATAGCTAGCTATCAACTCAAGTTATTAGGACTTGATTAATACCTAATAATTAATCCTTCAATTTATTGCGAATGTTCCTTCTGCCAATAGAAATGCATGAGTGCATTTGTCGTTCATTTATAACTAACCTAATTGGTTTGCGTGAGTCGCAAGTTATCAAAAATTCATAACGAACCTATCATTTGGTATGGTGAAGATAGCATTGAATAGTTAAAGTTATTGCAATATGTTCATTTGGCGACAAATGTGCAAGTTCGCAGAAACTCTGTCCATGATCATTGTTAAGCTACTCTTGTTATTGTTATATTCATCAAACTTGAATGTAATCAACAACTAGCTATATGATATTAGGGCTTGACTAAGACCTAATAATTAATCTCCAAATGCCCTCTTGCATCAATGCTTGGTTGGATTATTTTCATCTTATAGTCATGTTGTGAACTTGAATTTAACATACTGATGTAACTCAACCCATGCTATCCTCAATTAACCCCAATTTTTTTGAACCATTTCCATTTTTAAGTTGATTCCTTAACTTAAACTTAATTTAACTTTGATGTCTTTACTAAGAGAGTTTATTTTGCTTGCCTAGGCTGATTATAATCATTGTAATCTAGCTTATTTTGTTGCATAAAGTTGTAATTAGCTTGGTTAAATAATGCTTAATTGTAACCAATTTTGCTAAGCTATATTAGGCTAGATTAAGTTAGGTTAGAGGTTTTTTAACCTTGAAGAAACCTCTTAACCTTTACTAGGCAGCATTTGAACATTCATTTAAAGGCCTTAGGGGGCCTCATTTTGTAATCAAACTTTGAATATCAATTGAAATTATATTTGAAAGCATTACTCTTGTTTCTCTTGAAACACTAAACTTGCTTATCTCTAACTAGGCCGGTTAGGGCGGTATTCAGGTATAGTCTTAAGCTTAATTAAGTGGTGTCTCTGTATCTTAATCATAGTTTAAGAGTCCTAATCTTGTTTATGGTGGTGTTTCTGTATCCTTGAATAAACTTAGTTCTACCTAGATTCGTCTTTGGTGGTGATTTATGTATCAAAAGATTAGTTTGACATCTATCATTTCTTTTCTTTTTTCCATTTAGAATCCCTTGATTCTAAATTCATTCCCCTCCTTACATTTTAGTTGCTTCACAACCAGCTTATAACGTGCCTTTCTCTTGAGTTTTCCTTGATTGTACTCTCTCTTGATTTTAAGCTTTTGCGTTTGAATTGTGTTTTAGCATAGATCCTCGGGAGTTACATCACATACACACTATTTTTTTTTTCCCTTCATATATCCATGTGTCTTTGCACTTGACACACCCATTATGCATTCTCCTCCCGCCCCATATATTCATGTGTCAGAAGTTCCAAAAGGGTTACATATATGACAATGATGCACGAATATTACCCTATATGCAAAGAGTTAGCTTCATCATTGCTTTCTCATAGTAATAGCCTTCTGGTACTATAGTATCCTATCACCATGAATTGGGATTACAACAATTGACAATGGTGACTATGATGGTTGTATCATCGCTAACCTATTCAGTCTATTGTGAATTGTAAGTTGTCGAAAATTTATAACTTATCCATCAATATTTGCTATACAATGAAAACAAGATAGAATAGTTCAAATTTATGGCCATTGATGTGTTCCTTTACCGGCAAATGCAGAAGTGCACAACTCAATTATAAAACTATATCATTGAGCATGGTCAAGCTGCTTTTGTTATTGTTTCATACTTATATTCACCAAACTTGAACATAGTCAAAGACCGACTATGAACTTTGGATATTATATATAGCTTAATCAATACATAATGAATAATCCACACTGCCTTGTCGCATCGACATTTTGTTGAGTATTCCCCTTGTAGATTCGTGTTATGAACTCGACTTTATCAAACACCTTTAATAGCCTTTCGCATATATTCATGCATGACATTTTGCATTGGTTGCATGCACACGTATGTAATATTAGAGGAAGTAATGTGATAGTTCAATTAAGTAAATGTAGTGTTTTCTTTTTGTTAAGTCTCTAATATTTAGAAGAACACACGCTGTTTAGCTAAATAATTTGTGTATTCTATCTTGAACACGAGAATGAACCAATTAAGGCACTAATTTTGGTAATCTACCTAATTTATCAGGGCATGTTCAGTCTATTTTTAACTTTGCATACAAATCCAAAAATGCTTATAACATAATCCTATTTTTTTTTTCATAATTACATCTCACTACAAATAACACTGATAAGAGAGAAGTAACAGTTGTTGGAAAAAAAAGAAAAGAAAATACAAAGATTATTTATATTTCTACATTCTTTGATATTGAAAAATGAAGATAATGGTATAGATTAACACACTCATTATTTGATATTGAAATTGGACAAAATGGTATGCATTAATACATCTATTGATGAGATAATCTTTACTAATCATAACATGGAAAAATTGTCCCAATTTTAGCCTTTAGAGGTTGATGGTAATTGATAACCTTTTGCAAGGAACTTTCAGGACTACAGCCATATTAAGTCATGATTTGTTAACTTTTTTTTTTAAAGTCAAGTCAACTTCATTATGACATGCCAGCAACGATGTGTCAATGTGTAATCACTCTATGACTTAAAGCATTCTTTCTATTTTTATATTTTGTTTGGTGTAAAAAAATGAGGAAAGACAATAAATAAGTCAAATTATTTAGTTAAACTGTCTACTTCTTTCTCAATCCATAAAAAAAAAATGTCTATTTCTTTTTAGTCTAATTAAAATTTAATTTGATCATATTTACTGTATGTTGAGCTATAGACGTATTAGAACCGTATCATAAACTTTTCATGATAGAATTTGTAAGATTGGACGATTTGATTTGATTTTCATAAAATTGGAAAGTAAAAATTTCAAAGTTATGAAGCAAAAATACATACATATGTCAAGTATCAGTTTGAGTTTATGAGTAATGTTGATTCTTAATGAAATTTTTTGTATTGGCAAAACAAATTAATGTAAGGCTCCTCATGACGACTCAATAATATCAGTGACAATCTAAAAACTAATATAAATTTTAAAAAGGAGTAGGTTATGAATAAATTAAAATGTACTTGCTGACTTACTAAAGAAAATTTTTAATTAATTTTTTTTAAGGGAATCATGGAAAGGATTTTGACTTGCAATAGTGTGTTTTTATTGTTATTTTGATTGTCTAATGCTTGACTTGCAATAGCCTTTTTTATTTAAAAAAATTTTCTCTATGTTGGCCCAATGCTTTTGAATTAAAAAAAAAAAAAACGGTGGGATACAAATTATACTATTACTATGAGACTGTAAGAATTCCATTTTTTCCCTTGCACTATTCAAAAATAACTCTCTTTTTTTAATCAATATATATATATATATATATATATATATATATATATATATATATATATATATATATATATGTCTTAGTATATATCGAGACTATAATATAGCTAATAAGAATTAAGAGAAGGGGCATACAACATATTGTTAACTATGACGCATATTCAAAATAATTGTACGATCATAAATAATGTAGGTCCATAAGAACACTTCAATTTAGAACAACGACCCATCAAAAGAGTCGATCTACTGCATTCGAGAACACGAGCTTAAATAATGTTTGCTGCCTTTGAAATATCGGAAGGCTCATTAATATTAGATGACATTATTTCTTTATTTTTTTAATAAAAATAGTTATTTGATTATATAGGTATGTGTACTAATATGGGTTGGTTCAAGTGGTTTGACACTTGTTGCCTTTAAGTAAGGTATCAAATTTGAGTTTTATGAATAAAGAAAATCTATAATGAGAGAGTCATATCATTTATTAGACTAATAGTAACTCGACTGCAGCTAAATGAATGATCCAAGATAAAAAAATCATGGAGGCACGTGATAAACGCAAGTTGGACAATTTGGTCCCAAAGGGATGAAGCTTTGAAATCAATGGCGGATTGGGCTCCACCCCACCGAGCCTCCGAAATCAACCCAAACCCACATCCAAACCCGACATCCAAATGTCCCCTCCTTCTCTCTCTCTCTCTCTCGCTCTCTCTCTCTCTCTCTGTGTCAGCGTCAGTAACCATCCACACAAAGCAGCGCAGCGAAATTTCGCTGAATCCCCGTCTCACTACCCCACCTCACCCGCTCTCTCTCTCTCTCTCTCTCCCCCCCTCTACCTGCAGGTGCATTTTCGGCGGAGATGGATCGTTGAGGTAATGGTGCCTACTCTACTACTGAAAGATGATGCTTCTTCAATACTTGTTTGATTTTCTGTTGTTTTGGATGAGTTATTGTTCATCGGTTTAATTCGTCGAATCACACTGATTTCGATTTTGGAGTGAAGTAGGTTATAGTGTGTTTGAATTAGCTAAGTATTTGGTAATTTTGCAATACAATAATGATGAGTGCTATTGACCCACTGTTATCCGTAAGTGAATTAGTGCTTATCTTCCTTTGGATTGATGCAGTTAGCTCACCTGAGCATATCACAATCGTCATGGCAACAACCCCCTAGAATTATGAACAGTTGGGTCCATACGTGATTGAGTCCTGTCCTGCATCAAAATTAAGTGAAATACAACTATCATGTAACTGAAATGAGCCATTTCACCTACTGTTAGTCGTCTTATTTGGGGCTTTGAGCCTCTGTTTTAACGGATTCTAGTCAAGCTACTGTTGGCCCATATAGGATAAGGCTCTACCATCAAAGATTTTCTCAATTCACAAGGCAAACTTGAGACCTTGGAAACAAGTGATGACTGATGACCCTCTTGAACCAACGTGTGTTTGTACTGTTAGTCGTCTTTCTGGTTAGATGCTCACCTGCGTTGTCTTCATGGGTTTCGGTTTGGTTCATAGACTTTGGTGGGTGTTCTCTCTCTCTCTCTCTCTGTTTTTTTGCCAGGGGGGATTTGATGGGTAAGGTGGAGGACATCGACTAGCTTTTTATCTTGGTGCACTGATAATAAGTCAATCTATGTCCAAAGACCTGAACCCATCTACCCATAACCTGCCTACAGCTAGAAAGTTGTGGCCACCGAGCTTCAGAGTCGGAGGTCATAATTTCAAGAACTCAGCCAAGTTGATTTGGTTGTTTTAACCGTAAGGAAACTGTGGGGAAATAGTTTTGCACCTAGACGTTTCCTTGTGTCCTGTTCAAATGCAAACAATAGGCTTGAGGATGAACATCGCACTTTCGGGGGGTGGGGTAAGTATTAACGCTTTGTTTGTGGCAGCTGATTAAACTGGAAGCAAGGACAAATCAAACAGTTTAGCCACAGGGAAGCTTAACCAGCCAATAAATGCATTAGCTCATGAAATGAAAAGTTGCCTTGGAAGATTGCAATTTACAAGTCAAATGCAGTGGATTCAGTTGCTACAAAATGGAAGGCTATATATGGGGTTGGTTTGGCCGGTTTTTTTCTATAGCTCACATTCAATATTTTAGAGTTTAAAGGAATTATATCTGTCACAAAGACGGTGTCATTTTAGAGCTTGTATCTCTTATTTCTCCTGAGATATCTATGCGCGAGAAACACTTAGAGATGGTGAGTGATGAACTATGTCAACTTCTGTGTCCCTCTTTCTGTGATGTGTACATTCTTATCCTATTTGTGTAAGTGATTTTTCCTAAACGACCTTTTCCTTTCTTTGTTTGGCCTTAATCCAGTTATGCATACTCGTGTGGCCTACAAAGGGCATTTGATATGTCAGACTTCAGGGTGAAAATGGGAACAAGATTAAAGATATCCCACTTTCTATATTTGATAGGTGGGACTCTTGAAGATAGGAGAATGGGGATTAGGATACCCATCTCCATATGCATACCGTGTGGCCTACAAAGGGCATTTGATATGTCAGACTTCAGGGTGAAAATGGGAACAAGATTAAAGATATCCCACTTTCTATATTTGATAGGTGGGACTCTTGAAGATAGGAGAATGGGGATTAGGATACCCATCTCCATCTTCCAGAGTTTCAGTCCTAGGCAAGGGGCTTAGGGGAGCCATTGGAAATTGGGAAACAGAATAAGGAAAAATGACTAAATTGTTGTCAAATTTAGACTTACAAGTTCACTTAAAGTTCTATTAGTAAACGTGTTACTAATTTATTTTCAATTCTGATATCTATATACCAAACAAGATTCACAATTCTATGCCCATTTCCTATCCCCAAATGACTTCCTATTCCCACTTACGAAATTCCATGTGTTAGACAGCCGAATTTCTTTGATTGCTTTTATGGAGCATTTAATATTTTTTCAATGACATCTGGCAACAACTGAAGTGTTTCATAACAAGACTACCATGAAAATAGGTTTTCATCATTGTCATGAGTTTCTCAAAGATGTTATGAAGAAAAGTAGGCTCAGGATCTTTTAGCCAGCCTGGGAACACCCCATAAATTTGTATATAATGGGTGGGCTTGTTTCTTTCAGTGCCGACCTTTGTGTTTGTTTTAATTTTGAGCTGAGGTGTGTAGACTGATTTATTTCCCTTCTGCTTGTGTAGCCAAGCGAGGAAGGGGTAGACAGGACAATCTACAACCACATTTTGGCATTGCAATGAAGCTGTTGTGTGTCTCGAGTCTCCCAGTGTGGGAAAAATGTGGACTTATGCTGCTATGGGTTTTGGTTCTGTTGCTGTCTCTAAGTGGAAAAGGTGCTTCAGATCCTAATTATCTAATTGGCCTGGGAAGCTACGACATTACAGGACCAGCCGCAGATGTTAACATGATGGGATATGCAAATATAGAACAGATTACATCAGGGCTCCATTTTAGGCTGCGTGCTCGTACCTTTATTGTGGCCGAACCTGGACCTCAGGGGAGCCGGATTGCTTTTGTGAATCTCGATGCTTGCATGGCCTCACAACTAGTGACAATCAAAGTTCTCGAGAGGTTGAAAGCAAGGTAACAAATTCAGGGATTTGCTGCTGCGTTTTTTGAGTGATAAATTGTTAATTTCTAGATTAGTTATCCCTAGTGCTGGCTGTACTGAGTGAAGGAACTTGATGGTTAGTTTAATTAAAAATGACCCATTTGAAAAAACCTCATATTGTCAATGGCTTGCCCTTAGTCATCAACTGATGAAATGAGTTCTATTTGCAGATATGGGGACCTGTATACTGAAAAGAATGTTGCTATCAGTGGCATTCACACACATGCTGGTCCTGGGGGTTATCTGCAGTATGTTGTATATATCGTTACGTCTCTTGGATTTGTGCCCCAATCCTTTGACGCTCTTGTTGATGGCATTGAGCAAAGTATAATAGAAGCTCATGGAAATCTCAGGCCAGGCTCCATCTTTGTGAACGAAGGTGCGAATCTTTTCTATTTACACTGCATTCTTCTCTAATGTGTAAAGAACGTATCATCAGTGCTGACTCATGTTGGTTTCTGGTCTAACTGGAGCTTCCCCTCTCCCTGGCCATCCACGGGGAAAGGATGAAACAAAACAACTTAAGGGTCTTGGATTCAGATATCTGACGCTTTTATACGTAATGTTCTCTCTGACATAATGTGTATGTGTTTGGAAACTTTCTCTTTATCAATTCTTGGTAGGGGTAAGTTTGTGTGCATCTGACCTCTCCAAGCATTGCAGTGGTAGTGTCTGTGTCTGTGTATATGTATGTAGGTGTGTGCTCACATGCATTGATAGGTAGATAGATAGATGGATAAAAATGGGGACAATATCTAGTGACAAGTCTAACTTATGAATCAATGGCCCAAATGTACTAACTACTCACATCATGGGCCTCATGGCCGTCCAACCCTGCTTCCCTCGCTCCTCATCACTCACCAAACCCCCCCTTGATTGACATCTATGGTTTCACTATTTTAATGCATATTGCCTCATATACCATAGAGACTGTCTGCAGTTTTGAGACACTTAGAATTGATAGTGTTTCTGTTATCTGAACTTCTGAGGATATAGTTGCACATATCTTTACTCCCTAGGTCCAGATGTAGTACTGCATTCCTGGGGAAAAAAATTGGAATATTTACTTGGGGGAAAAATTCAGAAATTTTAAAATTCAGAAATCTTGTATCCAGGCATCTTTTGCTTATTCGGTCTCTATCTGATAACTTTTTTGTCTTCTGCAAGTTTGTAGGATTGTCTCCCTTATGTTGATGGGAAGAGGGGGTTTGGATTCATGGATGATTGAATAACCAAAATAAGTCTATTTACAGTTTCATCTTGAATTTAAGGATATACAAGTTCAATGCAGAGATTGTGCTCCTGATGAAAACTATATCCCTGTTGTTTGTGGTTTAAGTGTTCATTGTTCATTTGTATTTACTATTTATTGATATCTCTTCTCAACTCTGCCAGTTATTCTACTGTTTTGTACAGGGGAAATTCTTGATGCTAGCATTAATCGCAGCCCTAGTGCTTACTTGAACAATCCAGCTGAAGAACGCAAGAAGTACAAGTATGATGTTGACAAGGAAATGACTCTGTTGAAGTTTGTGGATGCTGAATGGGGCCCTGTTGGCAGCTTTAATTGGTTTGCAACTCATGGAACTTCCATGAGTCGTACAAATTCCTTAATAAGTGGGGATAACAAAGGAGCTGCTGCTCGCTTTATGGAAGACTGGTTTGACGGGCGGGATGGTGGGAGTGTGTTTTCTCATGAATGCCATGCAGAATCTGCTGAAAAAATTCCTAGGAGGATTTCCAGCATTATTTCTGAGTATCATGAAAACTGTAAGTATAGAATACTTTTCAGAATGACCTAATGCTGTTTGGAATGGAGACTATCAGGATCTTTAGTTTTATCTAGACATAGCTCCACAATATGTGTGACTTGAGTAAATTTAAATGCTTTAACTTGGGCTGGAACTACAAGCCTCCCTTATCTTTGGATAAATGATATCTTGTATGATTGATCATTTGAGGAGTGTAGCTTACTACATAAAAGCATAGTTTTATATTCATTTATGAACGGGTGAGTGATTAGGGCTTTGCATGTGTAATGTTTTTTTCATGCAGATCATGAATTATTGGGGCTTGCTGCTTCCTTCCAGGCTTCGTCTAGGAGAGAAGTGACCAAGTTTTTGAGCATTTCTAAGCGTGTAAGAAGTGCTCTTAGGCAGGGTCACAAACCTAAATTTGTGGCTGCATTTTGTCAGTCAAACTGTGGTGATGTTAGCCCAAATGTTCTTGGTGCATTTTGCATTGACACGGGACGTCCTTGTGATTTCAATCATAGTACATGTGGTGGGAAGAATGAACTTTGCTATGGACGGGGACCAGGGTACGTCAATGTACCAGTATTCTGTTATAATATTCTCAGTTGATGTAGTGTTAGTTGCCTGAGCAGGACCTTTAATTGGTCATTTTGCAGTTACCCTGACGAATTTGAGAGCACTCGGATAATTGGAGAAAGGCAAGTCAGGAAAGCTGTAGATCTTTTAAATGCGGCATCTGAACAGATAAAAGGGAAGATTGATTACCGCCATGCTTATGTGGACTTCTCTAATCTGGAGGTGTTGATTCCTAAAGAGGGAGGTTCCAATGAGGCGGTCAAAACGTGCCCTGCTGCAATGGGATTTGCCTTTGCTGCTGGTACTACTGATGGACCTGGAGCTTTTGATTTTAAGCAGGGAGATGATAAGGTAGGTAGTTGAAATAATTGAATTGGCATTCCAGTTTTTTAGATATATCTTTGCTTGGTCAAGAATTGTCAAATTTGCTGGTAATATTATTCCTATGGTGCTGAATGTCAGGGAAACCCCTTCTGGAGACTAGTGCGTGATGTATTGAAAGCACCAGGCAAGAAGCAGGTTGCATGTCAACAACCTAAACCTATTCTACTTGACACTGGTGAAATGAAGGTGCCATATGATTGGGCTGTAAGTCTCATTCGTGCTAGTACCTAGTTTATAGCTATGCAGCATTATTTATGTGTATGACATGCATGGGACTTATCATTAATATTGGTAAAGTTGACTTGGTAGTTGTATTACTGTCAAACTCTATTCAGGATGGCTGTCACCTAAGGACACTGTAATAGTGTAATCAATTTGAGTGAATTGCTGAATAACCAAATAATTATACAGAAGATTTACCTGAGATGCTGTATGAGTTGTAATAAAATAATCTATGTGTGTCAATATGTCAACTCAAAGTTAAAACTGCATTTTTGTTATGGAGGGCTTAGGATAGGCCAGATGCTTGAAGTCAGAGTTTGAAGCTTAAAATGTGTTAATAACATAAGGACCGTTTACTTGATGTCTTTTTATGCATAAGATTTTTGTTTCTCGCATAGAAATTACAATCTGGGATTAGCTGTTTTGGAGCGTTCCTTTTTTTATTTTTCTTAACTTTTTCTATCTTTTTTGAAGGGGGGGGGGGGGGATGCCATTGTCATTAGTAAGTGTTTACCTGACATAAATTTGTGCCTCTGCAGCCTGCAATACTTCCGGTACAGATCTTGCGAATTGGGCAGTTCGTTATTCTCAGTGTACCTTCAGGTAGTGGTTCATGTCCATTGTAGCTTTCAGCAGTTCTTTGTATCTGTCTGATAGTTACAGTTCCTGTTTATTATTCTAAGAGCTGGTGTCAACACTTCAAAGAAAGGGCTGTCACTGTTCTTTGCTCTGCCCTGCCCCAGTTCCCATGGATTCTGGCCTTCTGGGCCTCTAGAATTTCTGAGGGAGAAGTGTCCTGTCAGAGCCAATGTCAAGGTTGGCTGGGTTCTTTTCCTTATATGAATGGATGGATGGGTATTGCTATGCTAAGAGCATGCACATCTGTAGGATGATCACGAATTGGGGCTTAAAATTTGCCCAACCTAAATCACACTTCATCAGGGTCCACACATAGGCTGATGCTGTTGTTGTGGATCATCCCGCTACTAGGTTTCATGTGAATGACCATATCTGATGAGCAGATTGTAAGCATCTAATCCACTAACAGACCCTTCATTGGCTATCTAACGGATGCTCTGCAAATGACTAGGCCAAATTAGTTGCATTCCCCTCCCCCCTGGATACGTTGTAGGTGTTGTACATAGATACGCAGTTCATCCTTCCAGGGCATGGCAGGTTCTTTAGGATGCTCCTTTCCATGTTGAAAGAAATGAAAATGTCAAAAGAATTGACCATCATTCACGGGTAGCTCCTTTGTTTTTTGATTTTTAAAAAAATTTCCTGGTTTATTGTGTGTTACAAGTCTGCATCTTCAGGCTGATCTTTTGGAGTTCCGATTGCGAAAATGTAGTGTTTCATAGGATTAAACGCTGAGAATGCGGCCCATTCCCCCCTTTGCTTCATTTTGGCTTAGAGCTTTCCTAACCTGTCCCTCAGAATTCACAACAATGGCTGGTAGGCGGCTTAGAGATGCTGTAAAGACAGTACTTATGAGTGCAAGTACAGGAGAATTCAACGAAGGTGTCCATATCGTCATAGCAGGATTGACGAATACATATTCCCAATATGTTACCACGTATGAAGAGTACCAGGTCCAAAGATACGAGGTCAGTCTGCCAATTGCCAAAAATTAACTCAGGACATTTCTCCTGTTGGAAGCATTGCTTCCACATTATGCTTATAATCGTTGGGACTTTACATTGCAATTTCAGTATTCCTCCTAGAGGTCAATGGGTATTCAACCTCAGAACTCACCCCTCCAACCCCAAGAGAGAGAGGGGAATAACAAGCTAATTCTTAAATGAGATGATCTTGAGGTTTATTTTTGAGGACTAGCATCTTTTTGGCTTCTTACCATCACCTTTTTCTTTACTTGTTAAACTCTTCAGTGAGACAGTCTTACCCCATAGCCAGATCGAGAAGGTTTAAAAAGCCTTAACTGATCAACATTACGTTTCACAGGGTGCTTCTACTCTATATGGTCCACACACACTTGGTGCCTTCATTCAGGAATTCAAGAAGCTTGCAACTGCCCTCATTCAAGGACAGAGTATTGAACCAGGGCCCCAGCCACCAGACCTCTTGGACAAACAACTGAGCTTTCTTCCTCCAGTTATCCTAGACATGACTCCACCTGGTGTAAGGTTTGGAGATTGTAAGACAGATGTTCCTAAGAATGCGACCTTCAAGAAAGGTGACATGGTGAGTGTTGTTTTCTGGTCAGCCTGCCCGAGAAACAATCTCATGACTGAAGGCACATTTGCTCTCGTGGAAATGCTCCAAGGGGAGAGCACGTGGGACCCAGTCTACGACGATGATGACTTTTGCGTCCGGTTTAAGTGGGCCAGGCCTGCTAAGCTTAGCCCATGGAGTCAGGCCACAATAGAATGGAGGATCCCACAATCGACCAAGCCGGGTGTATACAGAATACACCATTTTGGTGCTTCAAAGGGGCTGTTTGGGTCAGTCCACCACTTTGAGGGTTCATCCAGTGCATTTGTGGTATTGTGAGATTGTGAATTGTGCGACAACATCTAGTGTGGATCCTGTCCCGTCTGAGTGCAGCTGAGGAGATCTAGATGTAGGCTGTGTATATGTAAATATTAATGTACTGCACTTTTCAGAAGCATTACTTTTATGGACATAATGCCTTTATTTATCCTTATCGCGATTTGCAGCATTCATGATGAAATATGTCTCTACCTGGTTGTGAAGTTAGACAGCAAATCCATAAACTGAGTTTATCTGTATCTGTTTATTTGTTGTGGAAACTGGAAAGGAATAGCAGGATGGCACCTCCTACCTTCCTCAACATTCTGTCTTCCTTTCTCACAAGGGGGGCTTGTGGCAAAGTCTATGGGCTAGAATATACCAAATCTTTTTTCCTCCCTCTTTTGGTGTTTGCAAAGGCTTTGAATGGATGTAAACATAATTAAAGTCCTAACTCTTTGGTGGCACTTCTATTAATTCTACAACAATTAAACTACTTACAAGAACACCATCTAATATATATGAAGCTGTTGTTAGGACCTACAAAATTGGCTCCGACTTATAGACTGGGGAGTGGGGACTCATGAAGAACTTTAAAAAAAAAAAAGCCAAGAAAAAGGAAAACAAGTGCAAAAAGGGAAATTTTGATGCACTTAGGCTATAGGCCCAAGTTCATGTGATGATTTGTACAGTAAAAATAGAGTTTGAAAATTTTGATAAATATTAATAAAACTAGAAATATAGGTTCATTTATGATACTTATAAATACAGAAAATGATCCTTTGTCGTTGGATATTCTAGTTCACGCATCTAACAGTTGAGATTTTAAGTTAAAGAATTTGATTTTACCATCAATAAAAAAATTAAAGGTGATCCCATATGAGGAGAGATGTTTATAGAAGTAAAACCGCCTACTATTGGATCTCCTCTAACACTACACAAGTAAGATCCGCATTGAGAGTAGTAGTAGTTGTTATTGAAATCCGTCTCTCTGCTTGTATGACTGTTTGCATAAACAAGACTATTTACATCTAAATTTTCTTATAATACGTAAAAGTAAAATCTATCCGAGAATTATTATTATTATTATTATTGTCGTATAAAAATGGGTAAGAATATAGTATTTTACTGCAAGATAATCTGTGGGATGATTTCCAACCCATGAAATACATACTGCGGTCCTTGCAATGAACCGGTTAATTGAAACCTGAAAAACAGAAAAAACAAAAAACCGGCATCCTCCTTGGCTCCCCAAATCGAGCCAGCTTTTCAACTGCGGACAATCACACTGTAATTGTCTGCAAATTCAAACGACAATCCATCCCTACATTCACGAAACTTCTCTCTTCGAATCTCACTATCATCTGAGTTTGAGAGAGAAAATGTCAGTGCAAGAGTATTTGGACAAGCATATGCTTGCTCGGAAGATTGAAGATGCTGTCAATGCCGCTGTTCGAGCCAAGACTAACGATCCCGTGCTTTTCATCGTAAGTTTTTGTACATTTTGATCCCGAATTTGTGCGATTGAAGGTGGATTGGTTGATTGATGTGTGTTTTTGAATCTTGTTTTGATTGATGTGGTTGTTGATGATGATGATTCTTTTTTTTGGGGGGGGGGGGGGGACAGGCGAATCATATGTGGAAATCGGTGCAATCGGTAATAACGAAGGTGAAAGCGAGGCAGATCCTTGATAGCAGAGGAATTCCGACCGTTGAGGTTGAGTTATCCACCAACAAAGGCTCCTTCCGTGCTTCTGTTCCTAGCGGTCCTTCTTCTGGCTTGTACCTCTCTCTCTCTCTCTCTGTCTCTCTCTGTTGCATTTGACTTTTGTAATCAACTCTTTGATTGAGTGAAACAATGGCTCCTTTGTTCTCATTGCTTATCTTGAGTGAATTGTCTTTGGCTGCTTGTCTCAAACTTGTTCATATAGAGATGTTTCTGGACAAATCGGCAATTTGGGATTGAGTGAGCATTATATGAGATATGCTTTTCATGCTTACTTCCTGTATAAAAGAGGTTTTAAAGATTTTCCCATTTTAATGGGTGTCTTAATTGTGAGGATTCTATGAGGAAAATTTGGATTACTGGTGTTCTCATCTGGGCAGTGTGGTGTCATCAGGATACTGTCTGCGGATTTTGTGTAATCTATTTAGGGCAGAAAGTCTGTAGTGAGATTTGAGTGCTGACTTGCTAGAAGTGCTTTCCACAGTGGTGAAGATCATGTTTTGTTCTGTGGAATGTGTATCCAAGAGGAACACCTCCAAACTGAGGGGCAGGAAGTCGATGGAGATATAGTCGCTTCATAGAAATAGTCTAATACGAGTCTCTAGTAATGAACACTGTGGTTTTTGTTGCACCTAAGCTGCCATGAAGATTTAGAAGGAATTATTCTGGCATAATTGTTGGGCTTGCATTGTTATGCCAGTTATCAATTGTTTCTTGACTACAAAAGGGGAATATGCCCCTTTATTCTGTGGAGAGGATTTACCTTGCTCATGGATCTGTTCACATTATTCCTTGCAATGGCAAGTGCATTCCCTTTCCTGGGTTTTGGTCATCTTTTTCTGCCAGAGGTTGTTGAGCCTCTTTCTGGTGGAACGGGTTCAAAACGTGGGGCTGAAGATGGTGCAATTATTAGTAACTGGATAATTAAATTGGTTGGCTGGATTACCTTTTCTAATGTTCAATAGAATGAAGCGGTAAAGAAATAAGAAATCTTAGCATTGGAGATCCCCCCCCCCCCCCCTTCGCCGTGGTAGAAGGGAGTTTTGAAGGGTCATTGAAATGTCAATGTGCTTATTTTAATTGTGATGCACTATCCTTCGATAGGAAGGTTTCCTGTTTGGTTTCATGACTTGTGTGGAGCCCTTTCATTTAACAGTTATATGTTTTGCCCTATGTTTGCTGAGCCATTGTTGTTGACTTGTTGGGACTTGGGAAGCTTGCATAAAGTTGCTTTTGCAGGTTGGGTTTGACTAACTTGATACTCATGTAATGCTTTCCATTTGTCTATCTAGTGAATAACTGAATATTCAGGTGCTCTTTTGTTAGTCTAATGCAATCTGAATTTTTGGTATTTGCATCAATGATCAATTCTTTAGTACAATCATGTGCTGATGCCATTCCGTTGATTTTGTTATTGTTCATTTGAGCCTACATTTGACTAGACTTTAGCACATTTGTGCTATTTATTGAATGCAACCCTGTTGTTTGGGAACTGTAGCTGTTTTTGATATGTTTATACCCCTTATCAAGTCAATGTGATGCGGTTGACAATTTAGTGGTTCTACTTTTTCCTAGGTATGAAGCCATTGAGTTACGCGATGGAGACAAAGGAGTGTATCTAGGGAATAGTGTAACTAAAGCTGTCAAGCATGTAAACGAGAAAATATCAGAGGCTTTGGTTGGCATGGATCCAACTCTTCAGTCCCAAATTGATCAAGCCATGATTGATCTGGACAAAACGGAGAAAAAGGTTGTGACCCCAAGAGGAGTTTTTGCTGTTTCTGATTTCCACTGCCCAATGATGCTTTAACAAAAAAAGAAAGTGATTACTTTTCCTTGCATGTCTAAGACTTGTAAGGCTTCTACTTCTAAAAAATAAATAAAAATTGGCTTTGGTCATATAATTTTTCAGGGAGAACTTGGTGCAAATGCTATATTGGCCGTTTCAATTGCTGCTTGCAAAGCTGGAGCTGCTGAGAAAGAGGTTGGGATCTTGTTGAACTATGATTGATAGTTTTCTGATTATGCAGTTCCCTTTGTTCTTCTCCTTATTCGTCAATTCATTTCAGGTTCCTCTTTACAAACACATTGCTGACCTATCTGGTGTGACCAGTACAATCCTTCCTGTTCCTGCGTTCACTGTTCTCAGTGGTGGCAAGCATGCAGGAAACAATTTGGCTATTCAGGTATATTGAACACCTTAGCTTCTATAAACAGCTGGCACATTATGCTTCTTAAATTTAGGGGATCCTTAATCTCTTAAATCTGACTCTAATTGAGATTTTATACTACTCAGGACATTATGATCCTGCCAATTGGCGCAAAGACATTTGAGGAGGCAGTCCAAGTGGGATCTGAAACATATCATCACCTAAAGGTGACCGAATTTTATAAAAAATGTCATCAGCTTTACGCGAACAGAACCCCCCCCCCCCCCAAAAAACAAAAAAAGCTAAAAATATTTATGTTCACCTCCTCTGGGTTCCCTCCTAAGTCCTGCCCAGGGTAGGGAAGATCCAGGCATAGGTAACGCTACAGTTTGCAATCACAGAGCACTTTTTGACAACCTTTAGCCTTTTTTTACCTTTTTGGGGGGTTGGGGATAGCAGTAATGATTATTCTCTCAGGTGCAATAGTAAATCTATCAATTTTTTGCTGTGGTCCGTTCAATAGTTGTAAACTTGTTTTCTCCTGCCATGCTTTCTGTTATGGGCGAGAAAAAGCAGCTCTGCCTTTTATGTCGAGGCTTTACAGGGAATTGACTGACTAAAAGAAATCACCAAAAGCACATTTATCATCCAATAACTGATGTTTGATCTTTACCCAATACTTTGATGCTCTGATGTTTCCTTTGATTGCACTGTACGTGCTCCTTCACTATCTTTATCACCTTATTGATTATTTGTTTGGGGTTAATTGAAAGGACAGGCTGTTATTACAGAAAAATACGGTGTACATGGATGCAATGTCGGGGAAGATGGTGGCTTAGCTCCGAATATTTCGAGGCAAGCAACTCTTTCGTATAGCTGTTTATCTATTTTAGTTCCGTTATCTTCCAAGAGAGAAAATAAAGTAGTGTGAAATCAGATGAGCACACCACAGATGTTTGTGGAGTGAGTGCTTTGATTTTGCTAAAGTCTGACAAGGTTTTCTCTTTTTTTATGTCGCTGCTCATGCAGTGTGAGAGAAGCCCTGGATCTAGTCATGGAGGCTATTGGTAGAACAGGATACAGCGACAAAATTAAAATTGCTATTGATGTTGCTGCAACATCATTCTGCATAGGTACTTCTATGTCTTTATGCAAAAATGGTAGCACATTAAGAATTTTAGGCTCCTTTCTACTGGTTGCTGTGTGTTCTTACTTGTCCTTTCTCGAGGGGAAAAATACGGGCTGAATACTTCTTTTACTTCTGTGTACAAGGTATTAAGTACGATTTGGATTTCAAGACCCCAAATAAGTCAGGGCAAAATTTCAAATCTGGAGAGGACATGATTGAGATGTATAAGCAACTTTGCTCTGGTATAGTTGCTTCTTATTTCACTTTTGTTTCTGACAACTACTCCTTTCCACTGGCTAACATGTGGGGGTTAGCATTGGTAATGTTACTTTTCTTTTGCATTTTGCAGACTACCCTCTTGTGTCAATTGAAGATCCGTTTGATAAGGAGGATTGGGAGCACACCAAGTACCTATCTGGTCTTCAAATATGCCAGGTTCATTTTGTTGTTTCCTAGTCAATAGTAGTACCTTTCCAAGTCTTCTTTCATGATAATCCAAGTGCTTGCTGTCTTTTGCATTCATATAAAAGATCTCAGTGTTTCTTATCCCAAAAAAAAAAGAAAGATCTCAGTGGCTATTGTGGTCTGCCTGTGAAATTTATTCTTGGATGAAAGTAATTAAAGGAAAGAAACGATACCAAACCAAGGTTTCACATAGGGTGGATGCTTTCCCTGTTTTTTTCCCCGGGAGCCAGGAGGTTTATGATTTTGTTTAGATACTTACATGTACATGACACTGACCTGAGATCTAGAGGGTTTCCTAGATGATCTATTGAGACATTTTGCTGGAGTCCACTATTATCTAAAAACTGGAACATTTGAGCATTCTGGAAAATGTACATTGGTGAAGCAATTGATTGGGTTATGTATGCCTTAGCTGGTAGGTTATGTTTGTTTGCCCATGGGGATTCTAGCCTCTATGGTAAAACAATTTTGTAGTAGCTGTACTTAGTGCCTGAATTCATCCTGTTTAGATTACTTGCCATTTGGCTCCTTTTGTTCACTTGACTGTTGTCTTACAGGTTGTGGGAGATGGTCTACTTATGTCAAATCCTAAACGTATTGAGAAAGCTATTCAAGAGTCCACTTGCAATGCACTTATGCTCAAGGTACCAACCGAGTATGGAACCTTCTGTAGCACAGTGGTAGTGTGGTACTCATATTAATCTAGCATTGAATTTTCCCTCTCTGCCTTAACTCCTAATTCTTTGCACCAATTTCCTGCATGTCCATATTTTGAGCATTAAACCGGATGTTGGCCAATCCTCTTTGCTTGGTAGACTTATTGGTTTATTGGGTTTCAATACCATGCTTTAAATCCTGCACACTGATGTCACAGCATCTGCTGTTGGAACTAACTGTTGGGTGTGAGTTGATTCTGCATACTGATGTTAAACCCAAACCAGTATCAATATTATGCGGAGGCTGGTTGTAGATATAGCATTCAGGAAGGATACTGTAGTGCCATCCTTTCAAGCGCTGCATCATTCTTAGGTAGTTCATTTTCCTGCATTCTATCGCCTTTGTGGCTCATCTCGACCCCACAAAAAAAAGTAGTTTATTTTTCTTCTTGTCCCTGTTGGTGCCTGTTGGTGCCAAGGCACACACACGGGCGCGCACACACGCACACGCACACACACGCACACGCACACGCACACGCACACGAACACATGTACATAGTTTGCACAGGATATCTAGTGTAGCATCGTCCTCGAGTAGTCTCCATTTAGAAACCTCAGTGATATATTTTGCACGACAGGGTAAGATGTAACATGTACATCATGTACACATTGCTCCTTTAAGCAATGCAGATGTTTCCAAATTCCAAAGCTGGTTTGTAGAGTGCAAACTCCATGAGAGTGATAAATAGAGTGGCTTGTTTTTAGGTAAATCAGATTGGAACAGTGACAGAAGCCATTGAGGCTGTCAAGCTGGCCAAAGATGCCCACTGGGGAGTCGTGATATCCCACAGGGCTGGTGAAACTGAGGACACTTTCATTGCCGATTTGTCTGTGGGCCTTGCTACTGGTCAAATCAAAGCTGGGGCACCTTGCAGAGGGGAGCGTGTGTGCAAGTATAATCAGGTATGTTCTTTTGAGTATTTTGTTTGCTACAATAAATGCCACCATTACATAGTGTGCATCAAAACATTAACAGGGTGAGGAGATCTATATGTAGGTGTCTTTATCCCTGCAGGTAGAGATACTTTTGCGGAATTCTGAAAGGCTTTTGTTCATCCTCTTTCTTCTTTTTTCTTTCATATTTTAAGTTTGGTTGATCTAAACGCTTAAAAATGTCTTGCAGCTGCTACGGATAGAAGAAGAACTTGGGGACCAAGCCAACTATGCCGGTGAAGGATGGAGGGTTTCTTGACCATATCTTTCTGTAGTCAAGTCAACCTGAATTTTTTGTACCTAGATTTTGGCTATGAAGGCATGTAGCAGAGTCCTCATTTTCTGTCAGTTTATTCTTTTCGGTCTTCTCATCTTCGTTGTCACCTAATTTTTCCAATGTTAGCAGTCGAGATTAATAGAAATGTATAAATCAATGCTTCTATAGATTCGATTGTGGTTTACAATTATAGCTTCCATGCCTATTTACTTGGGGTTATTTTACTGAAAATGGTAAAAGAGAAAGAGGGGAAAAATAGACTCCCTATCTTCTTGTAATTGGATCTCTAAGTTTTTGAAATGCTTCACATTCTACTTGAGTATGCAAATCTCGGTCGATGTCAGCGAAAATGTCTCCGAATGGGGTGCTAATCCCATGCCAAATGTGTTTGCAGATGTAAATTAATCAAATTCCAAGGTAGCACAATCTAATTTCAAAATTTCACTCAATTGAGCACATCTAGCATGTTTTTTAACAGTAGCAAGATTGCTATAACTGATTCCTTTGAATTTGCCCCATAAGACTCGTCAGTTACGCCTACTTGTTCAACGATGTTAAGTCAAAAATCATGTATTGTTTTATTAATTATTTTGATTATATTTTACACATTATTGCATCTAATTTATTTTATTTTATATATTTTTCAGGATGGGCGTTAATAAAATAAAAAATGAGAAGACAAGACGTTGAAGCTTCGATTTTACACGATTTGCTGAAAAGACGGTCCAATAAATAATTTATGGAAAACATTATTTTCATAATTATTATATTGGGCTAGGGTTTCAAGAATTGGGTGAAGAGCTACAAGTCTTGAGGAAGAAGAAATCTAAGGAAAAGAGGAAGAAAACCCTAATTTACTAAACCTAACCCCCTCACTTTCCATATAATAATCACCTCTTCACATATATAAATCCATGCCTAGCACACATTAAAGCATCCCATCTCATACTATCGCCTAAGTCATCACCCCCCCCCCACGCCACCTTCAATCACATCCCCTTCTTCTCCTCTACACCGTCATCTTCAATCTCTCATCTCCACACACAGAAGCCGTGCAGCCTTCACCAACCCACGGCTCCTCCCCTCCAAATCCATCATCTTCATCTCATCGTCATCTCTTGATCACCATCATAATCCTCTAATCATCATCACCATAAATCCACGCTTCACCCCATCTTACCGCACCATAATCATCATCATCCTCCTCCATCACGCATCCCCTATCACAAAGCAAGTATTATTATCTTATTTCTCTTTCTCTTTGTCTTTACTTTATTTTATTTTATTTTTATTTTATTTTTTTTTGGTTTAGTTTACTATTAAACATGAACCCTTTGGTTATTTGTAATTTTATTTTTAATATGTGTGAGTAATTTTCCTATACTTAGTATAATCTTCTTGAAACCATGCTAAATTAATTATTTTGAAACAAGTTTTGTGCTTTAATGCCTAGTTGATTTCTATTCATGATTCTTTAGCGCTTAGCGTTCATCGTTTATGAAATTTGTGTTGAATCGATTAGAATGCATGCTAGTTGATTAAATACAATTTCGATTGATAGTTTAGAAGATTATAATACGTAAAAGTTATAATCTTTTAGGCTTAGGTATCACCCTAATTAATCATGGATGGCTCAAACCCATCTCTTTTAATTAGGTAATCGCTTTAGATCTTTGTTAAATCGATTTGCTGGTAAATTGGTTACAAAGTGTTAAATGATGTTTTTCTAATTCTTAATGCTCTAGTTTGATTAAATTCTTGCGCTGGTGTAAGGGTTATCAAAACTAGTAGGGTTTATATTAGGGCTGGACCTAAGTAAACTAGGATCTAAGGAAAAACGGGGAAGAACCGCTGGTGGATGTCTTCTACAGTTTAACTCATAAATGAAATTAACTTGTGTGTTGATGATAAATATTAATTGAGATTATACTAAGTATTCTTCATAAATTTGATAACTTTTGATCATTATTTGTTGCTTAAAGTTAATTTGATTAGTTTGTTAATTTTTGTTTTATTTTTATTAGCTTCAATATAATTTCAATCGACCCCCCCCAAAAGTATAGTCTTTTAGGAGTGTCTAGGTAATTTTAGATAGCTTAGATTTTGATTTTTAGAGTGGTTATAATTTTAGATTGATTTATATTCAGTTTTAGTATCTAATTACCAGTTTCTTAGAAATTAGACTAAAAATAGTTAATTTTGTTCTTTTTCGATTTTTATCAGTTCCTAGGGTTTATATAGTGTCCTAGTCTGCCCATATTTAATTTCATAATTTTTGGAAGTTATTTGATAATTTTTCAGAATTATTTTGTGAAATTGATATGTGCAGGTTTTTAGGTTATTAATTCTAAAATTTCGATTTTATTTGTTAAATCACGATTATTAGGTATTGTTAAGTCCAGAAAATTGTGTCCTAGAATTAGGGTAATTTTATTGATTATTTTCGTATTTATATTTTTGCAGATTATTTTATTTCTAATTTCAGATTTAATATTCTGCATTGATATTCTGTGGTAATTTTCTGATTTGATTTTTCTGGAATTATTTGGGTACAATTGAGGGGTTATAAGCTTATATACCTGAAGAATAATATTTTAGGTTACTGTTTGACATTTTTAATATTTATTTTCTGATTATTATTTGCTGTTTTGATTTTTAATTAGAATTTCAGTTACTATTCTGATTTTATTTTTCTAAATTATTTAGGAAAGCTTTTTACTGTTTTATTTCCAGAATATAGACCAGAATATTTAGGAACATCATTGTGTGTTTTTCCAGATTTTTGTTCATTAGATTTTAAGTATTTTAGAATTAGATTTAATAACTTGGATTAGTAAAAATCATTTAGAATTAAGTTAGCCTTTTACAGCAATCTTTCCTCGTGGATCGATCCCTACTTCCCTATGCTATAAAAAGTATTTAATAACCGAAATAGTGGTTAAATTTGTAGCCCTCGACAAGCTTTACAAATTTTGGCGCCGTTGCCGGGGAAAGAAAATTAAATTGCTAGTTTACTTCTATTTAATTTTGCTACTGTTATTTGTTTTATTATAACTCTAGTTTTTTTTTATTTTATTCTTTTTAGATTTTAAGGAGTGTATGAAATTAAGGAGTGGTAAGGAAATTAGAGAGAACAAGGAACAAGTATTGAAAACTGAAAACAAAGAGAGTCAGTCTAACCCAGTAAGTTTTAGAGTTAAAGAGGTAAGCATGTCTACTCTTCGAGAACTTGCTGCCCCTAACTTAGAAACTCAACCAATGTCCATCATTTATACTATTTTAGATAAACCTTTGAAATTAAACTCAGGATTTATTAATTTATTACCTAAGTTTCATGGGTTAGCTGGAGAGGACCCCTATAGACACATTAGTGAATTCCTCATTACCTGTTCTATTATGGTACCTGAAAGAATTCCTGAGGATCAAATTAGACTAAGGGCCTTTTCTTTTTCTTTACTTGGTAATGCTAAGGACTGGTTATATTATATGCCTGCTGGATCTTTTTCTACATGGACTGCATTGCATAAATCGTTTCTAGAAAAGTTTTTTCCTGCATCCTGTATTGAATCTATTAGGAAAGATATATGTGGAATCAAACAAATGAACGGGGAAACTTTTTGTTAGTATTGGGAAAGATTTAATAAGTTATGTGCTAGTTGTCCCCAACATCAAATAACTGAACAACTATTGATTCAATATTTTTATGAGGGTTTGCTTCCTATGGATCGCAATATGGTTGATGCTGCTAGTGGGGGGGCTCTGGTTAATAAAACACCAGCTGATGCTAGAAATCTATTTAATTTAATGGCCCAAAATACTCAGCAGTTTGGTGCTAGGGACTCACAAGTTAAAAGGGTAAATGAGATCGGTTTTAGTTTATCTCTAGAGAATCAGTTATCTCACATTACTGTTATGTTAAATAAGATTGTTACTGGGGGTATTCAAAAAGCAGTAATATATGGTATTTGTTGTCTAGAGGGGCATTCTACTAACGCATGTCCTATTCTACAAGAAGGTAATGTTAATGCTCTTTACTCTAACCAAGATCAAAGGAGATATGATCCCTATGCGAATACTTATAATGAAGGATGGAGAGACCACCCTAACCTTAGGTATGGCCCTAAGCCTAATTCACCTGGTTTTGACCAACCCTCTCATCAACCTTCTAACCAGGATAGGACCAACTTTCTACTGGAACAAGTCCTCAAAAAGATGGATGATAGGTTCCAGATTTTGGAGACAACTCTTAAGCAGGTTCAAGAGAAACAGACTGCAACTGATATCATAGTTAGCAACCTGCAGGCTCAAATGCAAAATAGGTTACCATCTCAGCCTTACCCTAACCCTAAAGAGAATGTTAGTGCTATAACACTTAGGAATGGGAAAGAGTTAAAAGAACCTAGGAAGAGTAGAGAATTAGAACCTAAGTTAGAGGTCAAGGGGACTGAACCAGAGTTAGACACAGATTCTAATCAAACTACTAGGGAATTAGGAGAAAAGAAAAGAGAATCTTACAAACCAATCCCACCTTTCCCTAGTAGATTTAGAAGCCCTGCGTCTAAGATAAGTGAGGCTAACTAAGAAATTTTAGAGACTTTTAGGAAGGTAGAAATTAACATACCTCTCCTTGATGCCATTAAACAGGTGCCTCATTATGCTAAGTTCTTAAAAGAACTATGCACTACCAAGAGGAAACTCATTAGTAATGAGAAGATCAGTGTAGGGGAAAATGTGTCTGCTGTTTTTCAAAGAAAACTTCCCCCTAAGTGTAAAGACTCTGGTGTGTTTTCTGTCCCTTACAAAATAGGAAATCTTTACTTTGATAAGGCTATGCTTGATTTGGGTGCTTCCATTAATATTATGCCTAGGTCTGTTTATGACAAACTGAACTTAGGAAAGTTAAAGAAAACTGGTGTAGTGCTTCAGTTAGCCGATAGGAGCAGTATTTACTCAGATGGAGTGTTAGAGGATGTCTTAATCAAAGTGAATGAACTTGTATTTCCTGCTGATTTTTATGTGATGAACTTGAGAGATGCATATCATGATATTCCCATCTTGCTAGGTAGGCCATTTTTGAAAACAGTTAGGACTAAAATTGATGTGCATGAAGGAACATTAACCATGGAATTTGATGGTGAAGTGATTAAATTTAATATTTTTGATGCCATGAGATTCCCTGATGATGTGAATTACGTGTATGCACTTGATGTTATTGATGAGTTGCCCCAAAATATTCATGACTTGTCCAATGAAAATGAATTTTTGACTGTGCTTACTAAGATTCTTGATAATACTGAGTTTCAAAAAGTGTCTCACCAAATTAATACTGATTTAGTAGAAGAGATCCAATTAGATGATCCAGGAGTTTCATGAAGTCGAGCCAACGACTATAAACAAAGGCGCTGGTTGGGAGGCAACCCAACGTTTTCAGGGAAGTATCCATTTAATTTTGCTTTTATTTTCATTGTTTTCATCTTTTTGCATGCATTAGGGACAATGCATGAATTAAGTGTGGGGGGTGCATCCTGCATTTAATTCCTGCAGTTTTTATTCTCAAAAAAAAAAGTAGAAAATCGAAAAAAAAAGAAAAAGAAAAATTTTTTTTTCTTATAAATAATGCATGATGTGAGTTTATGCTAGGCTTGCTTGTTTAGGAAAAAAAAAATTTATTAGCTATTTTACAGTTTATTCTTTTATAAGTGAAGACTTCTAGGCATAATAGTTATCTTTTAGAGAAGTTTGAGTTGATCCTCATACATTTTTTCAATGAGTAACTCTCTTGATTATCCATCTTATTTGGTCATGTAATATATATCCGATACAGAGGTAATAAAATGGCCCATTCATTTCCTAGACTATTGAATTAATTGAATAACTCATTAAAATTGTGATCTTATTTGTCTATTTTTCATCTATGAAAAAGAAATAAAAGAGAAAAGAGAGTCAAAATTGGGAATGACAAGTACCCCTTTGAGGCATGCGCTATTGGGTGTTACCCTTTGAGGCAATACTGTCACTGGAAAGCTTGCTTCCCATGTTATTGAGCCAATAAAGTGAAGAAATAATAAGAATGAATAATTTGCTCCAGCACCTCTATTCGGGTGAGTGAGAGACAGAGAGTGTTTAATTTCTAAAACCCTATATGGGCCTCGAATATGTGCGCAAGTGGAGTTTGAACAAAAGAAGAAGAGGAAATAAATACAAGGTAAGTTAAGGATCAAATTTAATGAAATTATTCTACCTAGTTCAATTGTCTCTATAGCCAGACCATACCCAAATTTTTCTATCTTAAATTCTTTCTCGACCTCTTGATTGGTGTATGCATAATCAAAAAGAGATGGATAATTATTGATCTTGTTACTTCATTATGAAAATATTGTGAGGCTGATGAATAAACTCTCTAAGGATAGTTGGATGTTTAGCCTGTATTCACTTATTGAAGGAAAAACTAATTAATCCAGTAAAACTGTTTTTCTAAAGCATGCCAAAGCTAGTATGAATATCATAGTTATGCATAACTTTATAAGAAAGAAAAAGGGTAAGTTTCTTTGGTCGAGTCTAAGAGTTCTTGAGAACGTCCAAAGTCTAAGTGTGGGGGAATTTGTTAAACCAAAAATCATGTATCGTTTTATTAATTATTTTGATTATATTTTATACATTATTGCATCTAATTTATTTTATTTTATATATTTTTCAGGATGGGCGTTAATAAAATAAAAAATGAGAAGACAAGACGTTGAAACTTCGATTTTACACGATTTGCTGAAAAGACGGTCCAATAAATAATTTATGGAAAATATTATTTTCATAATTATTATATTGGGCTAGGGTTTCAAGAATTGGGTGAAGAGCTACAAGTCTTGAGGAAGAAGAAATCTAAGGAAAAGAGGAAGAAAACCCTAATTTACTAAACCTAACCCCCTCACTTTCCATATAATAATCACCTCCTCATATATATAAACCCATGCCTAACACACATTAAAGCATCCCATCTCATACTATCGCCTAAGTCATCACCTCCCCCACGCCACCTTCAATCACATCCCCTTCTTCTCCTCTACACCGTCATCTTCAATTTCTCATCTCCACACACAGAAGCCGTGCAGCCTTCACCAACCCACAGCACCTCCCCTCCAAATCCATCATCTTCATCTCATCGTCATCTCTTGATCACCATCATAATCCTCTAATCATCATCACCATAAATCCACGCTTCACCCCATCTTACCGCACCATAATCATCATCATCCTCCTCCATCACGCATCCCCTATCACAAAGCAAAGTATTATTATCTTATTTCTCTTTCTCTTTGTCTTTACTTTATTTTATTTTATTTTTATTTTATTTTATTTTATTTTTGGTTTAGTTTACTATTAAACATGAACCCTTTGGTTATTTGTAATTTTATTTTTAATATGTGTGAGTAATTTCCCTATACTTAGTATAATCTTCTTGAAGTTATGCTAAATTAATTATTTTGAAACAAGTTTTGTACTTTAATGCCTAGTTGATTTCTATTCATGATTCTTTAGCGCTTAGCGTTCATCGTTTATGAAATTTGTGTTGAATCGATTAGAATGCATGCTAGTTGATTAAATACAATTTCGATTGATAGTTTAGAAGATTATAATACGTAAAAGTTATAATCTTTTAGGCTTAGGTATCACCCTAATTAATCATGGATGGCTCAAACCCATCTCTTTTAATTAGGTAATCGCTTTAGATCTTTGTTAAATCGATTTGCTGGTAAATTGATTACAAAGTGTTAAATGATGTTTTTCTAATCCTTAATGCTCTAGTTTGATTAAATTCTTGTGCTGGTGTGAGGGTTATCAAAACTAGTAGGGTTTATATTAGGGTTGGACCTAATTAAACTAGAATTTAAGGAAAAACGGGGAAGAACCGCTGGTGGATGTCTTCTACAGTTTAACTCATGAATGAAATTAACTTGTGTGTTGATGATAAATATTAATTGAGATTATATTAAGTATTCTTCATAAATTTGATAACTTTTGATCATTATTTGTTGCTTAAAGTTAATTTTTGTTTTATTTTTATTAGCTTCAATATAATTTCAATTGACCCCCCCAAAAGTATAGTCTTTTAGGAGTGTCTAGGTAATTTTAGATAGCTTAGATTTTGATTTTTGGAGTAGTTATAATTTTAGATTGATTTATATTCAGTTTTAGTATTTAATTACCGGTTTGTTAGAAATTAGACTAAAAATAGTTAATTTTGTTCTTTTTTGATTTTTATCAGTTCCTAGGGTTTACATAGTGTCCTAGTCTTCCCATATTTAATTTCATAATTTTTGAAAGTTATTTGATAATTTTTCAGAATTATTTTGTGAAATTGATATATGCAGGTTTTTAGGTTATTAATTCTGAAAATTTCGATTTTATTTGTTAAATCACGATTATTAGGTATTGTTAAGTCCAGAAAATTGCGTCCTAGAATTAGGGTAATTTTATTGATTATTTTCGTATTGATATTTTTGCAGATTATTTTATTTCTAATTTCAGATTTAATATTCTGCATTGATATTCTGTGGTAATTTTCTGATTTGATTTTTCTGGAATTATTTGGGTACAATTGAGGGGTTATAAGCTTATATACCTGAAGAATAATATCTTAGGTTACTATTTGACATTTTTAATATTTATTTTCTGATTATTATTTGCTGTTTTGAATTTTAATTAGAATTTCAACTACTATTCTGATTTTCTTTTTCTAAATTATTTAGGAAAGCTTTTTATTGTTTTATTTCCAGAATATAGACCAGAATATTTAGGAACATCATTGTGTGTTTTTCCAGATTTTTATTCATTAGATTTTAAGTATTTTAGAATTAGATTTAATAACTTGGATTAGTAAAAATCATTTAGGATTAAGCTAGCCTTTTACAGCAATCTTTCCTCGTGGATAGATCCCTACTTCCCTATGCTATAAAAAGTATTTAATAACCGAAGTAGTGGTTAAATTTGTAGCCCTCGACAAGCTTTACAAACGATATACTTCAATTCTGCTCTTCTAAAGGATCGTCATCTTTAACAATTCCGTCCCCATCTATTAAAACGCCTGAAAATGTTTCAAAAAAAGGCAGGCATACGGTATACAAAAAGTTCATGTCGTTCTTTATCTCTTAAAACAGGGTGTCCTAACCATCCAAAACAACTATTCCATTATCGTTGTCTATTGAGCCCTCCCTAAATAATCCTCCTTTAGTCAGATTATTGCCACTGTAATTAAAAAAACTAATTTCTTAGGAATTGTCAGCCAAGTTTGTGATAAATGTTGATTTCCGCCTAGCCTAACACTTACTCTTCGATATATTTCTTGCTGAAAGTATCCCCGATCCCATTGATAATGAGTGGGATCAAATAACTCCATCAAAGTAGTTGAACCATACCACATCATTTTGGGAACAAAAGCTGCAAAGATGACAAAAGTGACACCGCTAGAAAGAACGGTTTCAATATTGCCCATTCGTTATCCTTTGTATAGACGTTGAGACAAAAGGATCCTAAGATGGAATAGACCTGCTAATATGCCCAATGTCCTTGTTGCAATATGATGAGAGGCTATTCCCCTTGAAACAAAAAGGTCAAATCCTTTTACGCCCCACAGTGAACCAACAGGGCAACTAGGGCTGTTTGTGAGTAAAGGTCTATGGACCCCAGTGTTAGTAAAAAATTGCCTTCTTTCACTAAATAAATAAAGGAGTAAAGCACGGGCATTTATATATATATATATATATATATATATATATATATATATATGTATAAAAATAAAATAAGCATATAAAAAATACATAAAACACTCTTGAAAAACAAAATCATAAAAATTAAGGAAAATATGGGCAACCCCTAAAAATAAACATGCATTACAATCACGTATATGCAATCCATTATTTTCCTCGTGGATTTATGATGCAATGATTAATTTAGATTTTAGTATTATTAGGCCTTAACCTACTTATTTATTACAAATTATTGTTATTTAGCTTGAAAAAAATTAAGAGTTCAATATAGTTTCTCCAATTAAGAATAAACAAAGTAGGAAAAAAAAACCCGAATAGGAGAGAGAAAAAGAACCCCCCCCCCCAAACGCTGGCGCCTTATTTTCCCTCACTTCTCCGGCCACTCCCGCCACCACAAACCCCTTTATCGCTCCTCGCCGACCGGCTTTCTCTCTCCTCCAACCCTAACAATCGAACCGTAATCACCAGGATAATCTTCCTCTGATCAATCAATATTCATTCGCCAATCTCTCAATTTTGATCTTTCTGAGCTGATATATCAATCAATCGAAACAATAATCAAGCGATGAAAACATCAGGAAAGTTGTTCACGATTGGGCTGATTACCTTCTGGTATTCATCAAACATCGGCGTGTTGTTGTTGAATAAGTATTTGTTGAGCAATTATGGATTCAAATACCCAATTTTCCTCACAATGTGCCATATGACAGCTTGTTCGCTTCTTAGCTACATCGCAATTACATGGCTTAAGATCGTTCCCATGCAAACTATTCGATCTAGGGTTCAATTCGCGAAAATTGCAGCTCTAAGTGCCATTTTCTGTGCATCGGTTGTCAGTGGCAACATCTCGCTTCGATATCTCCCTGTGTCCTTCAATCAGGCCGTCGGTGCAACGACGCCGTTTTTCACTGCGGTGTTTGCGTATTTGATGACCTTGAAGAGGGAAGGATGGCTAACTTATATCACTCTCATCCCTGTTGTCACTGGTGTCATTATCGCTAGTGGGGTATGGAATTTTATTTTTGTTTTTCTTTCTTAATTGATATCAACATTACCATTGATATTTGATACTTTATGTCCAATTGGCAAAAGGAAAAATTGCACTGGATGTGGAATGTCATTTGGTGTGAAGAATATGAATAAAATGAAAGTGGGTGTTAGCCGATGTTGATAAAATTAGAGGCCTTGAGCTTGTATTTAAACTAATGAGTTACTCCGCTTATCGCCAATTTGTTTTGGGTTGAAACGTCACTTAAAATTATGTATGCATCGCTTGGTTTGTCAAAGAAAAAACCTATAAAAATTTAAAATTCGGATTGGAGTACTTGTTTTTGTTGATATATGCCTTTGTTTACATTGTTTGGTATGGAATTGCTTTCAATTTTGGTGGGGTATGGAGTTCCTTTTTTCCAATGTTAAATTTTCATCCGTGTTATGGTAGCCGCTATGTTTGCTCTGCTTAATTATGTGGATTTGCTGATTATTTTCATGCTAATGGGTATTCATTTTGATATTTGTGTGAAATGAGTAAAAAGTGCAGAAATATAGATGATGAGATCACTCTTTCTGGTTTTATGCATTGGGCCTTTCTTGGGTTTTTTTTTTTTTTCCTTTTAAAAAAAATATTGTTATGCATTGTTGGGGTTCAGATCATGGAAAGGAAATGAGGTGCAACTGTACAATTTGTGTTTGTTGTTTACCTTTCAATGAAAGGGGACATTTTTATTTATGTACCACTGATTATTTCAACTAAGCATGTAAAATTCTGTTGATTTGTGGTTGCTTATATGTTGTTTTTTTAATTCTTTGCTTGAAGGGAGAACCCAGTTTCAACTTGTTTGGGTTTATAATGTGCGTTGGAGCAACTGCTGCACGAGCACTGAAGACGGTACTGCAAGGAATTTTACTGTCTTCTGAAGTGTAAGAATTGTCAATTTATTAATTTTCAATTTTGCATAAAGAGATATTTGCAGCATGTTTACTTTGTAGCATGTATTGATAGACTTCGTTGATTCTTTTTGCCTGGAAAGGACATATGCTAATGATTTGTAACCACATTTTACAGGGAGAAACTTAATTCTATGAATCTCCTTATGTACATGGCTCCTATTGCGGTCGTGTGCCTTATTCCAGCTGCACTCATAATGGAGAAAGATGTAGTTGGGATTACTATTGCCCTTTCAAAAGATGATATCAACATTGTGTGGTATCTACTCTTCAACTCCGCACTTGCGTATTTTGTGAATTTGACCAACTTTTTGGTCACCAAACACACAAGTGCCTTGACTCTCCAGGTATTACTTCTGAAACCTTCCATGATTAGGGTCTTCTCTTCTTTGGCTTTCGTTTGCTTTGATTTGTCAGAAGGGGGAAGCTTTTGCTGTTCAATGTGGATGTTTGCTGAATATTTTTTGGATATTGCTGTCTTTAGTGTAATGTTTCATTGAATCGCTGACTAATCCACAATTAAAGGAAGTTAACATGGATGGAATCCAAGTGATCGCCTGTTCACAGTGTCCGACGGCCGCAGATTAAAAAATGCTGCACTACATTTAATATGCAGATGGAATGCTGCTACCATCCCATTAAGTTTACAAAACATTGGGAAAGTGAAATTTAGGGAAACATGGCTTACTATACCCAACAATGAAGATTTGGCTATAGTTTTGGGACAACTATGATAGGAAACTTTGGCAAGTTTGATGGGAGAGGTGGAACACTGTTATGAGTGTTTTCTTTGTGTTCATCGGTGGGTAGCTTCCATTCATAGACGAGAACGGTCGAAATAGTTGATGGGAGAAGAAATCATCATTCATGAGTAGCTAACTGCTTGACAGGTGAAGTGAAGCTCTGCAAGCCTGTATCCTCAAACCTGTGCTAGAAACATTATTTGATTTTCCTGAACCTTAAAAACACCTGTGAATTTTTAACTTTAGACATTGCATACCTTAAAACCACCTGTGAATTTTTAACTTTAGACATTGCATAGAGCGCATTGTCTGAAAAAGGTGCGACAATTTTTCATGGTGGTTCACGTTTATGATTGTGTCCTATTTGGACTGGTGAAAATGTCACTTTTGAGCAATTTTTCAGCAGAATTATAATGAACTAAAGCAAAATGCCTCTGTAAGCTGTGTTCTACTTCTGTTTTATGGAGTAATGGGAAATCAATGGTTTGTAATCAAGGGTCTAGCCTGTTTACACTTTAGGGGTAAAGTTGCTACACCAACTGCACCTAGGTGGGATTGTTGGGTTATAATTTGAAGTCTGGACTTGGTATACTTTCATGATTACGGTATCTAGAACTTACAGAGATCCATACTATATCTTTGTCCCCAACCCAATCTGTCATGATTTCCATCTTCTGTTCAGTAATTGTATCTAAAACACTCGCTGTTTCCAGGTGCTGGGGAATGCTAAAGGAGCAGTGGCCGTGGTTGTCTCAATTTTGATATTTAGGAACCCTGTTTCAGTGACAGGAATGCTCGGCTACTGTCTCACTGTAACTGGGGTTGTTCTCTACAGCGAAGCCAAGAAGCGAAACAAGTAAGAACCTGGCAGAATACATCTGTAGTTCTAGTGGTTTACCTCACACGGCACTGCAGCCTTCAAATTTGAGGTACGAGTTCAAAGAACATTGCCTCAAAAGTCCGGTGCAGCAACCTAGAAACCTCATTGGATCTGTTTTTGTCACACCACCATTTGTGAAAGTAGATGGGCATTTTTTCAACCTGCTGAGACGTATGGGACTGACTTCCTTCTAGGGGTGCAGCCATACAGGCAATGGAATAACATTTGATTCATGCAGGGAAGATCACTGGATCTTTTTGTTCTTTACTTTTTGGATCTTAAGTAGTTTCAATAATTTTTGAAAGAGACTATCACAATCATATCTTTTACTCGCATCATACGACTTTTATTGGTGAGAAGCGAGATGATCTAGGTTCAAATACCCTTTCAAAAGTCCTCACAACTGGCTAATAGCTCCGTGTCGAATCAATTGAATACTACTCGAATGTTCATCATACAAGGAAGATACTGGTGTCAGCTTGGTAGAGCATAGTACATATTAAAAAGGACTAATCCACAACTATTCTAAGATAAAATATTCATCTCTATTAAGAAATTTAAATACATACACCATAAACTAAATGCAGGTCATAAAACCAGTAAAAATAGCACACGCAAAAATGCACGAGGGAAGGAAAACCCCTATTATATAAAGGAATCAAACAGACAAACATCCTAGATTCAGCACACCTAACTGACCTAAGAGATGGAAGCTAGAGATATCAGACTCTGATGCTAAAGCTAAGTTTCATTCTCATCTTCTTCAATCTTGGGAGCCAAGTAGAACCTGATGTAACCCATCTCAGCAATCTTATATTCAACCACAACAGGAAGCTCTGAAGACAAGCTTATCGTGACTGTGTTTGAAAGAGGTGTTGCCTTGGTGAAAGAGTTCATGTATCTTAGTGCAAAAGTTAATGATACAGGCTCATTCATCTCTATAACTGTAGCATCTTCGGGCTGCAAATCATTCGTTTCAAATATCAACAGAAAGAAAAACAAGACAACAGTCCTAATATAGGCAAATCTATAGACTTGGGTCTACTATAGAAGTGCTGACTAAAATGGGCTACAGTACAAACAGAATTCAGGGTTGAAGAATTCCATGTCGTATTTTTACCTTGTCAACTGTCGTGTTCTGTCTGCATACAATGTTTGCAGTTCCAATGTCTCCTCTAGTGGAAAACTTCACACCTTCTTTGGTCACAGAGATCACAACTGAAGCAAATTTTCAAAAACTTAACTAACAACAAATTAAGAAGGAAGTTAACTATAGGAGAGCAATGGAATTAAATGAAATACCTGTGTCACCAATGCTGCTAAGATCCCTACAGATCCTAGCAAACTCAGCTGATGGCATTCTTATAATAGCATGGTATTCTGCTTCTGGGATCCCAAGGTGCTCACTGTCAATGTCCATCAACTTCATCTCAAAGTCGGCGATTTTGTCTTGGTCTATCATCATTACAAGACACCAAAAACAATTCAAATATGTACCATTAGGAGAAAATGATAAAGCAATACAAACATATCCAGGAAAATTGATCTCAGGTGCTCCTTTAAAGGGTTGGTTAGATTAAAGGCCTTTGTGCCTTAGACCATCATGTAGTTAAATGGAAAATTACGTTAATGCTCTTGTTATAGTTCTTGAATACCATGCTCAAAGTTTTGCATTCTTGCATGCCTATGTTCAACGTTTTACATATTTGATTTCACCTTATGCATACATCTCTAATACCAACCATGTTCAGAGTTTCATACCACATTCAAAGTTTTACATACCAGGAGCTTGTTATTTTCGTTGGGACATAGGGGTGGGAAAATCGGTGAAGTTGGTTGAAGTGGATATTTTTTTTTTATTGAAGTAGATTGAAGTTAGTATATTTTTTATATGATGGGTAGAAGTTGATTAAAACAGTGAACTTAAGTGAATTAAAGTTGGTTTAAGTGGATTGAAATTAGTTGAAGTAAGTTAAAGTATGTTGAAATTGGTATTTTTTTTTTTTTATTGAACTTCGTAAACTGAGTTGAAGTGTATTGAAGTTGATAAATTGGAATTCACCAATGAAAAAACCAAGGCCTAGACATGTCAAACTTTCCCCAAACCTCCCCATAAGGCCAATTGGCCCAGTAAGCAGCAAAAGGCCTTTAGTCCAACACGACCCCTTAAAAGAGCACCTAGTCTCAGTTTTCCAATATCCTTCTTCACTTACTGCTAGATACTTTACCAGCCACAGAGAATTTTCCAAATCCAAAAAGCCTAGATGTTTGTTTTTCCATACAGTACATGATTGGTCCGGCACAACTATGGGAAATACACCAGTAGCCTAGGACAATCACCCACCAATCAATCAAAAAAGCTCTCTCAAATCTGCCGAATACTCCTATTATTTAGTCTCAGTAAGCACCCAGTTTTTGATAAGTAAAAACATTCAAATATAAATCTCTGAGAGTTCCAAGCATTGAAATAACCACAAAACCAATACCCATTTGTTCTAAGTGTACATCAAGAGCTAGCAATGACATGTAAAGTACGAAAATCTAATCTTTCAAATCCAACTTTGAATAAATCCACATTGGGCTATCAAGATTTATAGCTAAGCATGTGAACACTCTAACGACATTCAACTTAAACACTAGATTCCAGTCAGTCCCCCCGCCCCCCCAAAAAAAAGAAATTTTATCACATTTTCAAGTCATCTTTTTTCAAAATTGAACAAAATTTCCGCGTAAATAAACATAAATTACTTCAATTAAGGGTAGATATAGATAGAGGGATAGAAGCAAACTTACTGGGACTCTCGAACATGAAAGTGACAGTATCACTCCCATCATCAGCCTTAATCGTAATAATATCGTCATTACCAGCACACTTAAGCATCTTGGACATATTAGCCAGATTCATCCCCATCGAAATGTTCCTATCACATCGATAATGCTCGAACCCTTCAGCTCTAAGCAGTAATGCAACGAGCGCAACATGGCTGGAATCCATGGCTTGGAGAGAGAACCCAGATGCAGAACAATCGAAGTTCGCATCAGTCACCAAATCCTTGAGCGCTTCCATAACCTTCTTCAGAAGACTCCCCTGGACGAGACGGAGCTCCAGCATTTTTTGATTGTTGCAGAGATTGACTGATTGATTTCTAGGGTTAGGGTTAGGGTTTCCGAAGAAGAACAAGAAGATGGCGAAGATGAAGATGAAATTCCGGTTCCGGGTCGGGTCCGGGTAAGGGAGGACCCGGGTAGTATATATAGAGAGAGAATCAGAAGGTTCGAAATTGAAGGGATTTGAAGTTTGAAAGGTGTACTGGGGAAGTTGGCGGGGATTTTGGATATTTCGCTCTGAATTTTTCGCGGGGATGGAGGCGAATTGTATCGTATTGTGGAAGCTTGTAATCAGTCCATGACTGGAGTTAGCAAAGCTAACCAAACACAATTACCAATCTAAAATTGATTACTTTAATTAAATGAATTTATATGTTCAAATCATTTAATTAAATTAGTCAGGTTTAGATTGAAATTTTCGATACGAAAAGTACTTAATTAAACTATTTAATTAAATGAGTTAAACAAATCAACTTATTTTTTCATTTGACATTTATCTGTTTAACTTCTTATTAGATAATTAAGAATATAAAATTTAAACAAATGTGAATTATAATGAATCAGGAAAGTTTTAGAAAGTAACTGTTTACTGTGATATGTAAACATAATTTTTTAACCTGTTTAGTAAACGAGTTATGTTCAAGTCGAGAAATTCCCAACCAATTTAAATTATATGAATACGAATCCGATCCAACCTGACATAGTACCCAACTCTATCTAAAAGTAAACTCAAGGTATCTTTTTACTTTGGTAATGGGCTAGGCCAAGAGGCCCAAGCCCAATAACGTAATTTTCCACCCTTTTCCACAATTTTTTTTTTCCTTTGGAAAATATTTAAAATATATATATATATAGTTCATGATGATTTTTGGATTTTCCCTTGTATATAGTCTCTCTCACTGCAAGATTACTTATATATTTAGATATCTTCCATATCTCCGTTTGATAGGAGGAGATTGAAATCAATAGTAGTTGCTAGTATTATTTTGTTAGAATGCTTTGTTTTCTTTTAAATTTGATTTCAAATTTCAATCAACAATTTAAGTATTTAGTGGGTTCAATATTAGAGATGTCACTAACATGTGAGTTGTCACGAATGTGTGTGTGCTATACTCATGGATTGTGCACTTTTGCTATCATTTAATTTAATAATTTGTTTGTGTATCATTAGGTTGCAGCTGGTCAAAACATCAGTCAGCGAGTCAGGATTGGGCGTGGCTTAATCAAATGTGGGCTTAACTTGGAATTTGTCGATCCTATACAATTTAAGCTCAAGTCGTTCGGATACATACTGCATAACGTAATATTTTTTATCATTTGTTTTTGGCTTAAAAAGTGTTAAATTTAAGGTAAAATTATAGATTTTTTCATTGAATTCAAGAAATAAACATTTGAATAAAGTTTTGTTAATCTTAACAATAATTTCATACTTTTCATACAAGCACATAAAAGAAGAAGAAAGAGGAGCAAATTAAGTTAAATCCAGTCAAGCCGAGCTAAGATTTACGAGACTTGAACTCAACTCAGTATACTTTCAAGTCAGCTCGGGCTCAATTCGACTCGAGTTAAAGTTGAACTTTAATCGGATTGAGGGCCTGTTCTTTTGGTGGGTAAATTGGAGTGGGTAAAATGGTGAAGTGGGTTGAAATTCGTTGAGGTGGGTTGAAGTTAGTATTTTTTTTTGAGGTAGGTTGAAGTAGGTTGAAGTGGATTGAAGTGGATTGAAGTTGATATATTTTTTTGTTTGTGGTGGGTTGAAGTGGTTTAAAATAATAAGAATGTAATTATGTGTAATAATTTATGAAACTATTGTCAATTATTTTTGACGATTTGGGTTACAAAATTTATTAATGACAACTTTTTATACACGGGATTTTTTTTTCATGGGTAAATTTGAAAATACCAATCTCAACTCACTTCAACCTACTTCAATATATTTAAACTCACTTCAACATGTTTCAACCCATTTCTACTATCAACTAAAGTTCAATTTATGACATTAGAAAAATTCAACTTACTTCAACCCACCTCATCCTTTTACCCACTCCAATTTACCCACGAAAATAACAGGTCCGTATTCGAAAAATTCAAATGTAACATAAGAAAATAGTATGATCGTAATTATTACAAAATATATCAGCAATATAAATTTGTTGTTAATTTTAAAATATAGGAGGTGACACTGATACGTGCTTAAGTATTTTACGTCGTTTAATTTGATATTCCTGTAATCATTTTCACATCTCAGTGTCTTCATCTGTATCTCACGTTTATAAATTGCAATTAGAAATTAAATGATTTCCGAAGCATGGATTTTGAACATGATAAAAAATTATCAAATTTCATAGTTGCAGACGGAATACTTTTTTTTCTAATTTTTTTAGGTTCTGTTCTTTTCGTGGGTCAATTCTAAAATACCAATTTCAACCCACTTCAATCTACTTTCATTATTTTAACCAAGTTTAATTTATCACGTAAAAAAAATTCAACCCAGTTCAATGTACTTCAACCCACCTCAATCTACCTTAACTTACTTCACCTTTTTACCCACTATAATTTACTTATAAATTTCTATCATTTTCAAATCATACTACTTTACAAAAATAATTAAATCTCACATGACACTTTACAAATTATTAAAATTATGAATGGGTGGGTTGAAATTGGTTGAAATGGGTTGAAGTATGTTGAGGTAGGTTGAAGTGGGTTGAGATTGGTATTTTTTTTAGGTGGATTGAAGTTGGTTGAAGTGAATTGAAGTAATTTAAAATAGATTAAAATTAGTAAATCTAAAAGGACTTACGAAAAGAACAGGATCTGAGTCTAAAAACTTGAACAGTCGATTCAAATACATTATGACGTACTTATCACACAAATTATAAATATGCGTGCTCCATTAAACTGGATGGGGAAGATCTAATCAAAAATTAAATACTAGTTATCACTTGTGATGAACTTTGATTGATGCGCACGATCTTAATTACGTGATTTTAATACCTATCAATTTCACAAACAACCAACAAACCTGGATCAGCATTCAAAAAAGTACCAACAAACACACACACACCCCAAAGAAGGGCAGGTGGATGGCAGTTGGTATCTTTGCTAAAAACTTTGCAAAAACCCCACTAACCCATCTCTGCTTCCCCAATTGATTTGACACCCAATTATTTTAGGGTTTCATTCTCCGATTGATCTTTGCTGATTAGTAGTAGCAATGGCGGATCTCGGTCCTCAAGCCGAGATCTCATTCGCCGGTACCTTTTTCAGCAGTGCATTTGCCGCTTGTTTTGCCGAGGTAGGTAGGTAGGTTAGGTCATGATCGAATGCAATTTGAATTTGATTTGGTTTGATTGTCAATTTAATGGCATTTGTATTTGATTGTTGAATGGCATTTGATTGCTGATGGTCAGGAATATCTCTTTGATTTTTACGATTTCAAGCAATACCCTATTTAGTTTCAGCTTGGATTATGATGACTCCTGAGTCCTAATTAAAATGCTAATTGCCACTTTTCTATTTTGAGCTAGTTCTTTGATTCTTGAATATGGGTCGTCAATAAATGTGAGTTGTTTGGATTTCACACTGGATAGAATCGATTTCTTGTTATAAATCCCAATTTAAGTTGAATGTCGAACGGAAATGAATGATTGTTATTTGTGATAGTATTCAACTGAGTGGGCAATTTTTTGTGTGATTGGACTAATGCAGTTTTGTACCATACCACTAGACACTGCTAAAGTTAGGCTTCAACTCCAGAGGAGAGTATCTGCTGGGGATGGAACCAATTCAGCCAAATATAAAGGCATGTTGGGCACAATGGTTACTATTGCCAGGGAGGAAGGTTTACCTGCTCTTTGGAAGGGCATTGTACCTGGTTTGCACCGCCAGTTTCTTTACGGAGGCTTGAGAATCGGCCTCTATGATCCTGTAAGTTTGTGATTGCTTGCTTAGATTCTACATTGATGTTCATATATGCCTTCGCTGTTCATTTTAGCGTGACATTGGTGTATCTGACTAATGTTCAATATGCTGCAGTTCAAGCTTTTCTTTGTTGGTGCTCTTCTTATTGGGGATATTCCCATATTCCAAAAGATCCTGGCCGCTCTCTTAACTGGTGAGTAACTAATTGTTGATTATCATTACTTATGGTTTGCATGTTGTGAATCTTCTAAATCCACATCAGTAGTTGCTGTATGAATGAATCTTTCTAAACTACCCAAATTTGTGTCTTGTTCTAAGTGTCTTGACCGGCAATTGGTTTTGAACAGGTGCAATCGCAATCATTGTTGCTAATCCCACAGATCTTGTTAAAGTTCGACTTCAGGCTGAGGGAAAATTACCACCAGGAGTGCCTAAACGTTATTCAGGTGCTGTGGATGCTTATTGGACCATAATCAGACAGGTGGGTTTTCAAGAGAGTTTATTTCTCTACTATTTTAGTCGTGAGTGTTGGACTTGATGATTTTTATGCTGATAGGAAGGACTTTTCGCTCTTTGGACGGGACTTGTACCCAACATTGCCCGAAATGCCATCGTCAACGCTGCTGAACTAGCCAGTTATGATCATGTGAAAATGGTAATTCCAGTGGTTAAAACTAGTTCTTGTTACATGGTGTGTCTTGTATTTATCTATGTTTTTATGCATGTGCAGACGATATTGGCAATCCCAGGATTCACAGACAATGCACTTACTCACATGCTGGCTGGTTTAGGTGCAGGATTTTTTGCTGTATGCATAGGATCTCCCGTCGATGTGGTAAGCCTCCTTGGGAAAAATGTGCCGCCTGTCTCGTTAGATCTAATTGCACTCGACTTTGCGGCTTGTGCTTCTTCAACAGGCATGTTGGTTTTGGAATTTGATCCAATCAATGTCTATTTTGGGTTCTTAAATAGACTTTACTATGCTCTGATAGTGTTTGTGATAAGTCAAAACAGTAGATTGGTCCAAACAATGTAATATTAGAGTGCTTACGGGCAATACAATCTTTGAGCAAGCAATGAAAAGTATTGTTGACATAACTCTTGCGTCAAAATGTCATGTACTCATGTAGAGGCCTGCAAAATCAATTAAATTGCTTCTTGGTGTGACGGTACTGAACATGTATATCCTTAGATGATCTACTATCCCATCAGAAGGGAACAACCTTTGCAATCTCAGGGGCAGTAGTGTATATCCAGCTCCCACCCCCGCCTTGCCTAGGTTGGGCTCTTGGGTATTGGTCTGGATTGTTTGGCACCTTCCTTGCTACTGTGTTCACTGTTTTACATGGAGATATATATCTGCGAACTGTGGCTAAGACTGCCTGGTAATTTACTGCAGGCTATGTTGAGGCTCTGCTAGTTAGATATTGTAATGGCCTAATATAATATGGGCGAGTCACTCAACATCAGCCTGGATCCTCTGCTTTTTTATGTGATCAGGTGAAATCCAGAATGATGGGAGACTCAACATATAGAAGCACTCTCGATTGTTTCATCAAGACATTGAAGAATGAGGTGTGTTTTTAACCTTGTCTTATAACTGGGTGTTGTAATGCCATTGATATAAACAGGGGACAAAATATTAGTTGGTATTTAAATCACGTCTCCAGAGAGGGTCCCGCCCAATTGGCACAGTTGCCCCATCATTTAAGGTTTTGATCTGATTTCATTTGATTCAAGTTTCTCTCCCTTAGCCTCAGAGGAAAAGAAAACGAAAATGAAAACAAAAAATTTCCATCTTTCTTAGAATCCCTGCTATTGCAGTTGCATGGACTAACTGCAGTTTCAATATTGTGCCTTGGAAGAAGGGATCATCCAATCAGTATTTTTCACAGGTTTTACCATGGTGACTGAATTGAACTGATGTTTGCAGGGACTTTCGGCATTTTATAAAGGGTTTCTCCCGAATTTTGGCAGATTAGGAACATGGAATGTGATCATGTTTCTGACATTGGAACAGGTAAGACTATTACCTAGACATTACTTGCTTCCTGTTGGTTTTTAGTTTTTCAGATAGAAGTAAAATTAAGGGTAAGGCTGGCGATGTTCACATATATCTAAACCCTAAGTGGGATTCACATGGGCCATTGTTAGAGGCTGGCTCACACTGCTGGCTGTTGCTGACACCTTCACTTCTAGTTTGTGATCTACTTGTTTGCTTTAGTGTTTCAAGTTACATTGATTGCAAGCTTAGTTGTTGATCATTTCAGATTTATGCTCCTACCCCCCCCCCCCCAAAAAAAAGGTGCCTTCGTTCAGTGGCAAGCTGCTGCTGAGTGCTGGCATTTACAATTTGATTATCAAAAACAACAGTTCACATGGGTTGTTTTCGAGAGAGTTGGATGGCAGTTGAAGAGTGTGGGGAGAGGAGTATGAATCAATTATGTGTTTTTTGGTATCTTAATGCAACACAAACTAAAGATATGACTTGTATAAAGGCGAAGCCACTGCCAAGACTAAGAGAACACAACTAAGGGCAACCAGCCAACCACATCCGTTATATGAAGTTCCTACTTGAACCAACAGCTAGGCAATAGCTAGACAAAGAGAGTCAAGGTTTTGAGGGAGGTTTGCACTCAAACAAATTTGATTTTCATTAAACATATGCTGAATTTTACAGCTGATGGAGGGGGTATTTATAAGCCCCTAAATTCGTCCCCCCCCCCCTAACAGTAATTATCTAAGCTAAGCAAAGAAATAAAGCAAAGCAAAATACAAGCTTACTAGGCCCACCTGAGAAGACCATATTAAACTGGCTTTGGTACCTCATTTTCTTGATCAAGTAGAGCTTCCAAATAAATTCGAACTTTTCTGCCCTGCGCTGAACTGTGTGGCAGCTTGCACCACCTGTCTTTGAAGCCAACTGTCCTTAATCAAATGACCTCCAAATTTGCTGCGACTTAATTCATTTGAAAGCAACTCAAAGGTCTTTCATGTCGCTTTGGATTCGTTACTTCCCTGAATGCTGAGATATGGAGCATCAAAGTTGACCCTTCTGCACTGGAATTTATCAGGCAGATGGTATGCCTGGCTCTGAGGCTCGATTTGAGGAATCAAAGGTTGTCCAATTGAGCTGCAGCTTGATTCATTGGAAATATCTATTCCTGAATTTTTACTTAGGCTTAAAGAAACCCCAACAAAATGACATAGAGCATGGACTGCAAGTGGCTCGAAGTTGGACCAAGATCAGTGGATCAAAACTGCCAAAATGGACGATTTGTGCATTCTGCTAGCTCTAAATTGAACTAAGGAACCTTCGGACACCTCTTGGCCCTCTTAAATGATGCAAGAACTAGGCCCTAAATGCATAGGAGCCACCTTGAATTGGAGCTCTAAAACCAATTTTGCCAGATTGGGCTTGATCTTAAATCATTGGCTAGAGTTTGGATGACTTCCCTTGATGCCCCATGTTTTGGGTGTAGGAGAAGATATTCATATTTCTGTTTCCTGTGCTTTGATATATAATCAAGATGGGAAGTCTGCACTCCACATTTGATCTCTGGCATCCCTGTTCTTGATTGAAGAACAGTTAGAGGTCTTTGGAGATCCAATCTGTTATCAGCTTCCTCTGATCTGATTCCTTTTCTGAAGCCCAGCCGAGAAATGTGATTTTTAACTTCCAGTTATCTGTCAGACTCATGCACTTGCGTTTTCAGTTGCTTATACTTGCTTTTTTGCATGATTCAGGTCAAGAAGATCTTCCGAGGGTAACTGTATTCTTCCCTCAATTTTCAGCGTTGCCTTGTCCTGGAAAACGACATATCCCAAAATCTTCTTATGAATACAAGTGCTTATTGGAAGTTGGAAAGGGAAAGTAACAGTGAAGAATCTCTGAAGTACAGATTGAATCATTGTTTTGTATCTCTTGGCTTTTGTTCAATTCCTTTGTAATCTAGTACTATCTTGTAATTAGAAGGTAAACCGTGCCTCTTTTTTTTTTTTTTTTTTTTTTTTTTTTTTTTTTTGGGGGTCGCTGTGGTTGATGTAACACTTAGCATAGGCTGCATAGCTCTTACTTCTCAGTTCTCACCCTTCTTCCCGGAGGTAGACAGTGACTGCAAAAGAGCTCAAAATTGTGACTATTTTTGTTCGCGTCAATATATGATACCCTTGGTTCTTCAAGCATCTTCCATTGAATTTCTTCACTTCATGTGATTGACCTTCAAGTTTTCACTTAAAATTTCAGTCATTGAATCACACAGACGACATTAGCAATAACTCTCAGTGTGAATTCTGATGTAAACAATCTTACCTCTGCAAACACTGGTGTAAATAGAGAGGCTTTGAATCACACAAACGCTAAAACAAATATCAGCCATTGGACAAAATTGAAGTTGCTAAGGAATTCTAAACCTACGTTAGAACAAACAAAATGATTAGTGTCTTGTTACAAGACACATTCTAAGTGTCTTATTTTTACTTAAAATATATATTATATATATTAAATTGGAAAAAATAATATGATTGAAAAGTGAAAAGATGTCAAAACTTATAAATTGTGTAAAATCATTATTTTATACATAATTTTTCACATTTACAAAATCACATATATGATATGCCTTCGCGAATTAAGATGTCAATTTGTATTTATTAGCGTAATCGACGAATATTAGAGCTTTATAACTCATAATAAGTTGTAATTATTAAAAATTTAGTGATTTTAAATCATAAAATATATTAATTTGAGTTAAAACAAGACATTTAAGAGTGTCTCCTAGCAAGACACATATCATCACCCCCTAGCCCCTAGCTGAGGAATCTGACAAATTCCTAAAGTCATGGACAAATTGGATATACCAAAATTGGAGCAGTACCAGCTTGAAAATTTTCTAGCTAGCTAGTACACCCCCTAGCCCCTAGCTGAGGAATCTGACAAATTCCTGAAGTCATGAACAAATTGGATATACCAAAATTGGAGCAATACCAGCTCGAAAATTTCCTAGCTAGCTAGTACACCGAATCACAATTGAAGATAGCAAGGGTTCAATACACATTCCATTGATCCTACTAAATCATACAGCCTAATCCAAAAAGAAACCTAATGCATATTCTACTTCTACCAAGGATATACCCCTTTAGTTCCGGGGTACAAGATAAACCCTAGCCTTAACCACAGACCCATTCCCCAACTTGAACCCAGGGCTCACCGGAAACCCGACAACCTGACCTGAAGGGACCTTCCCACCCGGAAACCTCACCACACTATCCATATAAACCGGGTGGAACTCGGCTCCACGACTCGCCTCGAAGTGGCTCGGGGGCGGGTCAAGTGAGAATGCAAGCAAATGGAGCAACCACACCGCCTTCGCCAACCCAAGAAACTCAGTATAAAACCGAGTCCTCGGGTGCGATCCGTTTAGAAGCTGGTTCCTCTGCCCCAAATTCCCAAATAGGGATTCTTCCATTTTGGGGTGAATAATATCCTGGTACTTTTTACTGCAAAATATCCCAAAAGGGCAAGTGGGTAAAATGCCAAGCAATTCAGAAGAGTCCATGGATTTCATATCCCTGAACTTGGAGAAGCATTCATGGCGGAATTGGGAGGGGTTTAGGAGAGAGGATAAGGTTCCGTCCATGTAGAAGGTTTCGTGGTCAAACCCTTGGAAGATCTTGCGTAGGACGTAGGATTCAAGGGCGTATTTGGCTTGGTGATGGTGATGGTGACGAATGGTGGTGGTTATGGCGGCGGAGGTGGTTGATCCGGCGGTGGAGTTGGCGGTTTCGATGGATCGCACGGCAGCTGTGAGGTCCCAACGGGCGGCGCGCATGAGTGAGAGAAGGTGGTGTGTGAAGGCTTTTGAAGTCTCTCTCACTTGGGTCATCGTTGATTCGAACATGTCCGGCGTCGGAGATGATGGAACTGCAAAATTTTAGAAAGAGAAGAAATTAGTTGACCAAAATACCCTGTTCCCATAATTTTTTTCTTTCCCATTCAAAGGGTTCCTCAACTCGAGTTCAAATGAGGTCATGTTCTGGTCGATAAGATTTGCACCTAATTAGGTCGTATTCAATTTGAATTGGTCTTAGGTCCAAATATGTTTGACTCAGGACACTAATATGTCCAATCAAAACAACTTCATATAGAAATATACCCTCAAATTCAATTTTGAATCTAAAGTGGCCTAAATTGAGCTTCGAGTTAAATATAGATTCGGGTCACTCAAGCTAGGTAGTCCTAGTTTGAGTTTGAACTGAGTCAACTCAAATTCGATCCTAAACCAGAATGACCCTCTAAACAAATTCCGAATTAAGTGAGTTCGGATCATTACGGCTGGATACTAGTTTCAATTTGTGTCAAGTAATCTAATAAACTAATCTGTTCAAGAAAAGCGACTTCGTAGAAAAATTTACGTTAAATTCAGTCTACATAACTTGAATTTGATTTGAACCGAAACTAACCCAAAATGGGTCTCGAACATAATATGGGTACGGGTCATTCGGATCGGGTGTTCTAATACGGGTAAGTTTCCTTGAATAATCAAAGGTATAGGAAAAAGGGCATTTGAGGGCAATGGAAGTGAATGAGGAGAGAGAAAGTAAGCTTTCACCTTGGGATTGCATGAGGCCACCTTTCTTCCTAGAAAGAGACCTCCCATTCTTCTTCCCATTTTCCACACTCAAACACTTCACCTTCTCTCTCAACTCCTCCACCTCACTCTCCTTCGCCTTAACCTCTCGCTTGAGCTCCTCCACCGCCGCTTCGTACGGCGCCACCACCTCCCTCACCGTCTCCGCCGCCGCCACTCCCCGCCTCCTCCCTCCTCTCCTAAACCTCTCTCTCAACACCGCCAATCGCCGGAGTTCCGCCACCACCGCCGCATCCGCCGCCCGCATCTTCTCCGGATCCCATGGACTGTGCGCCTCCTGTAACTTCCCATACGCCTTCTTCATCGCGGACACGGAATCGAACACTTGCGCCATCAACACCCACACCTCATTTTCTCTCTCATCCTCGCAAAAGCGAAACCCACACAGAGCGTTGTTGTTTCTCGCGTCTTCGTAGATTTCGCTGCTTCGTTCTTCAATCTGTTCTTCATCGGAGCTACTACTACTGCTTGAACTGTACTCATCTTCAACATCTTCTTTGGATTCTGCAGATTTCATCAATTCTTCGCTGATTGTCGGGTACATGAATCGATCCGGGGTCATTTGAACTTGCTGAAATCTACTGCTTCCTAGAGGGTGAAGCAAGCATGATGCTGTTACTCTTTGAACCAGATCTGTGAAGTTTGACACCTTCTTCGCCATTGCACAGAGAGAGAGAGAGAGAGAGAGAGAGAGAGAGTGAAAGAGAGGAGTTGAAGGGAGAGAGAGAGAGAGAGAATAATTATGGGGGCCAAGAGCAGTCGAGGTGGAGGGGATGGTGACAAAATTTGGGAATTATTTAAGCAATTAATTTGAATCTCTTTAGATTTTTATGAAAGGAGGGTTCATACTGACAGGCGATGGTATTGTTGTTAATTATAGGTAAAATAATTAATTAATTATAGATTTGTAAATCAATACAGTTTTATTTAAGCGATTTGTTATCTATTCACTCTTAATAAGGTTTTGAGTTTGAGTTGTATAAATAAAAAAAAATATTGTGATGAAAGAGTTATAATATTTTTATGAGCCAGTAATAACTCAACTGCAATAACAAAATTCGAACACAAAAAAAGGGAGAAAAATTATCAATTTGCGATCTCAATATTAAGATGGAAGAAGCAAATGGAGATGGAAGTGTAGTGTCATTTTCAAGTAAAGAGGGGTTAGTTGGGATGGATGGAAGGGGATCACATTTCATTCATTCTTTCATTCATTCATTGATGTGTGGGGTTACTCTTTATGAGTTAGGGTATTATCCTTGTGATTCGCAAGCTTGTAATGTCTCTTTGCAAGATCTATAATCAAGTCAGGGTATTACTTCATGTCCCTTATTGAATAATTATTACATTTTCTAAAAATTGTTATCTTTGCAAATAGCAATTAATAATTATCGGATGTTTAGTTGAAAGTAATGTAATGTGATCAACCGTGTAATGCAATCATGATTATATAGTTTGCGATAATCAGTACTGAAATTAACAGAGTTCCGGCGCCTTTAAAATGATCAGGGCATCATGTGCAGGGCACATCAGTTCATCTGACAGTGATTGTGTGAACCATAAAAGATCCAACACAAAAGCAATTATTTTCTTTTTCTTTTTCAGAGACTAGAATACAGCAATGGAACCTGGACAACAGAGGAGTTGATTATGGCAAAAGGCTTCAAAGATAACAAATGTTTACAGAATCACTTCTAACATACTCAGTCAAGTAGGCTGTTTTAGAAAGATGTAGGGAAATATTTAGATGAAAGTGCAAGTTACATTGCTATAGATATTGAAAGGACATCATACATGAAAATAAATTAACTACGTTCACGATCGACAAGACCAGAAGGATTTTTCACTTCAGTTCCCAACTCTTAAAGTTCGACCTTTTGTGCTGCTATCTACGGCCCATAATGTAACATACAAAACTGCGAGTATGAAGCAAGTCGGAAAGAGCAAGAAGCAAACATACAAATCAACCTATCTTCAACAATGGCAATCTTCAATTTCACATTATGTTGTATCTGTGTACATAGCATAGGAAGGTGCTGGCTGACTTGACTGTCAACGTTGTTCTTTTCATTGACCCTGCAGGTTACGACCCCCAATCGGGTATGTTTGCTGTTGCTTCATTCACCATTTTCACAAGCGTCACCACACTTTCAGGAACACCTGGAGGAGGTAGGGTCAAGTTCCTTGGGGGTGCAACCTTGTCATAGGATCTCTTGTCAAACCGCCATTCTCCAATCTTTCCATATGTTAGCTTACCGTTCATGTCATAGTCACATCCGTAGGTGTAATGTATGATATACTTTGTGCCCACCACTGTGTCCCATGGAGGCTGAATCATGAAATCCTTGTACAAGATGTTCTTGACACCATGAAGTGCAGATGCGACAGCGTAGGCATACATCTCAAGAACCCAGCCAAAAGCCTTGTCAGTTTCAGGATCCTGCTTCATAGCCAATGAAACATTCATCCACGTGGATGCTATCTTCTTTAGAGACTCCTTTGCAACAATGACAGGTGAATTCCCAATAGGATCAATGTCAGTTATTGGTCCCTTATCCTCAGGGAAGAATTTCCGCAATTTGGATTCATACTTCTTAGGTTCAATATAGAAGAATGGAAATGCAGCTCCAAGGCCATCACGGGACAAATTTGGTATCGTCTTGACAATAATATGATCTGGCTCTGCCATCAGGATATAGTCTTCTTTGATATCAGCTTGCTGAAGCCACTGCACAAACGCCCATGGTCTATTGAGAACTATGTAGCCCTGATCCATCCCAGATGGAAGTGGCTGAGCAACAAACGTCGGGATCTCATCCATGTACTTATCCGGCTTACCCGAATGCAAAATCCGGGTAAACCCACCCATCTCAGAATTGGGTCCTCCCTGAAACTTCTTAAACCAATAATACATGACTCTACACTGCCATGTGTTATACACTGAATCGGAAGCGGTCACAGCAGTGTGGAAGAGCCTCTTCTGGGATGAACCCAGCTTAGATTTGCGATCACTGGGCAATTTGATAACTGGATCAACCAAAATTTGAGACGATGAAGAATCGGTGTTGGGTCCTGGGAAATCCATTTTGAGGGAGGCATTTCCAGCTATAATGACATTGTAGGTGATTACAGCTACCGAGAAGATTATGAGTAGGGTTTTCAAGAAATTCCCAACACTTGCTCCCATTTCTAAATGCAAGAACAATGCTCTTAAGTGGGCAACTTAATTCACAACTCACAAGAGACCTAGCTACCCACTACCAAGCTCAAATTGGGCAAATCAATCTTAATCTTCAATCTATGCGGGTACAATGAAAAGCAAATCACTCACTTTGATGATTATGTTGATGTCAACACCACTGGTCAAATCAAACCCTGAATTTGCATGCACAGGATACATCAGTTTATGAATGATTAATGTATGATCGAGGGAAAAAAATGTAAAACAGAGCAAAAATTTGAAAATTTTTTCCTGGGTTTGCTTCTTTACCTTTCTAATTCCTCTGATTCTCTCTCATCCTCGTAGATGTCGCCACTTCTTTCTTCAAGTTCTTCAAAGCTGCTAATGCCTGAACTGTGCTCTTCTTCTTCTTCTTCTTCTTCAATTTCTTCTTTCGATCGGTTGTGCGGTTTACACCAATTCTTCCCTGACTGTTTGGAGCGAGAATCGATCTGGGGTCATTTGAACTTGCTGAAATCTAGCGCTTCCCAGATCTTCGAAGTCTTACCAAATCTCTCAATCTAGGGTTTAGGCTCTACACAGTTCGCCCACAAGGTCACAGTTAGACTGATCCAATGGCCATGTTTTAATACGTAGACAATCCAATGGCCTTGTTTTGCATGTTGACAAAATCCAGAATTATTAAATATATAATTAGGAAGAGTTTAGTTTCACCAACATTGTTTAGAGGTAAAATGATTAATTAACTATGGATTTGTGTTTTCAAGATTTAAATCAAAGTAGGAGGTTTTATGAAGCTCAGCTAATTCAATTGGCAAAGTTTTAAAAGTTGTTACTAAAAATCTGAGTTCAGATCTTACTACATCAGTTTTGCTCTCATTCGCACAACCAAAAAAAAAAAAAAAAAAAAAAAAAGAGGGCTAGTAGTTTTGGATATCCATTTCAAAATTCGAAAATAAAAAAACGGTGTCTAAATTTTGGTTATTAGATTTAACATTTCCGATTTCAGTTCTGGTTATGAGGTACATATCTAACATGAATACTCAACTTTAATAGTATAATTGAAGTTGATTGATGGAGATTGAACTGCTGTAAGAACAATTAATGTTTTTAAACATAAACGGTAGTGTGACAAGTTGCCAAATGACACTTGTAATTCTTCCATAGAATACAATTTATGTAAAAAATACTTCTACATTTTTGCACATGTCACGATCACACAATACATAGCATCTTTTCACAAGGCTTTTAGAGTTCACAAATGTTAGGGGGCTAAAAAAATTGTCAAATAAGCTATCTAAAGAGATACGAGGAAAGATTTGAATACAAGATAGTATGATTAACCATTGAACAGGTGGTTTGGTGGGATTGGTGAGAATGTGCGTGTTTCCATTCGAAGTATGAGAAAATCTTCCTCTCTTATTCTCCGCATTTCATGTACCTTCTTGTTTCTCTCGACTGAAGTATCTCTTTGAAACATAAACTCTTACATAAACACAATTATCAATAAAAAAAGACCCCCCCCAAAAAAAGATAGCATGTATTACATTATCAATAGATATAAGCTAATAAGAACTTGACCTAGTAGCTAAAATTGAAACCCTGAGCACATTGAATCTCGGATTCAAATTATCCTTCTTCTATTATATTGTACTATCCTTTGTCTCTCATTTGAATCAACAAATATTAAAAAAATTATAGCATTGAATATTTGCATGTAAAAAAAAAAAAAAAAAAAAAAACTCTAAAAGCACGTTTTATATGCATGTGTGATTGTAGACAACTTACATTACATGGACCACCAAACTCAATGCCAAGAACCCCACCCATAAAATTCAAATAGGCCCTATTTGACTAACCTATTTACGGTAGTACAATGAGCCATGAACCACCTACTCTGTTCTTAGATATTTCTTGCAAACAATCTGATAATTCCATCCAAAAAAAAAAAAGCTGATAATTCGACAACACAACCAATTAAGGACACAATTTTTTTGAAATAATTTTTACTGCTTTACAATCGAATTAATAATATTTGACCCCACCATAGTGACATAGAAAGGGGATAGAGTAGAGCTTTAGAAAGGCCAATCATGAAGTGACATACACACATGGATCTGGATGCAACTGAGTCAAGAAGAGTTCGAGCTAGCCTGGTTCGGGTTTGGCTCACTAAGATAAAAGTTCGGCTTGGGTTTGGTTCAAAGATCCCTAAGCATGAAAACTTTAGACTTGGGCGCGCTTGGCTTGAATGCACATTGCTCGGCTTGGAGCTCGGCTCGACATTCAAGGCTGCAATCCAAATTCAAGGCTACAATCCAAGTTAAATTCTAGATTTTCACATCAGATTTAAGAAATAAGGGTTGGAGTAAAATTATGTTAATAGTAACGGTAATTTCATACTCTCCACATAAGCATGTTAAAAAAATGAACTAATTGAGCTAAACCGAGCTAAGCCGAGCCCTGCCTTGTTGGGCTGGGGCGCAGTCTCTACTAGAGCTTGGTTAGACTCGAGCTTGAGTTGAGCTTTGATCGAGCCAAACCCAGGGCCTTAGTAAGCCTGCTCGATATCATTAGAGCCACACATGAGCAAGAAGATGAGACAACGGAGGAAGAAACCAGGGAGTATTTCAATGGCTAAGCTCCAAAGACCACTTTCAACCGCAGTGAGCCAAGTATGCTTTTGGTTATGTTGATCCTAACATGACATCAACACATGCATCATTCATCCATGAATTGGTAGAGTTCTAGCACCTGAAATTGATCCTCAGGTTGTCATCAAAGTTTCATCAACATATTATTGTGTATATGATAACAGAACTTCATTTTACTATGGCCATATGAACCAGACAACATTTCATATGTATTCGATCGAGAAGTAGAGTTACACAAGTTCTACCTCTTTGATCAGATTAGCTACATCATTAGTACAGTTAGTTGATTGATCTAAGAACCCCTTGGCATCTTGCCAAGTAGGTGAAAATTTGGTACTATACTCGGAATTTCTTTTCACTGTCGCGCAATACAGATCTTGTTATGGCAAGAGTTTGAGAGAGAACTGATGTTCACAGTCTAATTTCTAACAGAAACATTTAAGTAAGCAAGCTATTTTAGAAAGATAAAGTGAAATATTTGGATGAAAATAGTGCAAATTACATTAACACAAAGATTTACAAGCCTAGAATGATCAAAAAGTGGTGGAATCAGGAGGTTTCAGTCAGTTTCCAGCTCTTAAAAGTTCAGGCTACTGTGTCTGTATATGTAGTACCAGAAGACATTTTCTGACTTGTGCTATCACAGTTCTCCATATTGAATCTGCACGTCATGATTCCCAATTGGGTATGTTTGCTGTTGCCTCATTCACCATTTTGACAAGAGTCACGACACTTTCAGGCACACCGGGTGGAGGCAGGGTTAAGTTCCTAGGAGGTGGAATGCTGTCATAAGATCGTTTATCAAACCTCCATTCTCCCTTCTTACCGTACATCAGATTACCCTTCATGTCAAAGTCACATCCATAGGTGTAATGTATGATGTACTTTGTGCCCACCTCTGTGTCCCATGGAGGCTGAATCATGAAATCCTTGAAGAGGATGTGCTTGAACCCGTGCAATGCAGATGCAACAGCGTATGCATACATCTCGAGAACCCAATCGAAGGCCTTATCAGCTTCAGGGTCCTTCTTCATGGCCAACGAAACATTCATCCATGTAGGTGCCACCTTCTTCAGTGTCTTCTTTGCGACAATGGCAGGGGAATTCCCAATCGGATCAATGTTACTTATCGGTCCCTTGTCCTCAGGGAAGAACTTTCGCAGTGTGGATGAATGCTTTTCAGGTTCGATATAGAAGAATGGAAACGCAGCTCCAAGGCCATCACGCGACAAATTGGGTATTGGTTTCACAATGATGTGATCTGGTTCTGCCATCAGAATGTAATCTTCTTTGATATCTGCTTGTTCTAGCCACTGCACGAATGCCCACGGTCTGTTCAGAACTATATAGCCCTGATCAGTTCCGGAAGGGAGTGGTTTAGCCACAAAGGTGGGGATCTCATCCATGAGATTATCGGGTTCACCCGAATGCAGAATCCGGGTGAACCCACCCATCTCAGAATTGGGTCCTCCTTGAAACTTTTTGAACCAATAGTACATTATCCTGCACTGCCAAGCATTGTAGACTCCTTCAGAAGCAGTCACCGCACTATGAAAGAGCCTCTTCTTGGATGAACCCATCTTCGATTTGAACAGCCTTTTCTGGGTTAAACCCAACTCGGATTTGAGATGACTCGGCATTTCAATAACTGGGTCAATCGATGTCGAAGAAACGGACTCGGATCCTACTGGGACATCCAGCTTGAGGGAGGCATTTCCGGAGATTATGACATTGTAGGTAACTACAGCTACTGAGAAAATTATGAGCAGACCTTTTAAGACAGTCCTAACACCACCTCCCATTTCCTCTGTCTCTTGCCTTGCCTCCCCTATCCGTGTGTATGTGCGTGTGCGTGTGCGTGTGCGTGTGTATATTAACTGATAATTGTTGTACCATACATGTCAGAACAATAATGTGAGATCTTTTCAAACAAAGGTGAAACGTTTTTGGTGTGTACGTGATGTATAGACAAAAATGTCAATTACTCACTTAATGACAAGAACCTGGACAAATACTCTTCAATAATTGTTGTGCAATAAAATGTAAATGACGTGTGAGTCATTTGGTTTTTTTTTTTTTGGGGAAAAAATAAAAATCCAAGTCTATGAATGAAATTATTAGTTTGTATCATTGATGTCATGTTCATGATTTTTGATTTAATTATATACATGAATTAGTTTCTGGCCATTTGATTTGTTGCTTTTTTGAAATTCTAGGTATGAAAATGAAAAATAACTAAGTTGGATTCTTAATATCTGGTTCATAATTTTTTTTAGAATCGCATGTGTGAATCACTTCCTGATTGTTTGGTCGGTTGTTTTTCAAACTCTATGTTTGAGTCTTAAATTAGTAGTTTGCGTTATTGATATTTGGTTCATGATTTTTAATCTAGAATTAAATATATAAGGCATCACTCAAACTGTCACGTACGAATTAACATCTCTTTTCCCTCTCATTCATATAAATCCATATCGTTGAGATCAAATTTTCTTGTTCTTGAACTGAACAAAACAAGCCAGTGATGCGAGTAATGAGAAACCATCCTCGTACATGATTTCATTCGTGATTCTATTCGATACCGAGTTTCTGGACCAAACTTATCCATACTCTCTTTTTGAGATATTTTTTCCCCAAAGCAAGCAAGTTGATATTTCCACAATCTAACCAACCAACCAACCAACCAACTATCCAAAATATCTTCATCTCCACTGTCCACTATTTTCTTTCCTTAGCCCATTTATGGTCCTTAGTCTTATCCTCTCCCTACATTCTAGCAATCTCATCATTCAAACCAAAACAAAACCCCTGAAAAAACTCAACCCATATACATCATGGACAGGCCAAACAGAAGTGACATACACTTGAGCAAGGAAGAAACCAGGGAGTACTTTGATGAATTAGCTCCTAAACGCCACTCGAAACCCCAACGAAGCGAGTATTCGTCTAATTATGTTGATGCTAACACTACATCAGATGTCATCCCTGAATTAGCTGTGTTTCAACGGCTCGAAAATGATCCCCAGGTTTAGTTTCAATCATCTGTGTTTATCTACCTACTTTCATCAACATATGTATTATGTGAAAGGATACATCGATAAGTTGTGTTGAGACGGTCCTATCGAGATTTATCGTGAGACCACTTACGTGGCAAGTTATTTTTCTTTTAAATTCATGCGGCGACGTCTCACGATATAAGCTATAATGAGACGGTCTCGTACAAGACTTACTGCATATTAAAATGGCTGTGTGAACCAAAAAATTTCCAATACAGAATCTTTTCTCTGTGTGTGCGTAATAATTTAGCAGAAACTAGATTACAGCAATGGAAGCCAAGCAACTGAGGAGTTTGTGGAGACAGATTACTACAAAGATTTGAATTGTGTTGGTAAGCAGCATTACAAGGTAATACAGCAGTTTCTACCCTTTCACTTGTCCTCCCCCCCCCCCCCCAAATGGGAAATATGATGATTTATTAGTAAGTACTAAATGATAGTTACAATGAAAATCGTATATAAATAACTATGGATCTAAAACGTGGATACGAAATTCAACTTTCAGATGACTAATGCAAATCTTAGTAATATATGATCTTCAACAAGCTTAGTATGAATCCCGATAAAGTAGAGTATGGAGAGGTCACTACTAGTCGAAACAGAATGTCGTGATATGGGTCTAAAATCAAACCATCTAATCATGGTTGCATTTTGATCTATATATACTAACAAAGTAAAATTTAACTATGGATGGACAGACAGGAACAGGGTTCATAAAAATGGAGGATAATGGCAATATCAACGGCAAAAATTACAACATAAAGCCTGATTTGGACATCATGAATCATCATGCTTCTTACAAAGGAAACCCGGCGACTAATGACTGGATCCCTTCTGGTGATAATGAGGTAGGTTGATCCAAACAAGATTAGGGCTCAAATGAGGTATGATTAGCTCTTCATACACTGACAATTTTGATTATGCAGTTCTAAAATGCAGAAAGTGGTTTTGGATGCAGATCAAGTTTGTCTCTCAGAAACCATGCAGGAGTGACAACTGAGAAATTACAGTACAATTCAGGGTTTATTGGCAGTCATTCTGCTTTATGTTATGTCAATGTGTAACATTACAGTCTTAATGTTTAATAGTGTGTGTGATCTTGTAAGTTGTGACCTTTTCTGTGTATTTCGATCGAAAAATAAAGTATTCCATAAGTTGCATTGCATCATTTTGTGCAGTTAATTGCATGAATGAAGACTAGGGATTTCGCAGATTTCTTGCATGAAAATCGGTGAATTCGACAAATTTGGTGATCCTAACAACGATAAAATTTCCAAACGTTACATGTCAATATTGAAGTTCAATCCTACTATTATATATCATATTGCTTTTACCACCTCAAATGCACCCTGTAGCCTATATCATACACTTGAGTGTATGTATTCTCATGTAATACATAAGAAATTATATATTCAAATATAAAACATATGACAAATACGCCCAAAAAAAAATATAAAATAAATATGAGAGCTCGTGCTCACGAGTGTATATAATAATTTGCCGTATTTCCTTAATCCACTTTTAACAATGGTAGTTTCCCTCCCTAAAAATGCGCCATGTCACCTTAATCCGTAGACCCGGCACGATAATATAAGCATTGTCTCTTGAGGGTCAGTAGCAACGCATCTTGGGTGATTGAGTTATGGGCTAATGGCCCAGAGGGTTGGGCCGGCCCATATCCACTTGTAACTATACATACTGCCCAAAGAAAAGAAATCAGATCAGGCATGGACGTGGCGGCCTGTTATTGGTAGAGAAGACAGCGGCTCACAGTAATAAGCGCGGCTGGTATTAATTGGATTTTTTTTTTTTTTGGTGTAAAGTATTAATTGGAATAGAATTCTCCCCTCACGTCCGCATCTCCAGAAGCTTCTCTTCTATTATAATCTCCCCGCCTCCCTCTCACCGCCTTTTTCCAGAGTCTTCCACCAGAGAGAGAGAGAGAGAGAGAGAGAGATTAGGGCTCCTCGTTACGCGCGCAACGAAATTACGGAAAGCTGTTGATTCAAACAAAATCACGGTGAGTTTTGGTTAATTGCAATTGATTATTGATCGATTATGAATTTCCTTGTTCGCTGATAAATTTAATTCAATTCATTATTGATCGATTATACGTTTCGTTAATTCAATCAAGATTATCGGTTAGTCTTGTTTTAATTCCAATTGATTATTCGATCACAAAATTTTCAATTGATTATTGATCTATTATGTAGTGCATTATTGGCTGATAAGTTTTGATTCAATCCATTACTGATCCATCGTATATTCCGTTAATTAAATCAAGCTTATCGGTGAGTTTTGTTTAGTTATAATTCATTAATTATTGATCGAATGTATTTCGTGATTCACTGGTAAATTTTGTCCGTAGATTTGTGACTAGTTGTTTTTGATTGTTCGCTTCCGTAGTGGTTTTGCTATCCTCTATCGCATATTTTGATTCATAGAGTTATCTAGGCATTTTGTGTGTTGAAGTGGATGAATTTCGTTAATTTGTGCTGGTTGTTGTGTTTCAGCGTTACAATTTGAATTAAATTAATGAATGTTGGCGGAGGGAGGGGGGGCGAATTGGTATCTTGCTTTTGGGTCATATGAACCTCCTTCAATAAGCTTTAAAAAAGAAAAAGGAAAGGATCAGATTGTTGTGAGAACATATGGAAGATATGAACTTTATATGTTGAAACTTAATGTTGTGATGTCAAGAAATTTGTGCTAGAGAAATGGATGTCCATTGTTGTCAAAGAAAGATTTACCTTTGTAAGGTTTGTTTCACTTCTTTCTTGGGGGAGGAATTATCTGCGGCGTCCTCGCCAGGTTGCTTTGTTCCTCGGAATAATGTGGTTGTGGCCGATTGTAGGGAGCTGGAGATCTTGCTTATGCTTTATTTCATGTGACGGTTGTGATATGTAATTTAGGTGATTTAGTCTTGTCGAGCACGCAGCTGAGTTCATCCAAGGTGTTTTTATTTTTTGGGGGTGGGGGGGTGGGGAGGGAATTCTAGCGAAACTCATTAATATGGAGAAGGAAAAATAATAAAGCATGTACACATTCATTTTGAAGTAAATTTCAGTTTCAATTTGTTTCTTGTAAAAGACGGGGCAAATGAGCGTATTTGGTCTTGAGCTTTTTGGAATGATCACGCGCAAGTATCTTAATGTCTCACTGTGATATGAGATTTTGTCTTCCAGACGGTTGGGATGGTCTGTGTGCAAACTTACGTTGTGGAAGAGGAAAATGTGGTTATTGTACATAATTAACTGTCCTTCAATTCAGTGTCGGTATCTTCAGCACTTGATTTTGGTTGGTTTGGTCACTTATGATGATCATCTTGATTGTGTTCACTTTGGTGACTTGATGCGTGCAGTGTGGTTATTGTTGCTACAATGAACACAGGCAGTGATGTGAAGATGCGTATTGCTTGTTTTCTTTTCCAAAGTCTTTCCATCATGGTCATATGATGATGTGTGCAGCGTTTTGAAATGCTTGTGTCTTTAATAAGATGATTGACCTTTGTGTCTGGGCCCCTTGGTGCTGTGTTGACCTTGTTGATTGTGCAGCATGTTGACCATTTGAGTTTCCCTTTGATTAAGATGTCTAAACTGTATTTGTATGGTTGTTGCTAGTAAGTTTTGTATAGCTGTTCCTGAAGACCTTGTGTTTATTGTTGCTGCAGATGTCGTACTCCAGGAGATCTGAAGATTCTCGCTCACCATCCCCTGTTGGACGATACAGCCGCTCTTTATCAAGGTCATTGTCAAGATCACGGTCATTGTCAAGGAGCCGATCAAGGTGGTCTTCTGTTTTCGGAATTGTGGTTGTGGTTTATTTTTATTGTGGTGTACATTTAACAGAATAAGTGCACTCGTAGTAATGATTTCTTTGCCTTTCCTACCGAGACAGGAGCCGTGAAAGCAGTGCTGAAAATCCTGGAAATAACCTTTATGTGACAGGGTTATCAGCTCGTGTCACGAAGAGGGATCTTGAAAAACACTTCTCGAGTGAGGGGAAGGTGAACTTCATGTCTTTTCATCTTCAATACATTGAGCAATTCGGAACTCTGGAATCTTGACTTTCTAGGTTTTCGTGTTAGGCCATCTGCATTTTTGATTTGTTGAGTCTCTGCCTGATTAAGGGTTTCCTAACCATTTTTCTTTGGTTTGGCTGATTTTGCAGGTGGAGGATATCCACCTTGTCACTGACCCCTGGACCAAGGAATCTCGGGGCTTTGGTTTTGTCACGATGTCTTCACTTGAGGAAGCTGATCGTTGTGTTAAGTATCTTAATCGCTCTGTGCTTGAAGGCCGTGTCATCACAGTTGAAAAGGTAGAGTGCTTTCTCCACTTCTTTTGGCCTTCTATTCTCGAGGTTCGGATGTGTTAGTATCACCACAGCTGGATATTTGTCTTAGAGTATTTATTGTTTAAAAAGATTTCCTAATAGTTAGAGCTTATGATTATCAAGATTGGTATTTGTTTCCCATTGGCACTTTGAGATTGAACATGGTTTGCTTCTTGTCGCATGAAGTTTTCGTGGCAGCAGGTTAGCTGTGTGTAGCAGCTCTTCTCCAAACTACAAAACTCAAATCAATCACATCAAGCAAATCTCAGACTTAAATCCGAGGGTTGTATGCCCTGCATTTCTCTCTTTGTGTTGTCATTAACCCTCTACTGTATATTATCATTTGCTGTCCGTGGTCCTCGGGCATGGATATTTATATGTCAACCTACCTTCTATTATTACTGCTTTTGGATTCATTAGTGGCAATGTTATGTTACTTTGATCTCACTTTGTTCATGGATTTTTACTTCAGGCCCGGAGATGCAGAGGCCGTACACCCACCCCAGGACGCTACCTTGGGCTGAGGACAGCTCACCGTAAGATTCCTTCGTAAGCCAGGCATTCATAAATCTGTATTATTATCACTTTGCATGCTAATTGACTCCTCTTGTTATGATGGCCAGGCCGCCGCCACTCGCCTTCTTATTCCCCTTACAGCAGGCGGTCATCTAGATATTCATCTGACAGGGAGAGGTCATACTCTCCATATGACAGGCGGGACAGATCTTACTCACCGTATTACAGGCGAGACAGGTCATACTCCCCGTACTATAGCCGTCAAAGGCGCTATTCACGCTCAAAGTCACGCTCTCCCTACTACAGTCGGTCACCGGTTGGCAGGCGATCACGATATGATTACTCTCCCGATGATAGGTACTACCGGAGGAGCAGGTATCGAAGCTACTCTCGCAGCTATTCACCAAGAGGAAGGAGCTGCTCACGAAGCTACTCTCCCAGGCCAAGGAGAAGCTCCAGGCGGAGCTACTCACCCAAGCCAAGGAGGAGCTCGAGGAGGAGCTACTCTCGCAGCTACTCACCGAGGCCAAGGAGGAGTTCGAGGAGGAGTTACTCTCGCAGCTTGTCTAGAAGCCCCAGGAGGAGTGTCTCATACTGTCCCAAGAAGCGTGCACGGTCTAGGTCTCAGTCCCACGACAGTTGCTCTTCAAGGAGCTACTCAAGCCGCAGTGCGCCCTCTAGATCTAGGTCCCTTACAAGGTCTGCTAGCCCAAGGAGATCTGCTTCACCATCTACCTGAAGTGGCCGAAAGCGATGTAGCATAGTGAAATAGTACTAGCTATTTAAGTGTTTGTTTAGAGGCTGCCGGAGGTTGTAGTCGGTGTAATCACATGTAGGTTAACCATGTCGGGGGTGCCTCTTGTTTAAGATTTGGAGGAGTGTATTTTGTGTCAGACATTCTATTCTACAAGAGCCACTGAAAGGACTCTGAATTGGGTTCTGGTTTTATGGTGTAGCTTTAAGATCAAACGAAATGCATATTGGTTTTGATGGCTGGTGTTGCATTTTATGTGTTTTGGTAAGTTTCATTATTTTCGGACTTTTTGGTGCTCGGTGAATTCATCTTCGTACTGATGTGTTGTCGACTGTTGAGTGGAGGGAATGGGGCTAAAAAGCCTTGACATCATCTGAATACCAAGCACGGGTTGTGGGATTCTGTTTTCACAAACGTTTTTTTGATTAGTAGTAGATAAAATTTAAGATAAATGGAGTCAGACCGTAATACAAGAAAATAACTACTGACATACTTATAGGTTTAGCAACAAAAAGAGAAAATAATGACTGATTTCTGAGAACTCTTATTTCTTAGGTTACAGTTAGTTGCAAAACAAACTTGCATGTGTCTAACCGGATTCCAGACTCCAGAGCAAGCACCAAGTAATCTGGCATTGAACTCAAACTTCACACTACGTATGGCGTGCAAAATATATGACCGTTTTCTTTGCAAGGAGATTTTATTAGATGTTGCAACACGTACAAATATGGGACCATCTTCTAGTTTACGCAAAGGCCATATAGGAAATTTAAACTTTATGAACATAGAATATAGAAGCAGAACAAAATATTGGAATACAACACACACTACATATTCGTGTTTGATGACGTATTCCAAGATTTAAAAGTTTGCGTCTTCCGTGTAATCTATGGCACAGGGCACTGCTGAGTGTTCCATATCTCCTTTGCATATTGCCCAATAGTGCGGTCACTGCTGAATTTGCCACTGCCAGCAGTACTTAATATGGACATCTTCAACCATTTCTTTTTATCACTGCAGAAAGATATCACTGCTTAGCAAACAGCCACACAGTACTCGTATACTGAACCAGAGTAAATCAAGCTCGACAAGAGGCTGGTGAAATATGAAAAACTAAAGAAGAATTGGCTGCGATAGATGGGTGCATTTTTTTGCCCTTGATCATCTTAATAGCGGGGTATACTGTAACACATTCACGCTTAGATATTTTGGTCAGGAAAGATTGAAATTAAGGTTACAAATAAGGCGGTGAAAAATAGTAGCAAGGAGCGGTGACAGGGACGTAAAACAGGTTAACAACCACGGTTTGTGTATGTGGAGGAGTTTTTGAGATTGTTGACAGTCGCTCAAAAAACATATGAACTCAGTATTGGTGAAGAAATGAGAACAAAGAGCCACTAAAAAGAATACGTTATTTGGAGCTGGGGAATCTTACTTGTATGCCTCATCAACTTTAGCCAGTGCATCCATGTAACTTGGAAAGTCATGACCAACAAGGAAATAATCTCCATGTCCATAACCAGAATTGCCTTCAAGAGATTCCAGCAGAGGGTTGTAGTCATATGTTCCAAACGCTCCAGATCTTATAAATTGTTTAGCCTCTTCAAAACGTGGATCTGGTTTGAACTGCAACATCCAATATTAAAGGTTCAGGCTTTCGTGGTAACTAACACAGCTTGCCAGTAGCAATGGGTTTTTTTTTTTTTTGGGTTTTTGGGGGGGGGGTTGGAAACAAATTAGAGAACAAATACTTGGGAACATCTATATGTCTCTCAGGGTATCGCCTATCTTCCTACGGACTGTTTTGATAAAGCCAAACATCTTAATAGGGTCATAGCTGAAAGTTTACTCGCAATCAAGAGATAACAAAACATCAATCATGCTTTATCCAGGGTTAATAGCCCCCGCAGTTTGACATGCAGTGAGTACATTGACTGTGAAGGGGAAATTTTCAAGGTCAAGAATTATAGATATACCAGTCCATTCTCTCTGTCCTTGCGGAGCTGTGGTACTTTATCTGCTGTAGCACCAAAAAGGAAGAAGTTCTCCTCTCCAATTTCCTCCCTGATTTCTATGTTAGCCCCATCCAATGTTCCTATTATGAGACATCCATTGAGGGCAAATTTCATGTTGCTTGTTCCACTGGCTTCCATGCCTGCTGTGCTGATATGCTGTGATAACTCACTTCCAGGAATAAGCATCTCCGCCACAGAGACATTGTAGTTGGGGACGAAAACAACCTGCGAAGGTTCGAAAAGGACGAAATAAAGGAACAACCTAGTCTAAAACACTATATGCAAAGTTGAGAGACTACGTTCGGAACTCTATGAGGATGGCATTTTATAACTAAAGTATGTACTACGAAAAAAAAAGGTCCAGATTTTCATCCGCCTCTAGCCAATATCACCGTTCTCCTTCCTTCAAGCATTTTCAGTCTATTGGAGAAGCATGAAATGGCTTTTTGGCCTTTGGAACGATGACCAGCAGAGAACATTTGACAAACTTAATCCTCAATCCCAAGCATTACTATAATTTAGCTCGTCATAAATGCAAAGCATCAGTGCCAGGCACGGAGACATGCTAAACTTTTAAGTTCTCACATTTTCAGTTAGTAACAGAAAAAATACGTGGATGAATGTGTAGAAGAAAAAGAACATAACAGGCATCTTGCGCTCGTAATGTGATCACACAAAAGAGCTGAACTAATCCAGCCGCTTAATACCTTGAGATAGTTGTTGACCTCAGGATCAGTGTTGACAACAGCTCCCACATCATTTACTAGTTTCACTATTCTTTTAGCATTGGTGTATGTAGCAAATGCCTTTCCGCCAATCATGACTGTCCTTGGTGTCGTTTTACTCCGCTCCTCAGGGCTCATTTCCTGTAAGGATGACTTTAGGTTAATTAAAGCTACAGTCTGATGCTTACCTCATGCATAAGCTAGAATCTCAATTATAAAGTCATGAATTTATGGCGTCTTTACAAGCGTAGCCTTATTTCTACATAACCTCCTGAAGTTAGGGCCAAGGAAAAGATGTACTATGCCACTGCTTCAAATCTTGAGAGAATTTCCTCTCTCTTTCTCTCTCTATCTCTCTCTCTCTCTCTCTCTCTCTCTCTCATCATTCTTCATTTGTTACCTTTTTTGGGCAGTGGAGGGCCCTATCAGGTGGGGGGTGTGGTGTTTTGTGCCTACCTATGTTCTCAAGGTCATCAAGTTCACCAGAGGCCAAAGTCAATAATCAACACTTTTGTCACATCAGGAGGAAGGGAGAGAAGCTGGCATACCTTTAACTTCTTGTATCTGTAGATTGTACCGAGGATGTTCAAAAGTTGCCTTTTGTATTCATGAATTCGCTTGACTTGTATGTCAAAAAGGCTGTTTGGGTCTATGCTTACTCCTGTCACTTGAAGTATATATTGCGCCAACCGCTCTTTGTTTGCCATTTTGGCAGAAGCCCACTCAGCTTGAAGATCCTCATCGTCAGCAAACTATTTCCAAGCGAGAGAAAAAAAAAATCTTAGCATCAAAACATTAATTTTAGGTTACTTAAGGTATGACCTCAAAAGTCTCATGAGAATTTACTTTACGTAAATTAGCAAGGAGATCGAGGTTGGTGACCCATTCATCAGTCTTCAACCACTTCGTGATTATACTGCTAAGCTCAGGACTACAAAAACGGAGCCACCGACGAGGAGTGATGCCATTTGTCTTATTCTGGAATCTGGTAGGCCAGATAGATACATAGTCTGAAAATAATTCTGCCTTTAAGATGTCACTGTGCAGCTGTGCAACACCATTTACCTGTAGAGCAATAGACGCAAGTGAATTCCATTTTCTAGATCCCAACAGTCTACATTGAAATTCTGATTCCGTTGTTCATATGTACAAAATTACTCATAAAGTACAGCTTACTGTGTGAGAAGACACAACACATAGATTCGCCATGCGTACGACTGGCTTTTGAGGATTGTTATCCAAGATGCGGATATTGTCAACCTTGTCCTCAAGATCAGGCCGTGTCGAATGTATCAATTCTACAAACTGCAAGAAACTCATTCAATCACTTCGAGAGAATAGACTGTAGGTACATTCGACCAGCCTTTTCTAGAATGGCTGTCTTTCCTTTCCCTCTACCAAAGGACAAATTCATTGTTTATGTTATTATCAAACTCATCGTTATTCGTGACTTCAACCTAGTCACGGCTAGAGGAGTCCCAAGGGGGTACATAAACAGGCATGGACGACTCCTGAAAAATTTCCCTGGTTGGAAATGAAGTGATGTGTGCAAGTCCATGTTGGACTGTCCAGTGTCAGTCATGGGTACTTGAGGTGAAACACAAGTCCAGGTAACAAAGCTTCTGCAGCTTAAATCGACATAACATTAACAAGATTAAGCAATCTTATGGAAGCATCAAAATGCAACTTGCATCCACAGGGCTATAAGTTTATCCTCATACCACATGAGGTTACAATTTATCATGGGGCTCCAGAGAAGCTAACATAATTACCCTTTTGTCGATTTCACTTATAATCTCCATGTGGCGAGGCAGAAGCTTCCACATTACAGGTTGGGACCATTTCTCCAAAGCCTCAGGAAGAACAGTGTGATTCGTGTACGCAATTGTCCTGTTCAATCATTTTCATTGTCACCCATAACCGACACACTTGAGATGACAACTGAAATATTTGAAACAATACTAATTCACTTGGTTACTGCAGTTGATATGAACCTAACAGTACTTTTAAAAAATCCAATTCACCTGGTTGTTACATCCCAAGCTTCATCCCACCCCAGACCTTCATCATCCATAAGCAAACGCATCAGTTCTGGGATCGCTAGGGTGGGGTGTGTATCATTAAGCTGAACCGCTACTTTACTGGGAAATTCAGACCACTGACGTGGGCCATTTCCATCTTTCCTCTCTTTAAATCGGGAAATAATGTCCTGTTACATAAATGGGAGCAAAAAGGGCACAGACATGTCAGAAACTCCTTGCAAAAGATGTCTATCAAACACAGGCTGCAGAACTTAGGAATCCAAAGCAAACAGTGAATAATTCAGCCATGCTCTAAAGTCAAAATGCATATACACAAAAATTCCGCAACCTCCTCTTTGAGCTCAAAAGCAGCATGGATTCTGGATGTGGACAGTTCTCTGATAGTAAGGACTTTCTCGATAAAAGGTAGGTTTAAGAGCATTTAGCATGTGGAGGTAACCTCAACAAGCCGACAAGGTCAATATGCTTACTGCTAGGCTTAGATTGACGGTGGATTGAAGCAGTATGCTAATTTCCAAAGTGCTAATCCCCTAGGCATCTTCAATTAGCAGACTGGAGATAAAGGGTCATTGTTTCGAAGTTGCAAATTCATACCCTGCCATAGTGCACTCCTCCTATTGATATGTAGATAAGTTCTCAGATTAACAATCTTCGCAATGGCCAAGGATCAAATAATCCAATAAGCCTGGATCATCACCCAAATTGTGCTATAGTAAATGCATGTGCGGTCCAACATGAGAAAATTGCCTTGCAAATTGTGCCATTATGGGCAGTTTTGGTGCATGAAACCAACACTCCACATCTAGACGCACCTGCTATGCAAATTCTACGATTGCAGGGACTATAGCTTCAGGACCTGCTTTTATCTTATCATCAAAGCTACAATCCAGGACTATGAATTTCTGAATGCTACTCAAATACAAGAGCTATCCATGCTCCATGACACTAAGAGATACATCCTACAACTCAGTCAAAGATAAAAATTAAATTAGATTCATGTCAGGGACAAAAGGCATAGGCAGCTTCTGCAGGTTGGCTACTCATTTGGCAGCCTTTTGATGAGAAATCAGGATATCATGGATTAGACAAATAAAGTACACATCAATTGACCAAGAAAGGGGCGCCTGGAGGGGTAACCTGAAGTGAAGCACTGCACAGGAAGAATTGCTGCTTAAGACGCAACAACTTTCCCTCTTCTGTAGCATCTCCAGGATATAGAACAGCACAGATCTGGAAATGGAAAGAAGAAACGATTAAAAGTAAGGGCATTCATTAAATACGCACAACCCGAAGACTGTGAAAAGCTATAATGTAGCAAACCTGCTGAGCTCTGGAATGAAGTTGTAGAGCAGATTCGTATTGCCCATCATTAAATTGAGATAGGTTGACATCCCCAGCACTAGCTTTGGCTTCCCAAAGACGAAGACTAAGAGTATTTTTGGTCTTGTATCCAGGGATAGGCACATCATATGCCAGAGCTTGAATGACCTCCCCACCTACCCATTTTCGTCTGAAACCCACCCAGATAAGGCAGCAGGTACGAAGTCAGGGGAGTAGATTGGTGACAAGAAATTGTAATAAAAAAGGTAGTGATTGTCTTAAGATGACACTTACGATCCATCAGGATTCACTTGAACTTGACCAAAAAATCTAACTGGGAAGACAACATCATGCCTGACAATCTCCCAAGGACTGAACTTCTGCAGAATTTCAATGGAAACCATGTGCTTAGGGTCCTAAAAATATTTCTTCATCATACGAGAGAACTATTCACATGTTGAATAAAAACCTCAAGCCAATCTTCAGCAAGCTCTTCTTGGCCTTCCTTGGTAATTCGCTGCTTGAACAGACCATATCTGTATCTCAAACCATATCCCCATGCAGGGAGATTCAATGTGGCCATGGAATCCAGAAAGCATGAAGCAAGCCTCCCTAGGCCACCATTTCCCAGAGCTGCATCTTTTTCCTGTAAAAGCATGCTATCAGTACCAACAGTAGTGGAAATAAATGCCGAGTTTATGCAACTGACTGTACAGACTTCGGAGGAACTTCTTTCTGTTGCTTATTGAGATATAAGATTATCAGCACAATTACTAATGCGAAGAGTACCACTTACAACTTACGATGATTAAGATATATTGTCAAGAACTTTTCAAAACTGAATCGCACTGTATTATAGGAGCATATTCTCTAAAAGAACTAAATGCAGCTTTTATAGTAGTATTAACAAAGAGATAAACCCGCACTACCAAATCAAGGCATCTGAGAGTGGGATCACATAACTGATCACATGAATAGTCTGCAAACAAGACGAACGTCAGCCTCATCATCTCTAGCTTAGCAAATTCATTCAGTACGCCTTCAGATAACAAGTTTTTAGCATGGATTCTGTTAGGTACCTGACCATTGTAATTAGTCACCATAAGGCAACGTGTATATAAGCGGAAGACACTGCACATTAGGACAATTAACCCACCTTCCAATTTTGGAAATGTTTTGTTCCCCTCACTATTTTCCATCTCCTTTGTTTTGTATTTCTGTAGTCTTAAAGAGCTTTTCCTCCGTTCTTAATAAGTCCATAGGATCACACCTTGTTTTAATTTACATGTATTACCTGTTCGACAATCTCCTCAAGCTGATGGCCAAGTTTATTCAGAGCATCCGCATAAGCATCATAGATGTTCAAGTTGCCAATAGCATTTGTTAAAGCTCGTCCTTGCAGATATTCCATGGATAAGTAGTAAGTCTGCTTTGGGTCATTCTTATGAAAGTGGACATAAGTCTCATTCCATTGCTGCACAGATTAATTCAGGCAATAGAAAACCTCATCAGTAAAAATGGGTAATGCTAATACTGCTCCAACTTCTTGTCAGGAAAATACCCATTTTTCCTTTTTCTTTTTTCCAAAAACCCATTAACTCGATACTGTTATACATTTGTAATCATGGATGAGACAAAAGGAACAAAACCAATAACTAACTAATTAATCATTCTAACCTAGAAATGAGCATGATGGTTAGAAACAGTACCTGAATTAGACGGTCACGAACACTCTCAGCAGTGGCATAGAAAGCCTGCTCAGGTTCAAATTTGAGAGGGGAAAAATGAGGGCTATATTGGGCATGGTAGTTGATGTTGGACGCAATCTCAGTTGGCTCCTCTGACAAAGGATGTGCTTCAGCTGGAATTTCGGAAGGAATTCCACGCTTTGAGAAACCATTGCTCTTCTCAGTCCCCATTTTACTTTTCAGAAAAACTTGAATAACTTCAAACAGATCCCACAAAAAACGTTTCAAAAAGATCAATCATTCTGTGATGCATGAACCCATCGAAGAACGAAAAATCAAGTGCGAATATAACCTAAAATCAATCATAATCACAGCTTTTACAACAATTAATTAAACATCAATCGAAGAGAATTTACATCAAAACAGAGAAAAGATAGGATACCTGATGATCTACAGTATCAAATATCACAATTACAGCATTCGACAACAAATTGATACAGAGACTCAAATCATTGCGCAAAGATATTTTGATTGGAAAGAGAAAGAAAGATAGGAAATCAAATGAATCAGACAAAATAGGTGCGAAAACAATGAAATTTTTGGCTGAATTTGCAGATTTAGGGATTGAAATGATGATCAGAAAGACGACGAAGCAGAAAAGTCGGAGACGGTGAAGCGTTATCGATGAACATTCACGGGAATTGAGAGAGAGAGAGAGAGTGTGTGTAAGGTGTACGGCAGATATTGGAAATGGTGATATCAGCCTGATTTTTGGTAGAAGAACACGTGGTTATTTCTAAAAGCGCGCTTTACGACATTTGAGCTTGAGCGATGCCCGGGATGGAGTGGGGCCATGGGCATTATCGTCTTTTCAAATTCTTTGTTTTTAGAGAGAGATATACACTTACCCGAATCGACGGTGCGTAGATAAAGATTGGATTGTACAGGATTGCAACGAAATAATACGGATAACTGCTTGAGTAGTAAAGTTTTTTCACTTTTCATATAGCTAGACGTAGAAAAATAGGGAAAAAAACCTTTTTTTTATAAATCTGCTTCAATTATGGTAGGTTATTGTCAAATGCCTCACAAAACTATCTCATTTATTCTTTTGTTATGTACCAGTGAACAAGCTTTAAATATACGATAATTTAGAGCTAAAACTGCTACATCGACATCAAGTGTTTATTAAGCAAGATTTTAAAATATAGATTTCGCACGCCTATATGTAGATGAATACTGTGCGTCACTTTGTGTTTGCCAGATGATGGAGACCAAACAAAAACAGGGCTACTAATTAAGCACCCCTCTAGCTGCACATTCACAGATATCATGTGCATTTTAGGTATAGGTCAGATCAGACCTTATACATGCATCATAATTCAAGTTAGGTTAAGTTTCACATTAGATCAAGAAGGTTGATGGAGCATACATGTGGTCTTGCTGTAAGTTGCATCGTTATATGTTTATGTCATATTTGGATGTTTTGCAAGGTACTCATATCAGGCAAAGTTGCATGGGATTCCTGATTAGGGAAAACAGATCACGAGTTTGGAGGTTGATCGAAAGACTACCCTACCTAACCCCATTCAAGAGATACACTTGTGCTTCAAGACCCGAACTTGTCGCATATGTAATCTGTCGGCAACTGTAAGACCATATGATAGCAGCTATAAGATGACAACTCTCAACATAGATCCCGTTTTTGTGTGGTATGAAGAGATCAGATGTAAGCCATTTTGCCTCTACGAGTATTCCTGACAGCAGGGAGACCGATCATAAGAGACAGCCAACTACGAGATGAAGGACAGAAGTACACAGTCATTTCTCGGCCAAAGAGAGCTCATAAGTGCATAAAACCATGCAGGATAAAATTACCTTTTCCAATTTATCTTTCCCTTTACATGTTCAATCAATCGGGTATATGTGCATATAGACAGACAAAGAATCATGGCTGCTTTAACGTTCTAGACTGCAATACAAATACGGCAAAGCTCCATCCTAGAGTACATTTCAATTAGGCAGATAGAAATGAGAAGGTCTCTCCTTCAATCCCCAAGGACTGTCGACGCTTCTTTCTTGCATCCATTTCGACTAAATCAACTGACCTCTGGGAAGCGGAGTTGAGCAATGATGCACCTTCTTTTAACTCTTTTCTGATAGCCCACAATGCCTCCACACACTCCTTCATGAATGGTCTAGATTGTCGAACAGGTCCAACACATTCGCGGGCAAGTTCTAGAACCTTCCCGATTGCCTTGATTGATGCAGGGCTCCTGTTCAGCCTGGGATCCATTGCCATCACCGGCATGCCCTCTCTTAGTTTACTCAGCGCCTGTGTACGTGAATATGAGCTTAGTTTTTCTGATTTGTTAAAAGTATAAAATCGGAATAACACGGTTAACAACCAAAAAGAACAAGAAAAAATTAACACATTTGTATCAGGACTCATATAAACATAAGCTTCTTATCTACTTGTGTAAATATTTCAAAGGTTCTCTTTCAATCTTCAGCATATAAGTATATATAACTAGGGATTAGGATGTATACATCTGAAATTCTCTAGACCCTCCAGTAGGGCACATACTGAGCTTCTTAGAATCATTTGAAGTTGAAATCCTTTTGATTGATCAGTGTTATGTGAAATAAGATGGCTAAGATCCTTACCCATCTAGTGGTCATTCTTTCCCTGACACCTCTCTTTGGTTCAAGCGGATGTCTTCCTGTCACCAGTTCTATAAGCAATACGCCGAAGGAGTAGACATCACTCTTCTCTGTCAGCTGGTAGGTCTTCATGTATTCAGGATCCATGTATCCAGCAGTCCCTTTGATCTGAGTTGATATATGGGTTACATCGGGACCATCTGGGACTAGCCGAGCAAGCCCAAAATCTGCCACTTTGGCGCGGAGTTTCTCAGTTATGAGAACATTCGATGCCTTTATATCTCTGTGGATAATTGGAGGATCTGTCAAATACAGCAGCAAGGTAAACAAACATGTTCACTCAACCAGTTTTCTCTCAACAAAGGACAGTTGCATAGTGCCTAACAGCAAATAAGTGAGTTTCACCTCCCCCCACCCCTCTTCCTTTTTTTGTTTTCTCTGGGGTGGCCATAAAGAAAGCTCAAAATTGCAGAAAATGTTTGACAGAGAACGGCTCGAATTAAGACAAATATTGATGGACGTGAGCTTAGATGCACCAACCATTATAACTGTGAAGATACGTGATTGCGTGAGCTACATCAATTGCAATATCAAGTCTTTCAGCAAGCTCAAGCCCAGGTCCTTGATTAGCTGCATTGCACAAAAAGAATCCACTCAACATCAAGGAACTGAGGGTTTTATCAACTAGTATCTGCCAAATTCTTTACAAGATTCTAATAAGCTGAAGGGTTCATATTAGCAGTTGGCCAACATTAAGAAATAAATTAGCATACTGTGTAGTGGTCTATCAGAAACATTTTCATTCCTCAATTTCATTCCTAGTTTCATATAAAATTGTTGAAGAGCGACTTACAATGTAAATGATCGAAGAGCGATCCATTGCCCACATACTCAACCACAATAATCTTCTCATCGGGGTGCTCCAGGTACCCATAAAACTTCACCAAGTTTAGATGTTCAATCTTCGAGAATGCCAGGATTTCACTCTTGAATTCTTGTACAGTGTGCTTATCACTCAAGTTCTGCAACAGAATGAACAGTTGAATATGCATATTGTCCCTAAGAATCTGTTAAGTCAATTGAAATAGAATCCATCGCTTTTCGTACTTTTCTGGCACGCTTTATTGCAACGAGAGATCCATCCTTCAACTGGCCCTTATACACCATCCCAAAACCACCATCTCCTATCCTGTTATCCTGAGAGAAATTTTTGGTAGCTTTCTTCATATCCTCAAGAGTAAAGTTCAGTGAGCCATAGACCTCTCCACTTCTTGATTCTGAAGAAGCAAAAGAATTTGGTTGCTTGAATGGAGAAGAACCTCCGTTCTTACTTCCTGAGGAAAATCCAGCTGCAATAGGAAATACAACATTACTACAACCAATCTCAACCTATGCCTTTCAGGCTCTTCATCTTTCTTTAAATACCCGTGTTAAGTACTCAACACCCTCGACAAAAACAGGACATTGGTCCTTCATTTTAGACCAAAAAGAAATGTATTTTCAACAAATTGCAAATCTCATGCCTTGAACCACCTGGAGTGCTCAATTTCCAAGAATAGATCAATCAATAGTCACAAGAGTTCGACAACAAAATCAACTCCCAATGTACGTCCTGCTTTCACAAGATTTGGGGAATGGGTAATCTTACCCCTGCAAGCACGAGTGCTTGCAGAGAAATCGATTCCAGTTCAACACCAATCTCCATTTCAATTAATTATTCACACCCAAAACTTGTGAGATACTCAATCAAGGTATACATATTCAATCCCTCTAATATAGCTACGAAAGAAAAGGGGGGGGGGGCGTTAAACATGAGGACTTACAAGAATGCCTTTCAATCTGGTTGGAGTATCTGACACCATTAGCTTCCGCACCTTGAGAGGAATCCCTGTTTGACTTGGACCCAGAACATATGAAAATCTGCTTCACGGCAGACAGAAGATGATGCAGAAAAGACTCCTTCTGCAGTTGTTGCTTCACAAGCCGATGATCAGTCCATTGATGCTGGTGATTCAAAGGAGAGGGCTTCATCTGCAACAAAATGGGAGTCTCCAAGCAGTTGGATCTAATGGCATCAGCTTTTAGTTTTCAGCTGCCGCGATCAAAAAAGATCTTTCTGCACCCAAATAATAAAAGAGGAGAGAGAAGACTAATTCAAGCAGTCAACTTCAGACAATTGGAGTGAATTAATTAAGGAATAGCAAGCTCAACCCGTAATATACGGTCATAGATGTTGAAAGGCTAATACTTGAATGCTTCTTACCTGTAACTATGCATGATGAAGACCAAGTCAACCTGGCTCAGTCTACTCAATATGCTCAACGGCATCAAAAGGAAGCGCTAGAGCCGGGAGGTAAAAAGCCTTCATCAAGGCGGAGAAATGAAAAATAAGAAAGTAATGACAACGGTGCCTAGCTTGGGTCCCACACTGCAACGAAATTTATTGAGGTCAAGACGCACACCATCTTACCACTTACAAATGATCAAACAAACAGTGAGAGAAAAAAGAAGAGGAAGTTTATTCCGAGATTCTACAATAAGTGTCACACTTCTGTTTCTGAAACAAACCACATTTGTCCTGTAATCTCAAAATCTACAGTCAAATATTCATCTTGGGCACAGGAAGCATTTCCAAAGTCGCCCAGAAAAATCATCCTCGGTTATAAATCATGAGCAACCATGCATAAGCTGATGGCCCCAAGTGCCCGAAGTTTCAGTTAAAAAGCTAAGACTGATGACTGTACTCATTGAAATATACACAATGGCTTCCCACACATTTACACAGTACGGTTACAATTAGAATTTACAGAAGTGGGAATCAGTTGAACATTTCTGTCCCTTTGAGACGAATACAAAAACGCTCCAAAGTCCCTCACTTCCACCATCAGTATGCCTCCTCTGTTTGTGTTCGAATGTTAAATCTCTGGGACAAATTCAGCTAGCTCTTGCCTGAAGCCGCATAATCTGGGTCAGGAATCTGAAATTTAAACATTTTGCATGTCTTTGTCAAAAAGATGGAATACAGTAGGAGAAAATGCTGCTTAATAATTTAAAAATCAGGGTCACAAGTATAACGTGATCAACTTAGTACTCAAAGCATAAAACTCGTGAAATAATTGATCACGTGGGAGACGGTTCTCCATGTTCGTTATACAGTGCCTCCTTTTAAAATAATAAAAAAACATATAAGAGAAACCAGCACCAACGTAAGGCCAATTTACATACCAGCTCCATCAAAATTTACTTGCTCGCCAGTTGAGAATATATTCCAGAACAAAGCAGACAGAAAATACAAGAGCGATGTCAGCCACAAGAACCCCCTGAAGGATCCCATCCATTCGACAAAAAAGCCAGCTCCAACTGTTCCTAATATAGCTGCAAAAGTTCCAGCTGTATTTGCCAATCCTATACAATCATAAATTCAATCAAAGTTAAAAGACCAGAATTTCTGTGCTCGCCTGATATCTTGTCATCACTCTTCCAACAACCCAAAGGACCCCATTTGGTTAAGTAACTAACAAAAATGGAATTAGAAGGACAGAAGCCCATTTACCGTGCAGGATGCCAGTATATTGTGGAGCAATCTCCTGGTATTAAAAAAGACAAGATAGAGATGTTAATGTTGACCTAAACTGAGTGATGAAATTTAATGCTGGAGATATACAAATGGATTACGCACTTCTTAGCAACCAACCTGTATATTTACAAGAAAACCAGAGTGACTAAAGGACTTTAGCCCAACAGCTAATGTAAGCCAAGCAGAAGCAATTGCTGGACTTTTTGCTAAAGTCAAACCAATAAGAGCTGCACCAGGACCAATAAATCCTATTGACTGCACATAACTAAAAGATCAATATTTTCACATAGTAAAAAAGAAGTCAATGATATACAATTTGACTACTTCACAGAAGACAATAATTTCACATGAGAATGTCATGGTACACTTCAAATCAGCAGAATGCTGAAACTACATGGCGAACTTGTATTTCCAAAACAGATTACACCCGAACCAGTTTATATGCACATGAAATGCTCGGGAAGACAGATCATTACCAAACTGTCTAATCGATTAAGAATAGAATGTCATTTGACCGATGGCATTTCCACAAAGTTTTTTTTTTTTAATCTCCTGTGCTTCAAGTGTTACGATGACAATTTTTGGTTCTGCATTGTCAAGAACAGAACATACATGGGTCAAACTCATATTTATGAACATTATCTCCTCCTTTGACATACAAATGCACATGAATGAATCAAAACAACAAGAATAGAAGAAGCACTCCCACTGTGCTCGTAACTCTACACTTTCAAATCCTCTACAAGTATGTCATGCTTACGTACTCATACCAGGCAATTAAGGCACAAGGTGTTCTCGTCAAACTGTCAAACTAGAGCATTCAGAAAAGAAGATTAAAAGCAAGCTAATTTAAGGAATTTATCTGCCAATTGGTGAGAGCATAGCATCTTCACCCACCCACCCACCCACACACAGAGGAGAGATTAGAAAGATCATTAACCTGCATGATTTTACGGGTCAATGTGACACTTAAACCACGCTGAATCAATATATCTGAACAAGCACCACCAAAATACCCAACAACAGCCATCATACTCCAAGGAACAGCACTAAACCATGCTGCTTGTCTAAGATCAACATGATACACCTGCATCAAATTTTCACGAAATTTCATGTTGTTACTGCTGGATACATTGCACTTAAATAGTCAAGTTTGATTTGGCCTTACACTGTTAAAATACAAAGGCATCCATGAAAGAATAACAAAGAACCCCTGCACAAGGAAAGAATATCTGACTTAACATGGAGATGCACATAATTTTCACTCTTTCCGAACAAGAACATTGTTATGCCAGTTGGAGTTCATGATTGGAAAAAAGGACTATGCAATTACCCAACTATGCATAGCATTTGCAACCATGAGCGACCAAGTTGCAGGCTTAGAGAGTAAGCGCTTGAAAGGAGGTATAGCTCTAGGTTTTGATGCCTTCCCCACTTTTGATTGTGGAAATTGCTGCCTTTTGGTTAGTATATAATTCAGCTCATACTTGGAAATTTGAGGGCTTCTTTCTGGAATGCTGGATGTAGCAGAAAACCACACCAAAACCCACAGAAATCCAGATAACCCAAATATCACAAATGGTCCAAATATACCAGCCTTAGACATGAGGATCGGAGAAAGTACGAGCCCAATAGCACTTCCAAGCTGAAATCCAGCCATCGCTATTCCAACAGCTCTTGCCCGTTCCCCCTGGGGAAACCATCTAGAAAAACAGGATCCAAGAACCATAGCTCAGAAAGTTACTTGAAAAACAAAGTGTACGAACACGAAAATAAATCATAGTTTAGTCTATCTGCTTCCGAGGAAGGATAAAGGATACATATGGCCTTTGCACCTTGATATCATGTTGTTCATGGAGGGAAGAGCAACACCTTCGGCAACACCAAGCAAAGCTCGCATAGCAAGCAGAGCCCAGATATTAGTTTCAGCTGCCCATGGAGTAAGGAAAGTAGCTAGCGACCACAAAGTAACACCACATGCCATGACGGCCTTGCCACCATAGTAATCCACCAGAGCTCCACCGGCTATTGGTGACACAAGATAACCCCAAAGGAATGATGACTGGAATCAGCAGCTATAGTTTGGATCAGCAACAATAGAAAAGAAGCCCTACATAAATATCCAAGTTGATAGAACACAACATTGAACTAACACTATCACACCACCATTCAGAAGAATAAAATGAATCCATCCATCCAAGACCAAGAATATTACTCCAGAATCTTGATTTCTCAAACTACACTTTAACAAATGCAATCTTGATTTCTCACACCTCCCTTCACTCTTCAGAAGCATAAAATGAATCTATCCATCCAAGACCAAGAAGCCTGTTGTTTCACAAATTTATAAACGCAATCATCCTCATTTACTCGAGAATCTTGATTTTCAAACTAGAGCTTAAAAAATGTAATCTTGATTTCTCAACGTAGCCTTTGCAAACACATGAAATTCTAAAATTAACAAAATGCGCAAGAATAAGACAACTGCTAAGAATAATACTTAAAACTACTCGAGATTATTTCAACATAAACGAAATTCGCAAAAGAAAAGCCGAAATTGCAGATAGTTCACCTGAACAACACCAGCAAAGGACTTGCTCCAGCCATTAGAGAGAGACAAAGGAACAATAGCCACAGACATAACAACACGATCAGCATTACAAAGAGCCAAAGCCAACGCCAACATCATCGCCACCTTAACTCTCTCAGAGGTGACGAATTCCACAAACCCTGGCATCTCCACTTCTTCTCCTCCTCCTCCTCCTCCTCCGCCTCCTCTGCCACCATCAGCGACGGCGCGTGTGGATGCTCCACCGGAGGAAACCTTAGCTCCGGCGGCGAGTGAGAAAGACGCGCCATCACTGGGCTTGATTCTTAGCGAGATCGGAGGAGAGCGAGGAAAAATTCGGCCATTGATGAGATAAATGGAGCTGAATTGAGAGGATGAGATGGTAGGATTGAAGAATTTAGGGTTCGTAGAAGAGCAAATTGATCGAAATTGGATTGGATTTGGATTACTGCTGAAGGTTAGCGTAGAGTTCATAGTGCTGCGGTTGGTGTAGAGAGAGAAAGAAGAGTGAGAGAGAGGAGGGCGGGCGAAGTGTTCACCGGTCAATTGCTTTTCAATTGCGGCCTAACTACACATGCACTTTATATATATATATATATATATATATATATATGTGTGTGTGTGTGTGCGCGCGCGTGCTAGGAACGAGATGAGAAATAGGATGAATGCAATAAATAAATTGCAAAGATAATATAAATGAGTGATAATAAATTAACATCGAAATTTATATAAAATTATGTATGTGGGAAATATTATAGACGGTGATGAGTTATAAATTTACTATAGAAAAGAGGAGTACAGGATCGATGTTAGAATGATATGTTCTAACAGACCATAGCATTTGACAATTATGTTTTTTTAGATTTTTTCCTTGACCTCCCTAACCACCAACAAGATACTATACTGTGATTCATCAATCACTTTATTAAATGCTTACTAGTTTATTTAATTTAATCACTTTATTAAATTGCCAAATTAAAATAATTTAGTTTATAGGTTTCAAAGTAGTTGAATAAAAATTTATTACCGTCTTTTATTTTTTAAGTCATATGTACATTAGGTCCCATGTTTAATTTCCCAATCTTCTATTATATTATAACAGTATAGTACTGTTCTTTATGGCTCCTATAGACCAAAAACCAGAAAATAAAAAGATACTTCCAATGACCTTTGTTTAAGATAAGTAGGCCTCAAATGTAGGGCCCATTCAAAGGATTTGTTAAGATGGTCTAAAGGAGGAAGGTTCTTGAACTATTATCGACTTTATTTCTACTAGATCTCAGCAAATAGAAAATTGCTGCCTCAAAAACTTGTACAACTAGCCATCTTTGGTATATCATATTGGAAGCTCTAACTGCACCAATTGCAATAATAACGGTTCACCTTCTTTCTTTCTAACTGAACGGATGTAGTTTAATTATGAGAAGAGGTTATGATGTCAACATCATATATTATGCTCTTTTATGCGTTAAATATTAAATTTAAACATTACAAAATAATCCACATGCGGTAAGAGAATGATTTTTAAGTTAAAAAACAAAATGCATATTATAAAAATATATTAAAAAACATAACTATTTGAGTGTATTTTATTTAGGTGGATATTAATTGCACCTAGATTTAATAAATTATTTTTTTATCACTTATTATTTGTTATTATCACAAAGGCATATGAGGAAAAGAACACTAATCTTTATGTGTTTATATAAAAACTATGCAAATATTTTGGGCTACAAATGAAAAGACATGCTACCTAAGTGAGCTTGAACGTCACAACTAGGGCAGGATTCAGGAATACACGATCCTCACAGACTCCAACGCACAGCCAACAAGAGTTAAAAATCCAGACAACATGAGAGGCAGAGAGGCAGGCACAGAATCTGTGTAAATACGAATCCAATGAACAACACGTTCAGGTCCCTCCCTCTCTCTCCCTCCCTCTCTCTCTCTCTCTCTCTCTGAAATGACAGAGTAGAAATGGCGCTGCTGAAACAGCAACCACCAAACCCTAGGCCGCGCCGCCTTGGTCCCTGCCACCGCCATCCCAACATTCCGGTGACCACCGGCCTCTGCCCCTCCTGCCTCCGTGAGCGACTCTCTCTCCTCAACCCCAATCCCAACTCGACCTCCTCTAACCAAGCTTCCACTTCCGACGCCGGAGCACCGCCGGAGCTCCGGCGATGCAAGACTTTCTCCGCGAACGCTGCCGACAGTGTGCTCGGCCTGGCGTTGGAGCCTAGGCGTCGATCTTGCGAAGTTAGGGCTCGGAACTCTCTCGCCACCCTCTTCGACCTCGACGACGACGGCAACCATGGCGGTTCGAGTGAGGTTTTGAGGGTCGAATTGAAGAATTTAGGGTTTCTGAGACAAGGTACGTGTCCTGTTCCTGAGGAGGAAGAAGAGGTTGAGAGTAATGGTGATTTTGAGGTAGCTAGGGTTAGGCCTTCCGATTTAGAAAATGTAGATGAGTTCGAGGAATTCAAGACCATGAAAGAGTTCATAGATCTTGAATTTCAAGCTAGCACTAAGCCTAATAACAGTAATAGGAGAGATTTTAAGGAAATTGCTGGTAGTTTCTGGGTTACTGCGTCTGTGTTTAGCAAGAAATTGAGAAAATGGAAGAAGAAGCAGGGAACTAGAGAACATACGGATGAATGTAATGGTGATGGTGATGGTGTTGGTTTGGGTGAGATGCAGCTTGAAAGATTGAGAGGAAGGAGGTTGAGAACTAGGGACACTCAGTCTGAGGTTGGTGAGTATGGGTTTGGGAGGAGGTCTTGTGATACAGATCCTAGGGGCTCGCTTGATCTTGGCCGAGCATCGATCGATAATTGTGCATTTGGCAGGATGTCTTGCGATACAGATCCTCGTTTTTCGATTGATTTGAACCGGGCATCGATTGATTGTGGTAGTATATCTGTTGAGGAGGCTCGGTCCTCGTTTGATGCACCTAGGGCGTCTTGGGACGGGTATTTGGTGGGAGGGAGGACAATGGCAATGCCTCGATGTGGTGCTCCGGTGGTGTCTGTCATAGAGAACGCTATGGCAACTGTCTATGGGTTTGATCACCCAATTTTGGCTGGAGGGAAAATGAAGGTGGAGAACAGAGATGAAAGGGATTGCAGAAGATCCAAGCAAACAAAAGATCAATTTTTCGATGCTCAAACAAAGGGTTTCGATCGATCAAGTTCCCAGAAGAAGGATTTAGTGGTGATAGAGGACCGCGAAGCAAAACCAGTGTCGAATGCTAGGGTTTCTCCTGCTGCAATTGGCATTGTTAATGGGGCCAAATTGCTCATAACAGAGAAAGAGTTGAATGAGTGGAGGTTGAATTCCCTCAAAGATGATAGCTCAGAGAGTTTCGAGACAGCTTCCAAAGATCTTACTTCCGTGTCTAGCAGCAGCACTAGCAAGGATTTCAAAAAGTGCCGTCAGTGGAGCAAACTGTGGAGCATTTGGGGTTTGCTCCATCGAAGAAAAGGCGACAAATATGGCACTAAAGAGAAGCTCGAGGAATGCCCACCTCGTAATTCTGCAGACAAGACCACGAGGAATGGTAACGAACCATTGAGCTTTGATCCAGACTGGAAACTCCCACGCAGCCACAGCACCACTAGCTCCAGGGGCTCTTCGATAGTAGTGGGTTCGAGTCATGGAACTAGAAAAACCGAGGGCAAGGCCATTGTGAAGAGAAGGCCAGAAGATGTTGTTCTAGACCGGAGTAGGAGTGCTAGATATTCACCCAATCACCTTGATAATGGCCTATTGCGATTTTATTTAACCCCATTGAGGAGTCGTAGGAGAAGCAAGTTAGCCAAGGGCAGGTTGAAGAACTCGCGTTCACTAGCTAGAACTGTATTGAAGTTGTAGCTGTACTGATGAAGTAGAGCAGTTGTTTAGCTTAGACTCAAGGGGTTTTTACCCTCACTGTAAAGACATTTGTACCCTGTTTTTTCATGCTGCACTTATGATAAAGTCAATCTAAGATTTTCGCCTTGTAGAACAGTTGGATTATCTGATTTTGGAATAACATAACCGAGATTTCGATGACCATATGATTTTTGGTTGTGTTTATAGTTGATCAGGCAGAGCAGAAGATGTATTCGCAGTCTGTCTAATCCCAAGAGTTGGAGCTTTGAACTAGCTTGTTGTAGCTTTGTAATCAACTGATTTTTAATTTCATTGTTGTCATTTCCCTCGCTTTTCCTTTCATGGTCCATGCCATTTGATCATGTTTTTGAACATTTTCTTGCTTTGTAATCAACTTACCTCCATCCCTTTTCTCTTTAGGGGGTTAGGTTTCTTTTACTTTAGCTATGAATTGCCTTAATCATGCTGACACTCAGAAATTAATGAGTAAGCAAGCAAAAATACAAATTCTATTCGTAAATTCTATTTTAAAAAAAGGAAATCCAGCCACCGAGCTGAGTTGAGCAATGCTAGGCTCCGACTCTGCGGTAAGATTAGAGTTGGGTGATAGGTCGGGTCGGGTCGGGTTCGGGTTCGTGTCGAACTTAAACGGGTTGAGAATTCCTCGACATGAACCTAACCCGTTTATTAAACGGGTTGAAAAACCTTGACCTGTATCTATTTAATTTTTAAACGGGTTGACCCACTTAACCCATTTAAGATAAACAAGGCGAGTTCAATTGTTAAATAAGCCATTTACGAATTTAATATTTTCAACTAATACGTAATTACAACGTTAAAAATTAAGTTTACATCTTACATTAAACTATTATTCTTTAAAATCTCCCCGATTCATCATAAATCATATTTGAAAAAAATTTTTATATTCTTAATGATCTAATAAAAAGTAAATAGATAAATGACAAATGAAAAAATTAGTTGGCTTATTTGACCCATTTAATTAAACGGGTTAAATAAGTACTTTTTCGTGTCGAGAATCTCAACCTGAATCTAATCCATTTAATTAAACGGGTTGAACGTGTCAACCCATTTAATTAAACGGGTTGAAAATTTATACCCAAACCTACTTAACTTCATGTCGGTTTCAGGTCGGTAATCGTGTCGGGTCAATTTTTCTCATCTCTAGGTAAGATCACCAGATCCCAGAGCCGGTCTTTAACTGATTCTTCTGAGAGGCCACTAGGCTCCATCTAACAAGCTGCAGCTTTCTTCTGCATAAACTTGACTTTACATAACAAAAGCTGTGAACTGAAAGCTTATCTTTCATTCATAAGTAATATGGAATTTGACGGAACATAACTTCTTTTCGGGTGATGATGAAACATGGGCTTGACAAGGCACATCATAACATAGAGGATGGTAAAATAGGTACATTTGTATATTTTTAAGCGAGAGGATACTAACCTCATAATTGTGAACTCTTAAAACTTTAAAGTCCAAAATATTTCCAAATAGCCAATGACTGCTCCATGGATGAATCTTCTAAAATTGAATATATAGATATCGATATTCGATATAAGCCGTCTTATTTCTAGAAATAAAGAGAACAAATTTATACGCGATCATAATGAAAGATCATTACTACTTATAAACGATGTAGCTAGGGTTGTAGGAACAGCTAAGCTAGAGGTTGTGCTGACCTCGACAAGCTTTATGTGATCATAAAGGAAAGATCATTACCCCTTATAGACCAACTAGCCAGTGGTGTAACTGAGAATGGGGCCTTCCTTGGGCATGGCTTGAAGCTTGCAGAGTTCATAAAGTTTAATCTTGAGTTGGGGCTTGAGCTCAACCTCAGATGCACACTGCTCAGTGCAAAACTCAACTTCGGCTCAACGACGTATTCTTTGTTTGTTTCTTCTTGTCCAAAAAGTTTCCAAATTCAATGCTAAATCTCAGTGGAATCTTAAAATTTTGCATTAAACTCAAGAAACAAGAGTTGAAATAAGATTTTGTTGATTCTAATGATAATTTAATGCCGTCCACACAAATGTTTAAGGGGGAAAAATGAAACAATTGAGCAGAGCTCGGCTCAGCAAGCTTTCAAGCCAGCTTGGGTGCTTGAGCTACGCTTTGACCGAGCCAAGCAAGCCCTAAGGTTCGGCTAGCAGCCTAGCAGGTCGGTATTGATACAACCCTACAGGTAGCAAAACAAATCATTGTTTTCTATTTGGTACTGGACAAGACATAAAATTAGGTGACAGCAACACCTAACCAAAGTCGGCCATTTTCAACGGCAACACAAAACACACCCAATATATATATAATTGCGACCACACTGTAGCAATCCACCTTAGAGGCAGTAATACTAATGGAAGCAGAGGCTCTCTAGCTCTTCAATCCATGCCTGCAGAACCCTAGAGTGGAAGAAGTTCCATCTCACAGATGAGAGGAGACAAAGCCACTCCCTTCTGACGGGCTGAACAATAGCTATAGCTAGAGCTGGCGAAGCCCCACATGACAACAGCAAGACACAAGCCAATTCGAAATCACTGACACAAATATGAACCCAATACAGAATTATTGATACAAACACGAACCTGATTCTAACCGTCTGGCATAAAAACAACTCTATTAGTGTGTTCAGGTAAATCAAAGCTGTTTTCAAGGTAGACAGAAAATGACACGATTATTAAGTAGGCCAACCCGATTCAAAGCAATAGCCAACTCTAGCTATGGCTTCATATTAATGACATTTTTCCTTCCCTTTTTTTTTTTTCCCTTGCTTTTGCAAGGGGTGGGGGTGGGAGTGTGCCGCCAAAGACAAAACGTTGTGCTATGTTAGGCACAATGTCAAATCAAAGAATGTCATGCGCCAAAAATTTGTGAGACATGGGTCTGGTTTTGCCCAGTTACAGATGCTAGACATGCTAGTTGTTACAAGAAAGTTCTCCCGTTGACGTGTATCCACCACAAGCGTAGGCCTAATTCCGCTATATTCCTAGTATCCAAAATTTCACTTTTTGTTTTTCACTTTTTGCAACAAATTACAGTCAGAAAAACTGTAAGAGAATCAACTGAACTTACTGAATCCTGAACCAAGTTCAGCAAGAAATCAACTTGCTCCGTCATCTCCTTCCGGTCAAGTAATGGGACTTGGCAAGTTTTGTGCTACTAGCACTAGAGGGGCGTGATCTCTTCAGGGAACTTTTTGCATTGGGGGTTGTCTGCCCCATCTCAACCTCGTCATCATCGCTATCCAGTACCTTACCTCCTGATCTTGTCACCATGCTAATGCGCTTAGGGACGTACACATTAAGATAGTAACTGACAATATCCTCCCTAGTCTTGGATGAGAAAGATGATTCGGCTGGCTTCAAAAAACTTTTGCCCTCTGATAACGGGTTTGTTTTTACAATGGAATCGAATCTCTTTGCTTGCCTCCATGACCAACACTTGGCAACGTCTTCACCCATCTCATCAAACTTCCAACTCTTGTAAGCGGGTCCAAGATCAGACTGCAACCTGCTTCGTTCTTCTGAAATGTGCCGCTTTATGCATTGTGGAGAGCCTGGAGAAGAGCAAGTGCAGGCATTGGGTCTCCCTTTTCCAACTTTACCCCCTTCCTTTGCTGTATTGCTATCTTGAACTGGCCACACTCTGGTTCCTAACCACTTTGAACTATCTAAGTCACTTGTAGATGGGCCTCTCCATTCAGGCACGTCAGCTTGAAATCTAGGGCCAACAGGGATTACTAATGGCGGACAATCATCAAGGTATTTTAACCAGTCCACTGGCTTCTGGGGTGAATGTTGATTCTTCTTCTTTGGCCTGTGCATGTTGAATGTGTTGAACCTGGTCCCTAGTTTATCCTTACATTGACACCCATATGACAAATATTCGGCAAACTGGAGCGACTTGCTGGTTGCTAGTACTCATGAAAAGCAAAATGTCTGTACATGTGGCTGCTGTCAATCAGTAGGACACTGTTCTTGACTTCAGCTAGAAATTAGAGACAGCTCCCAATTCTTGGCAATGCTTATGCAATGGGCTGTTTCTGTTTCCCTTAAGAGTAAAACAGATCCACACAACCTTCGTCTAAACAAAATGCTCCCAAAATCCTGTTCAAATAAGATTTTACAAACTTAATAAACAAAACAAATAATGGCCAAAAATAATATATATGCACTCAAGTCACCAAGAAGCAACAATCTTCCACCATCGTAGATGAAGTTAAGAACCAAGGATATTGCACAACAACAACCACAATAACCACCGCCAATGCAATTCTTCTTACGCCAGGAAGGAAGAGATGTATGTATTCAGCTTTAATTTTTCAAAAGCAACAGCAATTTATCCAAAGAAGCGTGAGTCAGAACTTACATATTCCTTCCACCTAGAGAAGAAATTACAGAGACACCGCGTCATAAAAAGAACATCACCAGTTAGTACTAGGCTACCCAGAAAAAGATCTGACATGTCCTAACATAAAACAACAACAAGACAGGTTGATCACGCCAAAACAAGCATCGGAGAGATCCAAATCAAGGCAACCTTATCCTTGACAAAAGGAGGGTTCTTTATGAAAATCCCACTAAAACATCCTCTTATTTAAAGTAGCAAACAGGAAGCCGAAAAACAAAAATAAAAATAAAAAAGAATAATTCCCTAGGATTGATCACAAAAATTCTAAATTGCTATGCAGATCTCAAGGACCATGTGTTCAGGGATGGCATGATGGACCAAGTAATGTAATTTCAGTTTTTACTTACGTAGCACCAATATATTTGTCACTTTATAAGCCTCAAAACTTTCACCAACTTAACTGATCCCGACTCCCACTTACCTGACCACAACATAACAATGTTTATGCATATCTTTTAATCTCCACCCAAAAAGTGAGACAGTTTCTTGGGGACTCACAAACTATCACGTAGCGCAGCAATTGTCTGTTCCAACAGCATCAGCAATTTTCATTTTCAGATAAGTCAAGTAATCTAGATGATCACTACTGTTTTCCGGACATTCTCACGTACACAAAGGCCATATGCCTAAATGAACACAGTAAAGTAACAAAGCGTATTTGAAATTCAAGAGGTTCAAGCAACAAAACCTTTTGCAAAAGTCCCCTAAAAAGTAATCCAATCTGTAGAAGCACCCTTGCTCTCCCTCACAGAATTCAGAATACCCTTCCACGACCACTAGCTAATACCACCAATGTATAAGCTGGTCATGCAGTAAGTTCAGCCAACAGCATGTACAGAGAGTTTAGTTTATGGACTTGATCAAAAAACAAATGGTATCATCAATTCATACGAGAACAATGTTCTTTTAAACCAAGTCAAACCAAGCATTTACCCCCCTAATTCCTAGAGCAGCATTGATATCTTCAGTTTGTAACTCTAAACTATTACACTCAATTCCGGCATAGGGCAGTCAGATATAGACAATCTTACCTCTATAATTAAATTGCCCATGAATGCTTTACTATCGAAATTGAAAGCTACAACCCTTAAAGATCATTCTCATGCAAATTTTGTATACACCAAGAACAAATCTCAACAACCCAGAAAAAAAAAGAAATTCTGACTCATGAAAGAAATGTGATACCAATCTCATTTAACTCGCACTTTTGAACTGGAAAGCATTTTACAGATCCTTCAATAAAAAGAGATACGAGAACAGCCATGATTTCTAATCTAAATTCCCATCTTTTTGCACGACAGAGCTCAATCTC